>CM035174.1:30671029-31154848 GCA_020205615.1 Panax quinquefolius
TTCTTGATTTTCTTCTCTTCACTCTCTTTTCTTTGTACATGATCTTTCTGCAAATGGTGACAAAGGACGCAAAGAGATCTTGTCGTGAACAAATGAATATACATTGGTAAAACCATCATGTTGAACCCTCCTATCAAACTGCCATGGTCTACCCAATAACATATGCCTGCCTGCATAGGCACCACATCACACTATCTCATTAACATACCAACCAATAGCAAATGGACCAACACCTGTTTGGTTACTTTAATATCTGCATTATCATTAAGCCACTGCAAACGATACGGCTGTGAATGTTTGGTAGTAGGTAACCCTAATTTCTCCACCATCGTAGTGCTTGCCACATTTGTACAACTGCCTCCATCTACGACTACACAACAGATTTTCCCATTCACAAAATATCTGGTATGAAATAGATTTTCCCGTTCACTACTCTCCTCCTTAACCTGCGTATTTAGTGCTCTTCTTGTAACCAGAATTTCACCATGTATCAGATCCTCACCTATCTCCTCTAATGGTGGCATAAAATCAGTGTTGCTCTCTTCCCCCTCGTTTTCCACCTCTCCATTGTCAAGCAACAACATTTTCCTCTGATTTGGACATTGGCTAGAAATGTCCCCTGCCTTGACACTTAAAGCATACAATATCCCGATTATGCCCAAAAGAAGGTTCATTTTTACCTTGCATCTCTCGGCTAATCGATCCTTGCTTAGGTTCCACCTTTGGTTTGATCGCAGCTGTTTTTTCCTCACTTTGTCATATTAGGTCTCCATGATGAACTAGTATTAGATTGTCCTCGTTATCCTCCTCGTCTCTTAAGTTGTTTCTCTATCTTAGTAGCCACATGTACTAGTTCTTCTAACTCCAAATAATGTTGCCGTTCAACCAAGTCTGCAATCTCCCAGTTCAATCATGCCGATAACCTAGCCATCGCTGTTTCATTATCCTCAATCAAATTAGACCGATCCTTCAACATTTCCATCTCCCTGTAATATTCAACCACACTCTGACTTCCTTGTTTAAAAGTTTACAAATTAAGAATGATCTCCCGTTGATAGTATGCTGGTACAAACCTCTTTTTCATGATAGCTTTCATTTCCACCCAAGTTGTAATCAGCCGCTCTTCACACCTTCTCCGATTAGCTGTTAACTGATCCCATCTAGAAAACTACGTAACGGCTAGTTTGATTTTCTTAAGGTCTGAATAAGCCTCAGGATCACCCGTGCCTTGCAAAGCTGGAATTTTCATTTTTAGACTATCTAAATTGCCATCTTCTCTGTCTCGACCTCCTTTTTCCCTAGCACCTCCGTGATGTAGGAAATTAGATTCACGATCTTCCACTGCACTACTGTCCTCACCGTAGGGTCTTCCTTTCTTGCGTCAGTTTGTTGTGTTCTCGTCTTGTTATATATCCCATGAGTGTTTTGGGATAGCTCAGCCATAGACACCCTCATCTCTTCTAATTGTTCTTGCATTTGCTCCATAGTCTTTCTCAATCTTCGATCCCATTCTTTATGCATTGCTTCCATTTGGAATTTCAATTCAGCTGTCGAGGGTTGTTCCTCATAAGTTCCTTTATCCTTCGAGTTAGACATATTTTCTGCAAAATAAGGGTTGGTAGAAAACATTTTCCTCACCACTCCCTTACGTGTTTCGCTCGAATCAATGGTTCACTCGTGTATACTCTCAATAAATTGGCTTTTACCCTATAATATTCTCACACTCTTGCCTTTTACCTCTAATATTCTCTCAAATAGGTTCTTTTTGAATTCTCCAAATAATTTCACAGTTTTACAATGCAATTCAGAAGTAACTTATCAAGAACAAAATATAGATGGTATGACTATCAAAATACCACAATCGTAAACCTTGTTGTGTCAAGGTGAATTCCTCGTATGCTTCGGATTTGTAAATCGTAGCCCCGCTTCAGAATTGATGACGATGACACGAAAAATATTTTTTGGTTGAAATTTGATGATTTAATGGTATGGTACAAGTTTGGTTAGCACAATGGAAATAAAATCTGAAATTTTTTCTATACTTTTCTTTTCTTTTTTGTTTTCAATATATATTTCGACAGAAAAATTAAAGATAGGTAACTCGCTAGAAAATCTTAGCTTTGATACCAAATGATAGACTCCACGGCACGCTTGCGTGAGGTGGTCGTCGCCCCGATCGTTTCTAGAAAAGTTGTAGGATGGATTGCTTGCAACACCTTAACCCTTCGCCTATATGTAGACGGTAATCTTGGTACAATTGCTCGCGTTCGGAAATATGCGTTGAATGGACACCAACGACTTCTTGACCCCTCTCTTATATTGAAGCGGTAATCTTGGTACAATTGACGATTGATGCGGTAGAAGACGCTACACACAACTATGGTTTGTTGTATGATAAGTCGGGTTTGAATCTCACAGAAAACTATGAACAATTCAGGAGTTCTCAAAGAACCAAAAAGAGAATAATCTCACAAGAATTTTATTAATAATCTGAGTCGATTACAATAGCCAAGACCCTTATTTATACTAGTAATAAGAAATTCTAATCCTAATAGGAATTACAAATCATAACCCTAATTTCTATAACGAAATAGAAAATAATTTGGAAAAGAAATTTTAAGAAAACCTAATTACAATAGAATTGTAAAAAAAACTAATTTTCTAGAATTCCAAAAAGGGACTGTTTACAGAATTCTAAGGTATCTCAAGTCTGCTCGTGGAAAAGGGTTATTGTTCGCATCACATGGTCATATGAGAGTTGAAGCTTTTTCCGACTCAGATTGTCTTTGGCTCTATAGAGGATCGCTGATTACATGTCGAGTTCTTGTTCATTTGTTGGAGGTAATCTTGTTACTTGGCGTAGTAAGAAACAATTCGTGGTAGCAAGATCTGGTGTTGAAGCAGAATATTGAGCTATCCCCTTAGGTATATGTGAACTAATGTGGTTTTGAACCTTACTAGAAGATTTGGGTGTTACAACTAAAAGGCTATGCAGTTATTTTGTGATAATAAGGCAGCCATTAGTATTGCAAACGACCCAGTACAATACGATAGAGCGAAGCACATTGAGATTGATAGGCACTTCATCAAAGAAAAATTAACTAGTGGTCTTATTTGCTTACCTTTTTGTCAAAAGCAAAAATCAAACTTCGATATTTTGACTAAGGGTCTTAGTAGTAAGATGTTTCATCCACTATGTTTCAAGTAGGGTATGTGAGACGTCTATACACCAACTTGAGGGGGAGTGTTAGAAGATATGACAGATTGTTAGAAGATATGATAGGATATACTATAATTGTAGCTTTCTTAATCAGTGTGTACACATTACTGTAATTTAGGAATGAGTAAAATACAGTGACACTCCCTCTAGATAATCATAATAACACTCACCTCCCCTCTAGTTTCTTAAGTAACAGTTAGTACCCCTGCAAGTTTTTAGGGTTGACTAAATAGATAAAGTTACATATTTACCCTTGTATTTTATCAAATTTTAATTACTAAATAATATATATATGTGTTTAATTATCCTTTTTTAATACAATACATTTTAATTATAGTTTTATTTGTAATTAAAACTATCTCATTTAAATTGTTGGTAACTTATAAAAAATTAATTTAGTTTAATTAACACATTTTTGAAAAAGTGATACAAATATTAAAACAATTTAAATTAAATTATTAATGAAGTTATTCTAATTAGAGTGATTGAGTATATTGATAGTTTAGTTTTTGGTGCTTAACAACAAAAAAATATTATTTGAATTTTTAGTTTCATATTATAATTTTATATGTTAAATTTTATTGAGTATATATAAAAAATTGGGATGTTTATGATTTTGATTACATTTTTTAGTATACGATTGACGCTTTTTATGCAATGTTAAATAAAAAATATAATTATATTTATTACTACCTCTATCTTGTAAAAAAATTTCTTTTAATATATTTTTCTTTGTTTTTGAGTAACAACATTTGTCATTTTTATCAAATAATTATGTTTAAGTGTGACTTATGTTTAATTTAATATATGAAAAAAATAATTAATATAATTTTTAATACTTTTTTTTATATGAGTAATAAGATTCGTTTAAATTGTAATAATAAGTTTGTTTTACGTAAATTTTAATATTTGAAAAAAATAATTATTATTTTTTGCGTTAATTTGTAATTTTATGAGTATTAACATTATACTTTTTAATTACAAAAAAATATATTTGAATATATATCACGTAAATTTTAATATTTGAGAAATTGAATTAGTAAAAATTGTATGACGTTATTTTTACGATAAAATGAATATTTATTATTTTTGACTTTTATGTTATTTATTGCACAATTTCATAATTTAATTAATTAGATCAAGTAAAGTAAAATTATGATATACAAATTTATATTTAGTGGAGAAATTAAACATTATAACTTGAAGGGTGTTTTAGACATTATATTAAAAATATTTTTAAATATTAGTTGGTCAACCACTCTAGGGGTAGTGAATGTTACATATTGTAGACTAGAGGGGTACTGACTGTTAATTGAAAAATTAGAAGGGTGGTGAGTGTTATTATGATTATCTACAGGGAGTGTCGGTGTATTTTACTCTTTAGGAATTACCATAACTGTAATTAGGATGTTTGTGTATATATATATATCAATCTATTACAGAAAGAATTAACTTCAATAAAATAAGCTTCTCAATTTCTACATTTGTTATTACTACAATTACCTTCTAATTTTGAATTTGATGCATTGCAGAACATATGCTGTTTTATGCCAGTGAAAAATATCCCTTGGAGGATAGTTACTCGAAGTATATTACAGAGGTAATTGTCTTTATTTCTTGGTTATTTTGATTTATTCTTCCTTCTAAATTTTATTGTTAGTGATGTTATGTTCCTTATGATAAATTCCAGTCTTATACGTTCTCTTTGTATTGGAGTAGTGAATTAACCTACAAGCTTATTTTAGGTTCTCAATCTGTTACGTACCACCAACTCCTAAAAAAGATCAGACTTTTCAATTTGAACTGCAGACTCAGTTTATCCTAAAATGGGCAAACTCTCACAAGATAATATGTGGTTTCTAGACTATTCATTCTTCTTTTCCATTTAAGATTCTTCAGTATAATCTGGATTCTGGACGTTTCTGTTTAAATTACTGAAGCAGGGAATTTTATTACTTTAGAGTTTAGTGGATGGTAGTTATGAATGTTAAGTTGGTCTCTGTCATCTTGGAAAAATGTCGCACAGACATGTTCATGACTATTTCATCTTCTGATTTAGGTTTTCTTTTGAGTTTTTTTTCCTATATTTCATTTAGAATCTTTATCCATATGTTGGGTTATTGAGATTATAAATATTACATTTATCTCAAAGCGTTTTTCCCTATACAAAATGAATGACTGCTACTAGTTTGTATGCATACAATCTTGCTTTGAGCGATGATTGGATGACTCCTTGTGATTACCAACTCAATAATAACTCCTTTTTTCTCTATGTGGTTTCTATTTTTGCTTTATAGCATGGAGGCAGTACGAATGCTTTTACATCTTCTGAGCAAACGAACTATTACTTTGATGTTAATGCTGATTGTTTTGAAGAGGCTTTGGACAGGTAGATTCTCTTCACAATTTTGTAATTTCTATTTATTCTCTCTGAAGATTTGCTGGCATGTATTTTATCATGCGCTTTACTGTTAGATTTGCACAGTTCTATATCAAACCATTGATGTCATCTGATGCTACCACAAGGGAAATAAAAGCGGTAGACTCTGGTTAGCATTCCTGTTCTGTAGCTTGTTGATTCTTTCATTTCCTGAACATCACGAGTCATTTTTCAATCTCTCTCCCCCCCAACCCCCACCAAACTACAATGCAGAGAACCAGAAAAATTTACTGTCTGATGCGTGGAGAATGAATCAGGTATCAATTTTTTAATTAGTTATCACTACTATGTGCCAAATAGGGTATTATAACTATTACCAAATGGTGAACTGTAAACTATGCTGCAATCCTGCAATTAGAATCTAATATTTTCTAGTTCCTGGTATGCAACTAGAAACGTTTCAAGAGTCAATTTTTAATTTTGGTTGTTGTCTTCAACTGTATACTCCTATCGATGAAGTTGAGAAGTTTTAGAGCTAGTCTGTACTGATGGAGTCTTTTGTTGATTTCGTTTTGGGGTTTAGCCTAGTAGCGTGAGATGTGGTCTTTTGGTGTCCGTAATTGGTTCACTGTTTTTGCTGGGGTGTTGTCCATGTACGTGGGCAGCGTCCCCTTTTGATGCTCTAATTATTTACTTCAAAAAAGAGGTTGTAAAGCTACTCTATACTTTCAGAACTTCTCCCTTCATTTCTTTTTACATATCTCTATCTACTTTCCTCCTCATATTTGATGCATTTCTAAGTCGCAACATGAATGCTGGGGCTGTAGCAGTTTCTAGAACTGTCTCTCCTACCTTTCTTTCATAAGTGCACCTTAAGGCTAAAGCTGCCTATATATGAGGTATAGTCATTTTACATACTCCCTGCGTTCCGAATTATGAGATATTTTTTAATTCAAAATTGATGTGTTTTATTCTGTGTTACGCGGACTCGGTTGCGGGTGTCGGGTGCGGGTACGAATCTAGGTGTAGGATACGTAAAGTCAAAAAATAGAGGATACACGGATATGGATCCGAATTTGGACACGGGTGCGGAGATACGGTATGTTATGATTTTTTAACAATAATGTTTCTAATGATATCACAAAGTTTTTTTTGGTCTTGGGATTGAAGTGAAAAAATATAAAGATATAGGGGCAGAAATGAAAAAAATAAAACTAAAGGGAATGATATGTAATTTTTCAGGGGCTATTTTGAACTTTCAAAAAACTTGGGGGACTAAATTAAAAAAATTTAAAAATTATAGGGTACCTAACTGTAATTTTTCATGAGATATTTTAAAAACAGATCTGATCTCTTCCTCTCGCGAATCTTCTTTTTCCTCATAACAGATATGTCACAGGCGGCTCTTCTCTTCCTCATATCAGACGGCTCTTCTCTTCTTCCTCCTCTCTTTTGGGTTACGACATCGTCTATTCTCTTCCTCTCGCGACTCTTCTTCTTCTTTTAAAAGAGCCGTATTCGGATTTCTGTGGCGTATCCCGTACGAATCCCGCACCCGTACCCGTGTCGTGTCGTGTCGTGTCAACACGGGTACTTCACCAAAAATGGGCGAGTCCGAGTAACACATGTTTTATTTAACTTTTGCAAAAAAATTGTAAAGTTATAATTTCCATAATTGTATTGAGCAACATTAAAGGAATTTATATCAATTTTGAGTTTGAAAATATCTCGACTTGACTTCAAAAAGTCAAATTTGATCCTATATTTTTGAGCGGAGGAAGTATTATTTTTGGTCACAGATTGCAAAGAGCTCTGGGTCAAATTTCTGGAGAATCGATGATTCCTCATTTCAGCGGTCCTGGTTCAGGGCCTTCAGGCAGACCCGGGTCTTCTGATAATCATTTGGTAGCCAGGGGCGCACTCTACTTACTTGCACTTGGTGTGATGCATTACTTGTCCAAAGACATAGGATGGTTAGAAATGGAACTTGTTTCATACTCTTTCCTCAACTTCAAGTTTTTTAATTTGTGTGAAAAGTGAACTTAAGTCATCTTTTTGGGGACGGATGGAGTATAAATATATATATGTATATATAGGATGGATCTAAAGCAGACCTCTCTTAAATAACATATCTTTATTAAAACTACGTCGTTTTGGAGATTCTTTTAAAAAACAAGTAGGGCCGCGTGTGGCATTTTTGTAAATAAAAGGAAAGCAAGTGGGACCACTCTCTTTTAATATTAATTTGTTTTTCAAAAGAATCTCCAAAAACGACGTAGTTTTAATAAAGGTATACTATTTAAGAGAGGTATGCTTTAGAACCATCCTCTCTCTCTCTCTATATATATATTATATCCTTCATGTGTTCTGTAATTATATATATAAATTACTGCTGTCCTTTAGTTGTTTATGTGAAATCCTCTACGATTTTTGTTGCTATGTTGAAAAGTTCATTTCTGTTATTTCCTATCGTCTTTGTTTTATCTTCTTTATATTGTCAAGCCCAATTATGATTTTTTGAGGTTTTTTGTCTCATACTCTTTTTTTTTTTTGTGTGTGTGTGTGTGGGGGGGGGGGTGGCCAAAGAATCGAGTCATCAAAAGAAGTAATTACGCAATTCATTGCGAACTTTCCAATTGTTAGTAATCTCTAGGTTGCTGGATCTCTCCTGCCGGTGGTTGTGGCCTGTGGGTGTGGTTGATATAAAGTTGCTGCCTGAATGTGATTTTATTCGAAGTTTTTATCTTTGTAATTGATGTGTATATTATTATTTTTAATAATAATGTTTCCTTCTTTTGTCCCAAGTTTTTGCTTCTATGGAAAATAAAGAGAAGACAAACTTCTTACTTTCTCTGCTTTGGTTAATACTATTCTGTGCAGCTTCAAAAACTTTTGAGTGCAGAAGGTCATCCATACCACAAATTTAGTACAGGTTTGCCTTCTTATGTGTTCCTCTTTATTCTTTAGAAGTGAATTTCTCTTGCGCAAGTCCTCTGACCATTCAAGATGATGGGTGTTTGCCCATTTCTGGACCTATTTCCTTACAGTATGAAGCATATCTCTTCGATAATACCGAGGCTTGTTCTTGTGTTCTTCACTTCTTTGAATATAGATCTCTAAGAAGTATATGTGCTTTTGTTATTTCATTGTAGTTGCCTATTAACAACAATTAATTTTATTACCTAATCAGAAAAATATATAAGAAAAAGAAAAAGAGTTGTGTTTCATTGTTTTTGATTTCGAATATTGATGACCAACAGTTTTTTCAAAGTAGAACTGTAAGTTTTGTAATGATGATTTATATGAGAAATGAAAATTTTAAGCAGAATCATTATTGATGTGCCATTTGTCACTTTCTAGGTAACTGGGATACTTTGGAGGTAAGACCAAAGGCAAGAGGTGTAGATACAAGGCAGGAGCTTCTCAAATTCTATGAGGAGAATTACTCATCCAACCTCATGTATCTAGTTGTGTATGCAAAAGGTAAATGAAATAATATTTTCAGTAATCGTTAATCTGTATGATGCTATGTCACTATGATTCATGTTGATATATGAAACATAACAATTTCTTTTACATGGAAAATCTAGAGAGCCTCGACAAAATTGAAAGTCGTGTGCATAACAAATTCCAGGAAATACCTAATAAAGATCGAAGTTGTCCCCGTTTTCCTGGTCAGCCTTGTACATCAGAACACCTTCAGGTAACTCGCTGCCGCACTTGTCTAAGATGGTTTTCTTTTTTGTTTCTCCAAAATAGTAATCATAATGGTTATAAAAATTTAGAAATGAATAAGATAAGCAGTCGAATAAATTTGTTTTTTCTGGAGCAGTGTTCTTTTAAAAATTGTTAACTATATTTCTTATTGTGAAATGGATAATAATTGTATTGCATATAATCGCTATAGCTTGTAATTCTTACTGCTGCCATTCCTTGGCTTAGTTATTAAAGTTGGACTGTTTTCCTATATGTTGGGAATTCATAAAGTTTCATAAAAGTAAGTTCAATCTAATTAATTATAGTATGAAACGAAGTTCTAGAAACTTTAAGGAAAAGCATATTTATTTAATAGAATCCTAAAGGTCTGTTCCAATGGGCAATGTAAACAAAATAGGAAAAACACATTTGATTTTCAAGTTTGTTTCGTCATTTTGAGGTATTTAGATCTACGCAGGAGGTGAATATCAAGGAAATGTATGAGAATCTCACATAATGGGCATGGACGAAGCAATCAGGTTTGACGTAGTGCAGCATGTAATATAACAGGAAATTACTAGTAAACAACAATGTAATAGAGAAATCAGCAGAGACTAATTTAAGCTGGAACTTAAATACTGAGTTTTTAGAACCAAACAATTACCTAACTCTTAATTATATTATCAAACTGTAACTAATTCTGCTGCCTAAAGACTAATAAAATATTTGTAGTACTTTTAGAGTAACCTTTAGAATCATAGCCTTTAGTAAGAGATATATCTTACCCTTACGATTTCATTAAATTCTTGTGCTAATCACGTGACTGGAAATAAAATAAAAGAACAGCATTTTATCTAATTTTATGGCCTGGATTGAGTAGAGTTACGGGCCCACCAGATCATAACAGATTAACATATGCTTTTGCATCAAGGTTAAATGGCAATGCATGAGGTGCTTATGGAATGAGACGATTTATATATAGGGAAATGATCCATACAAAACGTGGGATAGCTATGCAGTGCAAATTGAGTCGTCCAATCGCAGATCTAATGGCCTAGATTACTCCTTGTCCACAAAATAGGTAGGGGGCAGTGAATTTTGTAATTATTGTCCTCCGCAGTATAGTTTGTGGACGAGAATATTTTCAAAATAAAATAGATCCCAGATTTGCGTTTAACCCTCTTATCCCTTCCAACTCTCTTTCTCTCTCTATGAAGGTGAAGCATTGCAAATTGTCAACCTGCTCAGATTGTTCACATATTGAAGCTAAGACCATGATGTTTTCGCGTGTTTAACAGGAGTATATTTTCTAAACAAAGTTCTGTGAATAGCATACAACTTGTTTTTCTTAGAAATGTTACCTCGACAATTAAATCTTCTAAACCTTTTACTTTTTATTTCATTCAGTTTTACATGTAATTTTTATTTCAATGAAATAGTGTTATAGCTTATTTTGAAATATGAGATTTTCTTGGGACGTCTTTTGGCTAATTAAAATGATTCCCAAATGGTAGACTTGCAAACCCAAGGGATTGGCTCAATGACATTTGTTCTAACATAACAAGGGAGAGGTCACATGATCAAACGCTGCCAACTTCAAGGGTTTCCCATACAAGCTTATTTATGATACTTTTAAATCCTGAATGTGATTGTTTGCTCCTCTCGCTTCCTCCACAAATCTTTAATCTTTGTGTGGAACAAATCAATTAACTTAGACGCAAATCCCATAATGAATGTCTTGCCGTGTAGCTCGAATTCCTTTCCTTTGTTTCGTGTAATCCGTGTTGTCGCGTGATCGATCGTAAACTCCTTTTCATGCTTGGATGTTCATATCGTCGTGCACAAGCTTGTAGTCTCATCATGAACTGGAACATAACTTGACGCGGATTAGACGACACCAATGAACACGACTCTGATAACTTAACTTGAGCCCCAATGTAAGCATCCTTGAGTTTATTTCAGCCCAATCACCTAAGATCCTTTGTTGAACCTCTGGAGCTTTAGTCGAAAGATTATCATAAAATTCTAACCCCCTCATGCTTGTGTCAGATGTGTACTCATGGGATTAGTCGATTACTTATTTGGAGCTGGCCCGATAACATGCAGATTGTTCATGCCATTAAGATCGTGGGAGTAAACCTCCAACAATCTCTATCCAACACAGGATTAGAACTTTTGCGATTTGTTTTTAAAATATTCTCACCCATGGCCTATTAATAAAATTTCGTCTTTTATCCATTTTAATTTTTTTTTTTTTTGCAAAGTTGCCATTGCCCGCAATATAGTTCGTGGAGGGCATATTTAAAACTGTGGACAATTTTGTCAATTTCCTAAGTGGACCCTCATCTGCAATATATTTTTCACTGTCCCCCATACTATTCTGCGGCTGAGGTGAGATATGGGCTATTAAATTTGGGATGGACGAAATAGATCTGCATTGGATGACTATTGACTAAAGGCTTCTATCATATGTTTGCTATGGATCATACATGTGTTTGTTAATGTGTTTAAGTGGTGTTGATGAAAGGTTTGTTATTTTCAAGTTCTTGTAACATCTTCCTCTATGATGCAATGATCTATGTGAAGTTCTATTGATTAATATTGAGAATTGAGATACTTATTTCAACGTTACTGTTTGGTTCATTTGTTATACAGGTTCTTGTGAAAACTGCCCCAATAAAACAAGGTCACAAGTTAAGAATTGTATGGCCTGTGACCCCTGGTATTCTTCATTACGAGGAAGGACCAAGCAGGTATCTCGGTCACTTGATTGGCCATGAAGGAGAAGGATCTTTGTTTTATGCCTTGAAAAAGTTGGGTAAGTTTTCGACATTCTTTACAAGCTTCCTCGAGACTCTCTTTTTCTCCATATATATATATATATATATATATATATATACACACACACACACACACACATATATATATTGTTAGAAGATATGATATGGTTTTCATAATTATAGTTGGTCGTATCGCATAATTATTGTGTATACATAGCTTTAATTAAAGATTACCATAAATATACTTGTGTATATAAACCAATGTAATTGAGATGAAATTAAAAAGGAATTATAAACCTAAACTCTGAGTATTCCTTTCTACATGGTATCAAAGCTAGGTCCTTATTTTTCAGAAAAACATTGTTCATCGGCTCTGTTATTAGTACCGAGATTCCCGCCGCTTTTTTGGTATAAATTCTGGTTCTAAAGTGTAGTACAATTAGTTGATATTCTTTAGAAAGTTTATTCTCCTTGGTATATATTGTATCTACCTATTATATGGTGGAACAAAGTAGTAGTGGGGTTCATAACAGTAGTATGAGAAAACAAGCCGTTAGAAGCTATACCCTTAATTCAACATTGGTTCTCAACACCTTCAAATTGGATGGAACCAAATGAGCTTTGGGAAGCTATCTCTTAAACTTTCTCTGTTTTTGGTGATATGTCTAAGGCATATGACATTCGTAAAAGAATCTGTGAGCTGGGTCAAGGGGAGTAGACTATGGCGCAGTATTTTGCGGAGATTAATGCTTTTTGGTAGGAGCTTGATCATTATCGGGTTTTTTCAGCCAAATATACGGAAGATGCAACAACTTATCAAAAGTTTGTTAGTGAAGATCGAGTTGTTGATTTCTTGGTTGGTTTGAACAATGATCAAGTTCGAGCTCAATTGATTGGTTTGACACCTTTCCCATCACTGCGAGAGGCTCATGCTGGAGTCCATCAAGAGGAAAGTAGACATTGGGTGATGGTTCTAAATTTAAATCCTGTTGACCGATCATCCATGGTTGCTTCGTATCCTAAGCCTGACTTCTCTATTTAGTCTCCTGTTGAGAAGGAGTCCTGCGAATATGACTACTGTGATCGCTGCTTTAAGCTTCATGGGCGTCCTAAAGGGCGTGGAGGTCGGTCTGGTCATGAATGTGGATCCCAGACCTATATGTCTACTACACCATTACTTGTTGATGCATCCAGTACTTCAGAAACTACTACTGCTCTCATTTATGAGGAAATCGTAGCTTCTCAGAAATTCTGTTCCAAATCTACTTATTATCATTATGTCCAGTTAGGAATACATTCTTGTGCTTTTCATGTTTCATCAACTTGCCGTAGCTGGCATAGACATAGGTGCTTCCGAGCATATGACCGGGTTCTCCAACCTATTTACTTCATACACGCCTTGCTCTGGAAAAGACAAAGTTCGAGTAGCCGATGATTCTCTTTCTTCTATCTCTGGGATTGGTTCTGTAGTTTGTACTCCTTCATTAACATTATCATAGTTTCTCTACTCAATCTCTTCACTCTACTTCTAACTCCAACTCGACCTCTCTCCATCAATGACATTGACGTTTGGGACATCCTTCTTTTTCAGTTTTAGAGTCTTTATTTCCATCTTTAGTTAAGCAATGTAATAAAACTCAGTTTTTGTGTGAAAAATGTGAATTGGGTAAACACAAACGTTCTACTTATTCTGCTATTAACAGTCGACATTCTGAGTCTTTTGCTATTATACATACTGATGTGTGGGGATCCTCTCCGGTTGTTTCCCGTTCTGGTTTTAGATGGTTTGTTAGCTTTATTGATTGTCATTCTTATGTCACTTGGATTTATCTTCTGCGTTCCAAAAATGAGGTGCTTGATTGTTTTCAGGAATTTCATAAAATAATTCAAACCCAATTTGACGCTAATGTTAAAATTCTCCATAGTGGTAATGGTTGTGAATATAGTAATAATAATAATGTCTTTGCATCTTATCTCTCTCAACATGACATCATTCTTCGAACCTCCTGTGTCAAAACTCCAGAACAAAATGAAGTGGTGGAAAGGAAAAATCTACACTTTCTAGAGGTAGCTCGCACTCTTATTTTCACTATGAACATACCTAAATTTCTACTGGGAGTGCTGTTCTGAGTGCCACATTTCTTATAAACCGCCTTCCTTCTAGAATTCTTGGAAACAAAAGTCCCATCTCTTTTCTCCAACACATGACAAGTCCCTCTCCTCCGACTCGAGTTTTTGGTTGTGTGTGCTATATTCATGATAAATCTCTCACTCAAGGAAAATTGGATCCCAAGGCTCTTAGATGTGTTTTCATTGGTTATTCTCCAACCCAAAAAGGTTATAAATGTTATCATCCTCCTTCAAACAAAGTATTTGTCAAAAGGGATTAACTTTTTGGGAATCAGAACCTTTTTTATTCTTCTTCCCATTCTCCTCAGGGGGAGGATGTTATTGATGAGGAGAAGTTTCTTCTTAAGGCTGGTATTACAAGTTGTACTATACCATCTTATCATATAAATTCCTCTCCTAATCTTCTTGTTTCTGATACATCTACACAAGGGGAGTCACCGTTACAGGAGTCGTATGCTAGATAGAATGAGACTGAGTTGAGAACCTATGTTCGAAGAGGGAAGAATAAGGTCACCGTTTCTGCACCACTACACCAACCTTGCTCAGAACCTAGTCTTGATGATGCTAATGGTTAGAATCCTAATCCTACTTGTTCTTCTAATGATACTGACCTTCCTATTGCTCTTAGAAAAGGGGCTAAATCTTGTACTCAACATCATATCTCTAATTTCTTAGCCTATGATAAATTATCTGCATCCTACCACTCATTTGTTTTTTCTTTGTCCTCAATATCTATTCCTCAAGGGTGGAGAGAAACAATTAGTGATGAGAATTGGAAACATGCTATGATAGAAGAAATGAATGCTCTGAAAAAGAATGATACATGGGAACTAGTTACTCTTCTTTATGGGAAAAAACTAGTTGGTTGCAAATGAGTATATACAGTCAAACAAAAGTCAGACGGGACAGTTGAGAGACTCAAAGTCAGGCTAGTTGCAAAAGGGTATACTCAGATCCATGGGATTGATTACCAGGAGACATTTGCTCCTGTGGCGAGGATGAATTCTGTTCGTACCATAATCTCATGTGCAACAAACTTCAGCTAGGATCTTTAGCAGTTGGATGTGAAAAATGCGTTCGTTCATGGTGACTTGGAGGAGGAAGTGTACATGGAAATACCCCTGGTTTTGCTTCATTTGCCACTAAGGGTAAGGTTTGTAAGCTGTGAAAGCTTTATATAGTTTGAAGCAATCTCCCAGATCCTGGTTTGGTAGATTCCACAAACCAATGATATGATTTGGGTACAAGCAGAGTCGATCAAATCATACTTTATTTTTCAAACAGATAAAACGTAAGACTACCATTCTTATTGTTTATGTTGATGACATTGTGGTGATAGGGGATGATAGAGAAGAGATAGTTAATCTCAAAGCAAGTCTGACCAAAGAGTTTGAGATCAAAGATCTTAGTCCTTTGAAATATTTTATTGGTATTGAAGTTGTAAGATTTTTCAGTGAAATTTTTCTATCTCAAAGGAAATATGTACTTGATTTTTAAACAGAAAGTGGCATGTTGGGATGTAAGCCTGCTGATTCTCCTATTAAAGTTAATCATCATCTAGTAGGTTGCACAGGACCTACGGTTGATAAAGAAGGATATCAACGTTTGGTGGGACGATCCTTTCTCATACAAGACCTGATATATCTTATGTTGCGGGAATAGTGAATCAGTATATTCATGATCCTCGACATCGTCATATGGAAACTGTCTACAAAATTCTGAGGTATTTCAAGTCTGCTCCTGGGAAAGGCTTATTGTTCGCACCACATGGTCATAATGAGAGTTGAAGCATTTTCCGACTCAGATTGGGCTGGCTCTATAGAGGATCGTCGTTCTACTTGGGGTTACTGTTCATTTGTTGGAGGCAATCTCGTTACTTGGCGCAGTAAGAAACATTCCGTGGTGTGGCAAGATCCAGTGCTGAAGCTGAATATCGAGCTATAGCCTTGGGTATATGTGAACTAATGTGGCTTCGAACCTTGCTAGAAGATTAGGGTATTACAACCAAAAGGCCTATGTAGTTATTTTGTGATAATAAGGCAACCATTAGTATTGCAAACGACCCAGTACAATACGATAGAACGAAGCACATTGAGATTGACAGACAGTTCATTAAAGAAAAGTTAACTAGTGGTCTTATTTGCTTACCTTTTGTCAAAACAGAGCACCGACTTGCTAATATATTACTAATGGTCTTAGTAGTAAGATATTTCATCCATTGTGGATGCGAGACATCTATACACTAACTTGAGGGGGAGTGTTAGAAGATATGATATGGTTTCCATAATTATTGTGTATACATAGCTATAATTAGAGATTATATAAATATACTTGTGTATATAAACCAATATAATTGAGATGAAATTAAGAAGGAATTATAAACCTAAACTGTGAGTATTCCTTTCTACATATGTAATTATCGTCCTGAATGATTTTGAGTACGCTGCAAAGTTCAATTCAGACAATGCTGCAGAATTTTAATTTCTGGTAGGTCATCATATTATCATCCTGTACCCAAGCTTCTATCTGATAGAGAATTTAGAGCTAAAGTGCTTTTGTTTTTCTAGTTTCGCAAACCTAGTCTGGCTTGTGGAATTACATTCAAAGCCTGTTGCTTTATTTTCTTACGTCTATTAACTGAAAAATTCTATTCCAGAGTGCTATTATAAAAACCTACCTTTATATATTGAAAACTGGGTGGGATCAACTCTCTAATTTTTATTATAATATTTGGAAGGATATGCAAAATCAGTGACTATGTTTCTGACTTCTGTCCTTGCTAAATCTGAGATAGTACATCCTCCTGCATTACGTATTTTACCAAAACCTGATGATTTTCTTAATTCTATAATATCTTCAGGTTGGGCAACAAGTTTATCTGCTGGTGAATCAGATGGAACTTATGAATTCTCTTTCTTTAAAGTAAATATTGATTTGACTGACGGTGGTCATGGTAAGTGTTTTAATCTTCTCCTTTTGTTTTTTAATTGGGGAAAAAGAAAGGGGATGGTGGAAGGGGGTTGTGGTTCATGTGAAGCATGTACTTGGTGCATGAATGTTATATGATAGTCTTAGTAAGTTTTATCGCAGTAAACCATTAGTTGCTAATGTTTGTGTGAGCTGCAAAGTGTGTCTAACTTATTTATTTTGATTCTGATGTTAATTTTTCTTAAACTTAATATTAGAACATTTTGAGGACATTGTGGCATTGCTGTTCAAATATATTCGGGTTCTTCAACAGTTTGGCGTTTGCAAGTGGATATTCGATGAGGTACACATGCATATTTGGGCTGCAATTTTGTGTGCTGTTGTGCATTGCGTATGACCACAAAATTCTACACTAATGCATAGACTCTGCGACCATTCTTAGATGTGACCTGTCCAATTATAGATATCCTCACAATCATTTTGCTTAATGAAATGTTGATTTATTACCTGCTACTTTTCATATGATGCTCCCTCATTCTTGGATTGATAATGTGTTCACAGCCAGAAATCTTTTAGTGTAAGATAAATTTTTTTATTGTTGTTATACTCTGTGTGAAATGCTTTAGTACTGTTATTGTTGAGCTCCACATAGATACTTGCAGTTCAATTACGTGATCAATATCCACCCTAAAGAGAAAATTTTGGAGGGTATTAACTTTATTAGACTTGCTCGTGCAAAGCACGAGCCTAATTTTACTTGTGAAACCAATATTACATGGTTCTCTCTGTACCATTTCAGTTGTCATATTTCGGATTTCATAATTAAATTCACCATTTTTTAAAATTAATAATTGATAATATCTATTTAAATTTTTGAAGCAGGAACTTTGTGGTTTATAGCTTCTATGCAAAGTTTTTTCCGCCTTATTATTAAAAGAGGTTGTTTAGTGCTCTTTAAACTAGTTAATTTTACCAGAAATACAAATTTTAACAGTAAAAATGGGACAAAGGGAGTAATTTATATATGAAAATTATTTTTGAAAATTTATAGTTAATATAATTAAGCAGAAATCAATTTTGTTATATATATTTTAAAGAAATAAATACATACTTAATTATATAATAGAGATAATAATACATCATGTATATTTTTTGAAATATATACTCTTCATTCCAAAATACAAAACCAATATCGACTTTCTATTTCTAAAGTTAGATATTTTTAGTTTAATATTGGCATGATTTTAAGTTTTGAAAACAATAACTAGTAATACTTTTTAGAAAGTTTACAATCTACATAATTGTTTTGACAAAATTAAATGGATACTAATTTTGATTTGAAAATGTTTTAAATTGGCTTTTAAAAACGTCAATATTGATATTATATTTTGAAATGGAAGAAATACATGATGAATTATATATATATGTTCCATAATTAGTTTTATATTATATACACGATGTATTATTTTGGTTACGACCTATATTATATATATAGACATGTAGATTATATATTATAGATTTGTATATATGTAGGAATATTTTTCATTGATGACTCAAAGATGAGGAATCTTCACGAGTGAGTGGGGAGTTTATTTTGACTAGAAGATTGAGTTGGGCATAATTTTGAGGCTTAGGTAGCAAGCATAATAAATAATTTGTAATTAAGTAGACTCCTTGCTCTATAATTTACTTGGTAATTTTAATCTTATTTATTGTTTAGTTATTTGAAAATATTGGACTCACCAAGGATGCAAGATTTTGTTTGAGTGATTGTGGGAGCTTTCTTCTTGCGACTATTTTATATTATATTGATTAAATGGTCACTGCACCTAAATTTATAGGATTTTCATTTTTATAATGTCATTATTTTATTGAATGCAAGTTAATTTCAAGTGTGTTCTCTGGCATGAAATGACTCTATGGGGCGTTTGTTACAGGTTATCTGATGTGGTAATCTCAAATTATTAGTAATCCATTAGTAATATGAGTAGGTCTTCTTTGTAAGTTATGTTTGGTACACTTGGTAATTTTGTATAATCAGTAATCAACATTCACGTAAAGTTATAAGATTCTCACATGATGTGGGTATCCATATGACTAAAAAAAGGGTTGTAATTTGAGATTACCACCTACTGGTCATCTTGGAGTTTTTTCCAGACAAAACTAACCCCTCTTATATTTTAACTATTTATCAACATGTACGGATCATATTGTTTATTTTAATTAATTTGCTCATTGTCGCATTCGAAACACGAAGACTTGTTTTGTTGTTCCTTACTATAAGTTTATTTTATTATTAGCTTTATTGACTTGAGTATTTATTTTATTATTTTTGGTCTTAATGATTTAATATATTATAATTTTATATTTTCTAAAATTATTAAAATTTTAATATATATACTATACTAAATATTACTCAATTAATTATTTGGGTAATATATGATTTCTTCCGTTTTTGTGATAATTAATTAAATACTTGAGTACTGAATATATATTTGTTGATAACTTATTGGGTGAATTATTTTACATGAATATGTACAAGGGTATTTAGGTAAAAATGAATGTTGTGAAAAATGTGCCTGATAATATTGAATTCGTACCAAACACTCGCAACAACTATTAACAATAGTTACATAACCTCAAACGAAAAATGGCAAAATATGACCAATTCTTATTAGCACTATCCTGATTTTCCAGATACCCATTATTTTGAATTTTTTCGGCAATCTGAGATGACCTCTACCAAATGCCCCCTAAATGGTATTAGGTCTTGGCTGATGGATGATTTGCAAAGTTTCCAGCACCTATGTCCGAATCTTAGTTGTATATAGCTTACATCAAAGTAACTGAATAGGATCATTAGACTTTCAGGACAATGCATACTGATGCCTTTGTGTTTTATGGGATGTGATCTGTCTGGAGACTTGAAAAGGGTTTTAGGATTGGTGATGCCTTGTGCTGCACCCTTTTTCATGCTATGACTTTAGTTCAGGTGTTATTTTTTCCCCCTAATTTCTGGATATTCTGACCCTTTCTTGATTTCGTCCATGAAGATTTCAGCCATTTGTGAGACAGCCTTCCATTATCAGGACAAGATCCGTCCCATTGATTATGTGGTTAATGTTGCGTCCAACATGCAGGTAATAACATATTTGCAATCAGAATAAATTCTTTGCATATTATTCATCTTTAACATTATACACATTTTTAAGGACTGGGCTTTTGTCAATACACAGTTCGTTTCCTTAATAATTATTGCGTTCCTTGCTGACAATTTATCCAAGTGATTACAAGCAGAGTTCTAGAGAAAAGGATATTGCTGTCGTCATCTCGACCAGAACCCCCAGGATTTAAAAAATAAAAGCATGCATTGGATAACAACTGCTTCCAAGAAGCAGAGCCTACAAACCAATGTTAAGCCATCATTTTTTTTTAAAGATATGGATTTTTTTCGATAGGGAGCCTTTACACAACTTTGGATATAGCATTTTCCATGCTGTCCCATCAATAATAAGATGCACATAACTTACGACAACAGAACATTTGTTTGCAAAATGCTACTACATCGCCTTCAAAATTCCTTCTCAACTTTGGACCCTCCTTATTATCGTTGACTCTTCTTGAACTGGATTATTATTAACATCTTAATCCTCATTGTAATCATAATAATAATTCTCTCTTCTTCATGTTGAAACTCAGGTAGGTTCACCCTTTGCCTGCACAAAAGTTATGTCCTCTTTTACCACTTAAACATTTACATTATGGGGTACTGCCAGTTTGGAAGAAACAGAATATAATTATTTTCTGCTCCATTTTGCTCAGCATCGTTATTATATATCTCAACATGGGCTACTTTTCCCCCACCCCACACCAATAGTCTTACCATCACCTGTGACAGCACTTGACCACTTTGTAGCTCTGTTACGTTGTCCGAGATCCCTGAAATAAACCTGATTCACTATGTGAACTGCCGTCCCTTGTACCATATGTCTCCTCACCTCCTAAAGGACTTTTTACTTTTTAGCCATCAAGGCATCCATCATCTCCAAGGATAAAGGAACAAACAACCCCCTTCTCCATTGGTGGATTGGATAAGAACAGCAAAAAATTTAATAAAAGAACAGCCTTTAGACTAGTAGGCTGGCAGGTTTGTAGATATATTAATGGATGCTCTTGCATCAAGTATGAAATATTGGAAACATTTTGTTGCTTCTTTCTATATTATGTGATAAATTTAGCTTCTTTTCTTTATTTTTTCTCCCTTTGTAAGCTTTGAGTTTCTTGTTTTTTCTTTTTTGATAATGACAACAAGTAGCTTTGAGTTTCTGAATTGGAAGTTGGGAATTGTGAACAAATAACTCTTGTTTTTGGGTCAATTTTTGCACCGCTGACTTCCCTGATGGACCATTTGATCACATATTCAGTTGTATCCTCCAAAAGATTGGCTGGTTGGGTCATCCTTGCCTTCGACATTCAACCCAGACATTATTCAGTCGACACTGAATGAGCTCTCTCCAAACAGTGTCAGGTGAGTTTGTTACTTCTCAGTACAGCTGGTACTAATTTTTTGTGAAATACATGCATTATGGTAGATTCTACCTTCCACCTTCTGAATGATATTTTTTTGCTCAAACATGCAATTATGAATGAAGTTTAAATTTATCTTTCTATAATATCGTAGTTTTGGTAATCCTAAACCGCTGAGAAGGAATCTAGCTCAACATATAAAATCACCCTTTAGCAGAAGATTGATGCACCACCAGATAGGATAAAAAAGAATTTTACAGTTTCCATTTACCTATTTCAAGATATTTTAGAATTTAGATTCATATTCAGTTGATCCTTGCTTATCATGATTCAACGAGTTGAATATATATGTTCAATTAAAATTTTTAACTAGTCTTTCATTCTGCTATATGTGTGTTGCAGTCTCTACCACCTACTGTTGTACTATGCAAATAGTCTTGTTTCATACTCCCTCCGTTTCATTTTATTTTATCATTGTTAACTTTTTAAAGTCAACTTAAATGATTTTTAAACTCAAAATTGACATAGATTCTTTTAATTTTAATCTGATGAATATTGTAAACTATTTGAAAAAAATATTACTCATTGTAAGTTTTATTGTGTCGTAATTTTTGACAAGTCATCTCAATTTTGAATTTAATGGTCACATATAATTTGGAACGGAGGGAGTAATTTTTTTTGGAGAGGTAATATTATGTATAGAAAGCAAACAGATATATCATATGTAAAGAATAAGAATACAAAATACAAGCATCTTAATGATTGGATATATTCTATTAAAATGTCATACCCCCAAGTTTGGGAAAGGGCTAATAGGATGGTTGGGGATTGGGGATTGGGGAACGGTTTTTGGAGTTTTGTTTTGTGAAGCAAAGCTAGTTAAGATGGAAACACATCTTAGCATGATCATACAGCATTTAAATATCATAATTATGATGTACCAATGTATACTAAGAGCCCTTTTGGGAGAGCTTTTGAATGGACTAATAGTATTTTTAAACTAAAAAAGAAAATGTTTTGGAGTTTGGTAATTGTCCGGAAGAACTTTTATAAAGTAGAGATTTGGGTTTAAAAGCACTTTTAGCTTGAGCAGAAAATTTGTGCTTTTGGCAGAAGAACTTTTTGACAAAAACACAAATTGCAAAACTATCCTAAATTGTTAGAAAGAAATAAAATCTCATACTATATGATTTAACTTAAATTTTTCATTAATATTTTTAACAACTTTTAAAATTACGTAACCAAACATTATTTTAACTTTCTTATAAAAGTACTTTTGTCTAAAGCTCTAACTTTAAAAGTGCTTTATCTTGCCGCATAGCTCCGCCAAACGGGCAGCTGAGATGTTATGCATTTAGCGACTTGTTCCATCTTTTGGCTATGTTTATTCTCAAATAAGTTCTATTTACAGAATTTTTTGGATGTCAACAAAGTTTGAGGGACATACTGACAAGACTGAACCATGGTACGGAACTGCATATTCAGTCGAGAAAATCACAGTGGACGCGATTGAGGTCTGCTGCTGGATGTTTCCCAACATGTGAAATGGAGCTTTTCTTTTTATAGCGAGCATATTCTGTATATATAAATTCTTTTGGAACAAGATTTTTGTGAAAATATATAAATCACTATTTGGTTGCAGCAATGGATCAAAAGAGCACCAGAGGAAGATCTGCATCTACCCACCCCCAATGTGTTTATACCAACCGATTTGACTCTTAAGAATGCTGAAGAGAAGGTTTCGTCTTAAGTTTTAATTACAATCAAATTAAACATCATCTTGAAAGCAAGTTTCTGAATATGTTTTACCTTTTGTAACAGGCCAGCTTTCCACTTCTGCTGAGGAAATCACCATATTCTAGGTTGTGGTACAAGCCTGATTCGACATTTTACTCTCCTAAGGCATATGTTAAGATAGATTTCAACTGCCCCTTTGCTGGAAACTCACCTGAAGCTGAAATCCTTACAGACATTTTTACGCGTTTGCTGATGGATTACTTGAATGAATATGGTAAGTCCATGAAAGTATAAAGTATGTAATAGAAGCTAATATTCTGTGATTGTTATTGGTCGTTTATATTAAAGCAACAGCTTTATAGCTTTTTGCTAATATATACTCCGTGTAACTTAGTGTAACTTATTTTGACAGTATAATAATGGTGTAGTAATATGTCTACATCTCTATATTTTTTTCTTATTGGTGTACTACATGTGAGTTTTTCTGTGTTTATTTATCCACATCTCGATTTTTTCCTTAATTCGTATCTTTCAGCCTACCATGCTCAGGTTGCTGGTCTTTATTATGGGGTGAATCACACTGATAATGGTTTCCAGGTATTACTCTTCAACTTTTAGTTATTTCTTATAACAGACTAGAGTTGTCAAAACATTACTGCACTTGAAGATGGTTTCTACTACATACTGGAGTTTCCATAGGAGAAAAGTTCCACACTACTAGAAATGTCATATTCAAATTCTTTCAGTCTTGTTGTACATTTAAGCTTGTTCTCTGTCCATTATGTTAAAAATGATACATAATCATATTATGTTCATATTGACTTGCTCTAAATGCCTGTCCTGTTGTCTTGAAATGTTTTTATGGACATATTTCTTGTCGATATTTGTTTCACATTGTTTTAAATTTGCACATGCATATTCGTACCTGTTGCAATATAACCTAAAAGCACTGCTGCTAGGTGAACCGTGCAATTTAATCTGTATTGAAAATTTTCTGAATCCATTTCATAGCTCAATTTGTTTATATCCATATTTAACTCAAACATTCGATGTTAACTATATTACTTTTTCAAATTTTTAGGTGACTGTAATTGGATATAATCACAAATTGAGGATCTTACTGGAAACTGTAATTCAGAAAATTGCAAATTTTGAAGTAAAACCTGACAGGTTCTCTGTGATCAAGGTAAAGATCAAGCATACTTTTCTGCCATTAAATACAACTCAACTTTGTGTTCTCTGTAATCAAGGTAAAGATCAAACATACTTTTCTGCCATTAAATACAACTCAGCTTTGGGTTATCAAGTTATTTTATTCTGGTTCTGCCATCTAACGTAAACCAAACAAGGTCAAAGTGATAGTACATATGACATATTGGCGCTAATTTTGATGTAATTACTGCATATTGTTATTTCAGACTCCAGAAGTCTGACTCTTTTAGAACGTTTAACTATCAAGGCTTTGAGCCAAGTGGAGTTGCATAGTCTTTTTGAGATCAGTAGACAAACCTACATACTGACTGCAAATAGATTTTTTTTGCATTGGATTTGGTGATCTGTTGGTCCTTTTCACAAACAATATATGCGTGCAAGTATACACGGTGAACAAGTAATAAAGAGTAAGTAGAGTATCGTTCTCACAGAGAATTATCTAACAAAAATTATCAAGCACTAACCCGTAACCAACTTAATCTTATTTAAACTAATGATTTAATATTTTGAATTAAAAATATGTAATTAAACTAATACTAAATACCCCTAGAATGAAACTAGATAAAGAAGACTTAAGATTACAATTTCACCTATTGTTTCATTTAAATCAACACACTTCCCGTTAAGCCAAATTAATTATACCGGATTGTTAATCGAGAACATGAAAGTGAGATATGACCATCTCTCGATGCACCATACCCGTATCAAATTAAATCTACAGATTATAGAATTAATATGAACACCCTAATTAACTAATTCACTTTATCTCTGTGTGAATTACAATTAAAAAGGGTTTAAGCACAAGCTCTCAATAGATTACATGCGGTGCACAAGTATATCTCTATTCTAGGCACGAATCATGAATTTTAATGCCATGTAAAAGTCACAAATACATGCTATTATGATCTGATCTAAACCCATAATCTGTCTCTCAATTTCATAAGGATTATCACGGTAATTG
Organism: Panax quinquefolius; assembly: GCA_020205615.1. Taxonomy (NCBI): domain Eukaryota; kingdom Viridiplantae; phylum Streptophyta; class Magnoliopsida; order Apiales; family Araliaceae; genus Panax; species Panax quinquefolius. Next base: position 30,696,601 of record CM035174.1, read on the forward strand.
TTAACTAGGCAATTGAGAGCAAATCCTAATAGACAATCCAAGAATAGATAACAAGACTAACAAGGAAGCATATTAAAGTAAATTACACAACAAGATCCATTGTAATGCAAAATAGATTTCAGTTCATAATTGAATGAATTATCCATAATCCACAATTGTTTATACATTGAAAGATAAAGATAGAAGTAAAGAGAAGTTAAGAATTTAGGAGTGCAAATCTAATCTCTCTTGCTCCAATTTTGAATCTTCAATTGCTTCAATCTTCAGATCTAATCTAATATATGGTTTTCCTAATCTACTCTAATCTAATCTGAGAAGGAAATTAAAGATTACAAGATGGACCCCCCCAAGAGGGAATTTATTTATTGAGAGCTAATTGTGATATGATGTCTGCAAATATGCCTAAATATAGGCTAAATCTCGACCGACTCCTTGCCCAAGCAACAATCCAATTTGTCAGCGCGGCCACACAGCCCAGCAGCTTAATTTGGGAGCGGCCGCGCTGCAGGGCACCAGAATTTGTTTCTGCTGGTTTGTTGCTGCTGCTTCATTCTTACCATGCCTTGATCATTTAAGCCTCCATCTAATCACTTTCCATCCACTTTAAGCTCGTTTGTCTTCTAATGCCACCAAGTTAGTTCCCGAGTATGAATCTTACAAAATTGAAAGAAATGCATGAAAAGCTACTTATAAACACGGGATTAAGCAACAAATGAAGTTAGTTGATACCTGATAAGTAGGTATAAAACCTACTTATCAAATACCCCCAAGTTTAAATCGTTGCTTGTCCCCAAGCAACACAGTAAAATATAATGCAACACACTAAACAAAATGCAACCTACATCTAACATGCCTAAAAATCCAAACATCAGTAAGTTTGAAATCCAAATGAGATTCCTCAACGAAACCACAATGATCATTAAACAGAGAATCCAACCAAAAATAAGGCAATAATGCATAACACTTTGCAAATCAAAACCTGTCATTACTGATGTAGTGTGCGCGCGCTTAGCAACCATTAAATTTACTACAGAACAAATACTTTACATAATATGCTTCTTAGAGGAAAACTACAGTTTTAACTCAAGAATCTCAGCGAACAATCAAAACTTTGACTAAGACTACGCATCAACTAAGCTAAAGAGTCAACAAGGGATTTATTGTGCTTTTATTTACTCACGAGGGCGATATTCGCACTTTTCTGTGTTTACACCTGACTGTGCAATATCTAGTCCTCTTAGGCTTTTCAGTGATACCCGTTTAGCGAGCTTTCAACCAACGACTCCCAAACCAGATGGCTTTAGGGCGCTGGGTGTAGAAACATCCCTTATGGCGTACTTACTCAAGTATCAAAGGCCATAGAACTAAACTAGCCAAGCATTTTTTTTAATCTTTTTTTTTTTTTTTTTTTTTATTTTAAACTGCATGCATACCCCCTGTTTCCCCCCAAGCTTAAGCTTTGGCATCAACTTAGTCATTACTAATTGTTTTACTAAATTTCTATCATTAAAACACAGAGACAATTATGTGACCATTTAGACTAAGCAAATCATAACAGTTACTCAAAAGTGCTATCCGATTACATCAATTTCAAACAAATTAGGATTCACATCATGATATAACATTATAACCAAGCCTAACCTATCAACATTGTTCAACAATCAAGCAGTTTCAATTTTATCATAGGCCAATATGGATTTCAAACAAACTAAGATGTCAGGATTCATGCAATATGATCTAACTAAACTAAATGCAACAAAACAAGCTAATATTTTTGGATTTTTTAAAATTTTTTATATATATATGGAAATGAAATTACAAAAACTAAATAAAACTAAACTAAAATGCAACTATATGAACTATACTAAATGCAAACTATACTAATTAATGCAAATAAATCAATACTCCCAAACTTTAAAATAAACAATATCCTCATTGGAAGGTAAAGATAAAAAGGAACTCCCCTAAGTGTCATGGTCATCTCCATTCGGCTCATCTTGCTCGGGTGGAGTGTCTGGCGGAGGATAGATGTTGTCGGTGCCGAAGATCGGAAAGTCAACATGTGCACCTATCATCCCAAAGGCACGAGATAGAGCCCCAAAAAACTCTGTGGTGTATGTCCGAAAGTCGATGTAAAGGGCATCCATCCACCTTTTTAAGTGGTGTATCTCTCGCTCTTTCCTGGCGAAGTCAGCTGGAGGTACCCCCACAATCTGTGGAGCAGGAACTGGTTCTTCGTCTTCCTCACTATCCTCATGATCTTCTAAGATAAAACCACGGCCCCGAGGATGCGATTAAGCTCCATCCCAAACAACGTACTTTCTGATGGCCACATGATCAGTGTCTTTCTTAGGCGGTTGCAAAGTTTCGTTTTCCCATTCCACATCAGCAGCTGCACATAATCGGGTGACAACTGATGCATGAGGAATCCCGGCTGATGTACCCCCTCTCATGTAATGCAACATAATAAGATGCCCCATATCAATTACTTTCCCCTTGATGATGCCATATAGAATTACTGCTCAATCTCTAGCGACATCATTCTGGTGATGGGTGGGGAACACGATAGCGCATATAAAACTGTACCACGCCTTTGCATACCGATTTAGAGCAGTATGTGGGAAGTGGATTTTTCTGTCGGTTTCTGATTTGGTGGTCCACTGAGTTCCCGACTTGCAAATCTCCTCTATTAATCTATTTAAGTTGGTGTCGAAACGCTTGGAATCCACCCAGTTAATATCATTTGATGGCAAAGTCTATGTTTAAAAGGGCATTGATAGCTTGTTTGGTGTAGGAAACCTGCTTGCCACGTACAAAGGAAATTCCGTTCTGCGTCTCTCTAGCATTGGCATAGAATTCCCAAACCAATGCCATTGGGGTTGATAAAAGCAATAAATGGATGGGTTGCCTCCCATCGAGCACTTGGTTTAGAGTCCTTCAGCCGGACTTCTTTATTTCCTTTCAATCTGGCTCAATTGCAAAAATGACTATCGCATGCCGCCTCGCTGTTCTTTCATTGATTTGCATGGCATGCATGCACGGTTGGTGACCCTCAAACTCAACTTCATCCATTGGCAAAAAGAAGCTTTCACCATCCGATTTATCCATTAACGCAGTTAAATCAAGATGAACATGAAGATAATCTTCATGGACCAATGGTTGCTCGATGGGTTTGAAAACCTTGAATGTGACTTCTTTGTCTTCATTTTCAAATTATAAACCCCATTCATGCTCCTCTTCTCATCATCGTCAGAATCATCATCCACAGTAGGATGTATTATCAAAAAATTTCCTCCAATAGCCTCGCTCAACTCGTCGCCACAGCCATACGTATTCACTATGCATTGCTCTTCACCCTCCTCTTTAGGGTTAATCTCAATATTTCTAGGTAAAGTGCTTTGTGGTTGGTTCATGATAGCATCGGCAAGTTGTTCCATTTAGATCTCGAGGTTTCGAATTGAAGCACCTTGAATCGCCATCCTAACCTCATTTTGAGAAATGAACATAGTAATTAGTTCTAATGTTGCTTTAAGTACTTGGAGAGAAAATCCTCGAACTTAGACGTATCCTTATATTGCAGTGGAGGTTGGCATGAAAATTCCGAAAAGTATGAGAGATTCGGATCATAGAATTGATCTTGATTGTTTCCCCAAGCCCGAATAATTTTGCCAATCCGGATGATAGTAGTTTGGGGCGTAGTCGGCTTGTTCTCGATAGTAGGCATTTTGATTGGATTGACACAAACGAGAGTTAACAAGCCTTGAAAGAGTTGCACTTCGTTCTTGCAATCGCTCAATCTTGTCCGACTCATGTTGTTCTATCCTCTCATAAGGCCATAGATAGTTATGCTCATCCATAATCTGAAAAGAAAGAAAAATAAGAAGAGAATTAGGATTAAAATAAAATAAAAAAATAGTTTAAATTAAGACTAATTTGATTGAAATTAATGATGACAAAAATTATTAAACTAATTCCCCGGCAACGACGCCAAAAACGTGTTGGTCGTTTTCACGAACAATATAAGTAATAAAGAGTAAGTAGAGTATCGTTCCCACAGAGAATTATCTAACAAAAATTACCAAGCACTAACCCGTAACCAACTTAATCTTATTTAAACTTATGATTTAATATTTTGAATTAAAAAATATGTAATTAAACTAATACTAAATACCCCTATAATGAAGCTAGATAAAGAAGACTTAAGATTACAATTTCACCTATTGTTTCATTTAAATCAATACACTTCCTGTTAAGCCAAATTAACTATATCGGAGTGTTAATCGAGAACATGAAAGTGAGATATGACCATCTCTCGATGCACCATACCCCTATCAAATTAAATCAACAGATGATAGAATTAATATGAACACCCTAATTAACTAATTCACTATATCTCTATGTGAATTACAATTAAAGAGGGGTTTAAGCACAAACTCTCAATAGATTACATGCGGTGCATAGGTATATCTTTATCCTAGCCATGAATCATGAATTCCAACGCCATGTAGAATTCACAAACACATGCTATTATGATCAGATCTAAACCCATAATCCGTCTCTCATTTTCATATAAATTATCACGGTAATTGTTAGCTAGACAATTAAGCAATTAAGAGCGAATCATAATAGACAATCCAAGAATAGATAACAAGACTAACAAGGAAGCATATCAAAGTAAATTACAGAACAAAATCCATTGTAATCTCAAAATAGAGTTCAATTCATAATTGAATGAAGATCCATAATCCACAATTGTTTATACATTGAAAGATAAAGATAGAAGTAAAGAGAAGTTAGGAATGCAAATCTGATCTCTTGGTCCAATTCTGAATCTTCAATGATCTTCAATTGCTTCTATCTTCGGATCTAGTCTAATCTAGGGTTTTTCTAATCTACTCTAATATTATCTAAGAAGGAAATTAAAGATTACAAGATGGATCCCCCCAAAGAGGGAATTTATTTATTGAGAGCTAACTGTGATATGATGTCTGCAAAATATGCCTAAATATAGGCTAAATCTCGACTGACTCCTTACCCAAGGAACAATCCAATTGGTCATATTAAATAAAACGTCAACTGTTGGTCAGACTGGAACCTGCGCGGCCGCACAACCCAGCTGCTTAATTTAGGAGTGGCCGTGCTTCAGGGCATTCTGGGACAGGGACGGCGCGGCTGTGCAACACCCAAGGCCAATTAGGGCCGCGGCTGCGTGGCACACCAGAATTTGTTTATGCTGGTTTGCTGCTGCTTCATTCTTACCATGCCTTGAGCCTCCATCTAATCACTTTCCATCCACTTTAAGCTTGTTTGTCTTCCAATGCCATCAAGTTAGTTCCCGAGTATGAATCCTACAAAATGGAAAGAACTGCATGAAAAGCTACTTATAAACACGGGATTAAGCAACAAATGAAGTTAGTTGATACCTGATAAGTAGGTATAAAACCTACTTATCATGATCTATCATTATTCTAATTTGTGTGTCATTGCCAAGTATCCTAGCAAGCTCTGATATTTACTTAACCTTCTATTTTATACTATGTTTAAGAGTAACCTTATTCATTTTTTGATAAATCTTTTTCGTTGTTTTATATTTTGTATGAGGTATTTTTCTGCATCAAGACACTCGGAAGCTTGCACTTTACCTATGGTTGAATAGTTAAAACATTCTCTTCCTATATATACTAATTAATTCTTATACTAATTAATGCGTATAATGTATAGTTATTAGTAATAATTTCCGTTTTTCTGATTAAAAAATACGGAAGAATCCCTAGAAGAATCCACGAACCTGAATTTGGATTTGGGAACTTGCGGACCCATATAAGAATCCTTGCTTCTTCGAATATGATTATCTGGTGAAAGTTTGGTGGTCGATATTTTCTAATGTAACTTCTGACTTTTTAATAGGAACTGGTCACAAAGGATTATCAAAACATGAAGTTTCAACAGCCATATCAGCAAGCCATGTACTATTGCTCATTGATACTACAGGATCAAACATGGCCTTGGAATGAAGAACTTGAAGCTCTTTCTCATCTTGAAGCTGATAATCTTGCTAACTTTTATCCCCTTATTCTTTCAAGGACCTTCATAGAGTGCTATGTAGCAGGTTCTTATTTCACTTAATGTTCTGGAATAACTATCAGCTATGTTGACCTTTCGTATCTTTGGAATTACAATATATTATTATTTATTATTCATTTCAGGGAACATTGAACCAAATGAAGCAGAATCAATGATTCAACATGTTGAAAATGTTTTCTACAACGGCTCGCATCCCATATCACAAGCTCTCTTCCCATCTCAGCATTCGACTAATCGTGTTATTAAGCTTGAAAGGGGCAAAAAATACTTCTATACTGCAGAAGGCCTGAATCCAAGTGATGAAAATTCTGCCCTTGTCCACTACATTCAGGTACATATCCATGAACTTGGAAAAAGAAAAATATAGGAGATAATGTGATGTACATTGTTTCTCTTGTCTTTTGTTCAGTTATTTATACATATTTGATCCAATGCAGAATTTGCGACCCCTTGATTTTTTGATGCGCAGCATTTGGCCATTTTCAATTTTTTGCTTGCTTCACTCTTCACATTCTGAAGTTCCATTTGTTTTAAGGAAAATATCTTCATATTTACTTGACAAACTGTAGAGTGTCTACACCTCAAAAATGCTTTTGGCGACAATATATTGAGCATTTCTTTCGTTCATGTTATTTGGAGCTAAATCCTGCCAACGTCAAGGACTAGGGCTCAGGGTTACTAAGTATCTCAAAATTTGGTGTTTTAAGCCCCCTTTTGTCTTGGGCAATCAGGTTACATATCATACTGTTAACCAAGGGTCAATTTTTTTTAGTTGCTTCAAATATATGGGATTGAATTGAGAATATTGGTTTGGTGGATAATTTAACAAAGCTGGCTACTGTTGCACACATTGGGGGTGCAGCATCTTCTTTTATCGTCTTCCAGAGAGCGGGAAGAAGGGACTTAATCTGCAGAGTTCATCAAATGTACCTGCAAGTCTCAGGAAATAATAGTAGCTGATTTTAACCACCCAATGTATAAAGCTAAAATGTATCTTTGTTATCAACATAAGCAGACAGACTTCCATACTTTGGGGAGGAGTTCAACGGGAAGCTTATTTCGTGGAAGTTGTAGCATCTGCTGGTTAGGTCATCCATAAAATGACGAAGCTGCTTCTCAGAATAACTGAAGAAGCTAGTTCTTCGTTGATAGATTCTCTCTAGAAAAGATGCAGGGAGTGGCGCAGCTGCATTTAATCACCTATTGTATAAAGTTAAAATGTATCTTGATTATTGTTGTATTATTGTAGTGGACCAACTTACATCCTTCGGTACTGAGTTCATGTGGGAATTACAGTGGAAGTTGTAGAATATGCTGCTTGTGTCATCCATAAATGATGAAGCCATCTGGGAATTAACTAGTTATTAGTTGATAGGTTATCTCTAGAAAGACTCGTCCCTTCTTTTAGGGCCATGGAACTCAGAAAATGTTGATTCCCTGGTTCTTGTTGCAGTTGTTATTAGTTATTACACTGAGAGATTCTAACAGGGCATCGACTTCTTGAAAGTATTTTTCCATGGTCCTCCTAATTTTGTTGTTGCCTTTGACTAGGCCTGTGTGTCCGGAAAATAAGTATGCAACTGCTTTGATTTTTGAAATATGAAGTATCTATTATCTCATCCTATAAGAATTAGGAAAAGAGAGAATGATGAGTAAATAGAAGAAATTTCTCTTATAGTGGATGATAGCTAATCGTTAGAATGTGCAAGTAACGGTATATACTTTAGTAAAAAATCTGCTTCTAGATGTTATAGGTATTTGAAACTTGATTATATTCACTAAGTTGGTATTTATGGCTCTTTCATCATCAGCCTTCTCATTTATTTAAATTCATCCGTCAACTTGTATTTCCTATTAATCTAATATACTAATATATATTCAGGTACATCAAGATGATTTCATATTAAATGTAAAACTCCAGCTCTTTGGTTTGATTGCAAAGCAGCCAGCTTTCCACCAGCTTAGATCAGTTGAGCAACTTGGTTACATTACAGTGCTTATGCAAAGGTATCTAGGCATCCGCTGTCAGTGAATTCTACTACACAGGAAATTTGAGACACTGCACGTAAATTTCTAACATCCCTAACTTATGAAAAAATTTGAATCTTTCTTGATATAGGAATGACTCTGGTGTACGTGGAGTGCAGTTTATTATTCAATCCACATTAAAGGTATATCTACTAGTTCCCTTTTATTGATATTATTCATCATTCGTCTAAAAATATCTTTCTTGAGCTGACAGGGTCCTAGACATATTGATTTGAGAGTTGAAGCATTTCTGAAGATGTTTGAAAGTATACTTTATGAGATGTCCAGTGATGAATTCAAGGTGAGAATAGCAATGCTACTTGATAAGTTACTGGTGTGCTGTCGCAAGCAACCAAAATTAAAATCTTACTGTGAAAAATAATTATGTAGTAGTAAATGTAAGAGTCAATCCCACGGAGAATGATTAGTTTAATTTTATGCTTCGTAAACCATAATGGGGTTTTGAATAACAAAGACAATTTAAATAACGTTGACCAAAGTAAATAAATACACAACTAACACAAAGTAATCTAACGAAATAAATCAGAAGAACAAGCCTTATTAGATTAAGGTTGTGTTTGATAAAATTGAGTGTTAAGACCTGAACAGTTTAGACGTCTGAATAATATAGAGCATCTGAATAGAATTGTATATGAATGAAAAAATGTTGTTTGATATTATTTTTTTTCAAAATGTCTGAATAACAATATTTTACCATTTTAACCCTCTGAATAAAAGAAAAAAATATATATAAACTACAAAATTCCCATACAATTATTTTACCCCGCAACAACAAACAGAGAAAAATTTTCCCCCAAATCAAATCTTCTGAGTTCTGAACAGCAACAACAAGAAAAACAATGAGTTCCTAATTATATTGAATCTGACCCCAAGAGTGAGAACATTGATGCAGAAGACTCCTCAGATTTTGGAATACTTCCTCAAGGTTTTGGGTGCTGAATCAAACATGCAGATGCCCACTTTTCAAGCATTGTGCACCAGTATTATAAATGTTATCTCATAGTGGAGTAGTTGAATCTTGCAATTTAAAGTACTTAATTAGTGGGTAATGATTTTTAATATTTTATGTTGAAGGGGAACTCTCTGTTTTGGGGACATACCACACCCAGGTGAAGTTTAATTAACACTTCAGAGGAGCATCACAATCACCATTTAGAGGAGCATCAATGGCGGCAAAATCATCACTGCTTCTCACATATTTCTCTCTCATCATTTTCTCTCTCTTCACTCTCTCCTCTATCACTTCTCTTCGGTCGCAGATCCCTCACCATCACGTTATAGTCTCATCCTACCTGTCTTCAAAAGCCCTAATTTTTGATTGAACCTACGGATCTTCAATCATGGGGAAAGAATTCAACCTCCCACATGTGGGTTTTGCGTTCCAGCCCCCACGATCTTCAAACCCTGGCCCCCACGATTAAAGGTGATCTCCACGATGCTGATGGGTCCTTTCCCCTTCTTGATGGCATTTGGGTTGTTTCAATTACTCGTTGAGGTTATTTTTGTCCCAAAAAAGTATAATCTCGTTTAGACTTAGCTCTGAATGGTTTAGCATTATTTTTGAATCTTAACAATTAAGAGGCATTAAGAGGTATAAATTTTTTTATCAAACAAGTTGTGCCTCTGACCTAATCAGAGGCACACCTATTAAGAGGCTTTAAGACCTAAACAAACACTACCTAAGTTAACATCCACCGTACTGATCATTGACTCTAGCATAAATCAATTATTATTTTGAATATTCACCGTTAGAATTATTTTCTTATTTCTCAAGCGATCTAAATAACCCTAACCACTAAACAACTTTAGACGCGCATTGAAAATTTAATCTAGTAACAACTTTAACCTATAGAAAGATCGATGAAACTAAACAACTCAAGCACACACACACAATTGTATTTAATTTAGTTTGGTATTCTTCTTTAAGATATAATAATCTTTTGATTTGCAACAAATTATTTATTTTAGTTGCTTTACAAATTAGAGTGACCAAACAATTACGAATTTGATATCTAATTCAACAATAGATTGCAACAAATAATAAACTAGTATACATCCTAGCAATTAAACGAATCAATCATAAAAATTAAACACAGAAGAATATCCAATACTCAAAATATAAATTGAACAGTTAAAACCAATTAACTCTCACAGTGTAATAATGCTGAGGCTTCTGTTCACTTAAACCAAAAATATGAATTTAGTTGCACATGGCCATAAAAACACCAAAGAATAATAGAGAGAAGTTTGTATTCGAGTATTTTTATTAATTAAATGAAGTGTATCAATTACATCAGCTTTAACCCTTATTTAATCATTACTAAATAAAATCCTAATTACATTAGTATTAAAACTAATCTTCTAGAATCTAATTCTTTTTGTTCCTTGTTGAAATCAAATTGTATAGCTTCTAGTAGAATCAACCTTCCATAAATTAGACAAACAATTCTTGCTGCATTCGGAAATTCCATTATGATATCAGTTGTGTAATTCACGTGCGAATATGCTATGTAATATAAGCCTAAGCCGTGACCCACATGAAATAATAAGTTTAGCATGCTGCCCACTTTGATATTTGCTTTAGTTCACATGCTGCCCACCACGTTGATATGAATATTAAGACTTGAAAGTAATATGTTAGTCACGTGAATAACTTGTGTTATTACAACTTTGCTCCTCTTATTTTAAGTTCAGATAATGATCAATTTGTCCTCCAAAGCATTCTCAAAGTCACGGAATCCTTTAATTGCACCTTAAATAAAAATGTAAGAATAATGAATGTACTTAGACACAAAATAAATATACAAGATTAAGCATTGATGGATAAAAACATAACATATTTTATTCCACACTTGTCTTTTGCTTGTCCTCAGGCAAAACAATTATAACGCAGAAATTCAACTAACCTGACTAACTTAACAAACTTGAGCTATAAATTAATATGAACTTCAACATTGATCTCAAAGATTCTAAACAATAACTTTCGAAAAACTTGAAAAACAATGCATCTAAAATTTCAACCTATTTGTCAATCTTACTTTACTCTTAACCCTTTGTGTGTGTGTGAATCCATATATATCAAACTAATCAAAACTCAGATAAACTTATGTAATCAATGCTTCCTTGGTGATAAAAATAAAAGAAAAACTCTAAAACTTATTTTTCACATCACTCTCGGTTAATACAAGCAAATATAACCAAAAGATTAAAATGTTTTTTTTTTCATTTATGTGAGTGCATTTTATGCTTTATCTCACCACCAAGTGCATTTTACGCTCCGTCTCGCTCCGTCTCGCTTATCACTTGTTTATGAGTGAGTGCGTTTTACGCTCCATTTCAACCCACCATATGAATCTATATTATTATTATTTTTCCTTTTTTTATTAAATAATCCTAGCAAAATTTACCTAAATCATTACCTCTTTCTTATATTATACTTCATATTCAGTTCAAGTTATGATCAAATAAATTATAGAGTTCAAAAATATCTTCGATAAACAATCAAATAAATTCCCTCTAAGTTAAAACTAGTTCAAACAAATGGATATGTGCTCAATATTAAATAGTTTCAAATAAAGTAATAACCAACAAAAAACCCAATTCAGACTACACAATGTTTATCAGTCTTCCACAAAGTTATTAAATAAAAATTAAAATTTTATTATTGCCAAGAATTGAAATCTCAATTAACTTATTGCCCAAGTGACTCATCATAAAAACTACCCTATTTTCGTAGAAAACACGATTGCATTTAGCATGTGCAATAATCCTTTAAACTCCAAGATTACTTCAAGTGGTCGAGTTTTGTCTTGTGAGGGTTTGCAATGAATATACCCACAAAATTCAAAATAAAACAAAACATAGTAAGAATATGACCTAAACACATAAATAAAATAACAAATAATCTAAATCCTCTCCCCCACACTTAAAACTTACATTGTCCCCAATGTAAAGTAAAATGCAAAGAAATGCACATATAACCAAAATATAAATGCAAAGTAAAATTGTACTCCCCTCTTGGGTTGCCTCCCAAGCAACGCCTTTGTTTATTGTCATTAGCTCGACTCAAAGCTATCCTTTTAAATCAGTATAAATCGGATCTTCAAGGTCCACATTGTTCACATTTTCTTTTCAGAAACCCTCATAAATTTTTTTGAGTATCACCATTCACCTTTAAGTCTTGAACACTTTAGAAGTTGCTAAACTTTTAATTTCAACTGCATCATAAGAAAAAATATTAGTAACAACAAAAGGTCCAATCCAACGAGAATGCAATTTACTTGTAAACAAACGGTGTCTTGATTGGTATAAAAGGACTTTTTGACCAATTTGAAATTACTTTCTAGAAATCATTTTGTCTTATAAAGCCTTCGTCTTTTCCTTGTAAATCCTTGTACTCTCATATTCATCATTACGGATTTCCTCCGTCTCTTGTATTTGCAACTTCGTGTGTTCTCCACTTTAACCCATCTTCATATTGAAACTCTTAATAGCCCAATAAGCCTTGTGTTCCAACTTAACGGGTAGGTGATATGCAGTCCTATATGCTCATAAAGCATCATCCAAGCGCAAACTTCAATCTTTTCTGCTGGATTAACCGTCTTTTCAAGAATGGCTTCGATTTCTCTATTTGACACTTCTGCTTGTCCACTAGTCTGCGGATGATATGCAGTTGACACCTTATGAGTCGCATGTTACTTTCTCAACAATGTTTCCACAGTTCGATTGCAAAAATTATTAGAGCTCTTGGAATGCCAAACATAGAAAATATGTTGGACCAAATAAAATCTGCAATCATTTTAGAATCGTCAGTCCTGGTGGCCTTAGCTTCCACCCACTTCGAGACATAATCAAATATAAATATAATCGAAAGATACAGGAAACGGTCCCATGAAAGCATTGGCCCAAACATAAAAAAATTTCACATTATAGTATGGGGGTTTGCAACATGTCATTTCGTTGGGATATATTACCTGTCTTTTGACAATTATAGCAGGATTTGCAAAACAAATATGAATCTTTGAATTGAGATGACCAAAAGAAACCACTTTCTAACACTTTTCTCGCTGTCCTCGTAGATCCAAAGTGACCTCCACAAGCATAAGAATGAAAAAAAGTGAGACTAAGAGATTTCATTTTCAGGAATGCACCTTCTTATCACTTGGTCTGCACAATGCTTCCATAAGTAGGGATCATCCTACACATCGTATTTGGCACTTTTGATTTTATCTCTTTGAGTCTTAGACAAACCAGATGGTAAAATGTTAGGAACCAAATAATTTACATATTCGCGTTCCAAGGTAAGGTTGTATTTACGGACAATAATTGTTTATCAGGGAACGTTTCTTGCGGATGTTCATTATTCACATTAACTAAACGACTTAAATGATCTGCGACACTATCCTCCGTTCCTCTTTTGTCCTTAATCTCCAAATCAAATTCACTCAAGAGAAGTATCCATCTTATCAATCTTGGTTTTGCCTCTTTCTTTGTCATCAAATAACGAAGAGTTGCATGATCAAAGTAAACAATGACTTTAGTACCAAACAAATAAGATTGAAATTTTTATAAAGCAAAGACAACAACTAAAAGCTCTTTTTCAGTAGTAGAATAATTTCTCTGGGCATCATTCAAAGTCCTCGACTAGGTAAATGGCATGTCATGCTTTTCCAACTCTTTAACCCAAAACATCGCCTAATGCTCGACAGATCCTTCATGGATATGGCCTTCAACCCATATGGGGGTCGGCAGATCACACCCGAACATTGCCCCCCAGTCTCTTGTTATAAAAAATTTATAACGAGACTTGAAGCAAATAAATCTAGAATCCAAACAGTCCCTTCAAACAACACACGATATCCAAGCACTGGGACCTACACGTCATTATCAGCCGCATTACGGATTCGTGCCATACCAAAACATCAAAAACCATTTCCCCAAAAAACAACCGCCACACTTTCAAAAACATTCCTCTCTTATTCTTCTCTGCAATTGCGTTCTCTGGCAAAGCACCGTCCTCACCAACCTTCTCCGATCAAAGCCTTCCCTCAATCAAACATCCCATCTTTACCGTTTAAACCCCAATGGCAGATTCTAGCATCCCATCCACCTCCGAAATCGAGCAAAACCCTGTTATCGACGTCATTCCTAACCCTAACGCCATTGTCACCACCGATTTAGTTCCCGTCGATTTACCGGCTCCTCCACCCAACACTCCTACCCCCTCATCGTCTACAGCCCCCAATCTCATAGAAACAAGAATACGAAACTTCTATTCATCAGAGAACGATTTCTCCCATATAAACACCAAATCCTCCATTCTCCCCTCCCAGATTTCTGACATTTGAACCCTATTCAAAATTCCGAAGGAGTAGAAACTTCGGGTGCCAGACCTTAACGAAAGAATGTAATGGCTTCCCGAAGGTGAATGGGTCGCTATTCCTCTCTGGGCCCTGAAGTATGGGGTCCGGTTTCCACTGCACGAGTTCATCAATTCCTTTTTAGGCTTTGTGGGCTCGGGTTCACACAACTTGTGCTGAACTCTTATATACATCTGGTAAGCTTCATTGCCCTCTGCCAGGAGTAAGGAATCACCCCTGGGTTGGACTTCTTTTTTGTTCTATTCAGCGTCGGCAGATCCAAGGAACCTGGGCTTCGGCAACTGAACCGACAACCTGGTCGAGCCACCTTCATGAAAACTTTCTTCAGCAATATAGGGTGGCACCTGCAATGGATCTTGGTGAAGGACACCAACCTCAAGCTTCTTCTAAATTGGGCCACCCCTGAAGACCCCATCTCCAAAGTTTCTCGTTTTTCGAAGGATCGCAAGGATGCCTTCAAAGAATTCTATCAGAGAATAAAGATCGATTGGGGAATAGAGGTCTTGTCGAACGAGGCCTGACTCTACAAACACGGATGTAAGTCATTGATCCCGAACCCTTTCAATAATTAAATACATCCTTCAATTTGCTTTCTGAATGCTCCTTTCAATTTGTTTACTTATCTGCAGTAACGATCTTTAAGCCTGATGGAGTAGAAGAAACCTTTACCCCTTTACGCAGAGAGACTGAACTAATTCTCCAACCCATCACCGATGAGTCTCCCGAAGAAGAGACCATTCCCTTAGCAAAACTTTCTAATGGCTCATCTTTGACCTTATCAGCCCAAACCTCAACAAACCCCGAACCTTCCATCAAAAAGAGCATAATGAAGATGGATAGGTCGGAAAAGATGGCCTTATTAAAGAAAAACAAAAAGAAGGTTTCGGCCAAGGCCCTACCAAGCCATCTCCTCCGGTTGCCCCTAAGCCCCCCACTTTACAGCCTATTTCCTTAAACAACCCGCCTACTACCGACCCTGAAGATCCTGAGGAAATCGAGACTCTCGAACCTCTCTCCAAAAGGTCACGCCAAACAGAAGAACCCGATCATCAAATAATAGAGGCTACCCTCGAATGAACATACGTCTTGGTACGGACCCTCAAGAGAGAGCCTTCAATGAAGACGTTACGCCCAAAAGCTCTTCGGGGCCATTCCCCTTTGACCAGCTTGAGCACTTCAGGCTGACCGGAGACGATGAGCGGTTCAAAGGGTATACTTTCGAAGACTACCTTGTCGAGTATGTCGAGCACCAATGCCAGGTAAACCCGATAAACGATAGTGACTCTTCGATTAACCCATTTTTGTCATGCTTCATACAAATTCCAACTTATTGCAGGCCAATGCTATCCTTGCCCGAGCCATCCCTCTTCTGGCGAAATCCACCAAAAAAGAAGTGCAATTGAGAGTCGAGGTGGAGTCGCTTGAGGTCGAAGTCTGAGCTTTGGAATCGGGTTTGAAAAAAGAGAAAGATCATCATGCTGACACCCGAAATATGCTGAAGAAGTCCGAACACCAGGCTCATGAGCTCAAGCAACATATTTATATCCTCAGAAGGAGTACGTCGGCCTTGATAATCACAACAAGCAGCTTCTCGAGGAAAGGACGCTCCTGAAGGAAAATGACAAGGACCAAAAGGATGCACTTCTGATCCTTGAAGGCAAAGTATCCGATATGCATGCCCAAATGATGGTGCTGATAAGGGAAAATACTGCCTTAGGGAAGGAATGTGCCGAGCTGAAAGGTTAATGCCCTGTCATGTCCGAGGAGGCCAAACAACAAGTGATCAAAGAGTGCGAGGAATCGTCCGAACTTACTGAAAAGATCATGTCCCAGTTTGCCGAAGGCTGTGAAGCTTATCGGGAAAAAGTTTGGGCGAAGATGATGGTTGTTGGCCTGGATATTTCTGTCGATTCTTCTAGTGAAGATTCTGAAGCTGAAGATGATTCTCCGAACAAATAATCGCTTTAGAACTTTTGTTTGTAACTTTTCTGATCAGTTATGTAAGAACATCTGAACATGAATGAAGTACAATAGTTGCCAAAGAAAATTTTTATTTATTTTATTGATAAGTAAAAGAGTTTACAGAAATAAATGAAATAAAAGAGTGAAAGAACTACATAGCTTTTATTGATAATATCTCCTAAGTCTCCCAGCATGCCATGTGTTCTTTATCTCCGGTCCATCCATTCTTTCAAGCGGTAGAGTACACAACCCGGCACTCTATCACCTCATATGGCCCCTCCCAGTTCGACATCAACTTGCATGTGTTCTAGGGGGTTGATGCCTCTGTTTCTCGAAGCATCAAGTCTCTGACCTCGAACCTTCTTTGGTTCACTTTTTGGTTATAGTGTCGGGTTCGCTTCTGATAGATAACCAAACTTACCAGAGCTGAATCCCGAACTTCCTCCAAAAGGTCTAAATTTAGTCGTAGGCCTTCATCGTTGTATAGCTCTTTGTACTGACTGACCCGAAGTGTAGGGAACCTAATCTCAATTGGTATAAGTGCATCGGTCTCATAAGCCAACCTAAATGGTGAATCTCCACTTGGCGTCCTCAGGGTAGTCTGATATTCCCATAAGACGCTAAGCAATTCTTCGGGTCAACGCCCTTTCAACTCTTTCAGAAAAGCTTTGAATTTTGACCCCACAAACTGTTTTCCATTATCCGAAACCAAGACCTGCGGGATGCCGAATCGATAAACAACATGTTCTTTAAAAAACTTCAGACATTCGTGTTCGGTGATCTTCTATAGGGGTTTGGCTTCTACCCATTTGGCTATGTAGTCTATAGCCACGATCACAAAACTGACCTGTCCCTTGGCTTTCGGCAGTGGACCTAAGATGTTAATTCCCCATATGGCAAATGGGATTGGGGATAGTACCAAGTACAGTTCTTCGGGCGGCTGATAGGGGATAGGTAGGGGTGTGCAACTAAGTTTTTACTCTATCCAATCGGATCGATGCATCAAATTAGTCAATTTACTACAGTTGAATCGGATATACCTACCTAGGTTTATCGGTTCGATACCGGTTTTTACCGAAAATTAATATAATTATTATTTTTATTAATAGTATTATTATTTTTATTATTATAATCATTATTTTTATTATTATTAATTATTTATTAATAATAAAAAAAAATTAGAAAATTGGTATATACTGGTTCGGTTCGGTAAAACCGAACCATAAATAGGCCGTACCGAAACCGATACCGAAAAACCGATATATACCGGTTTTTTTTATCTAAACCGGACCGGTTCTTTTTATACCGAACCGGCCGGTTCAGTCCGGTCTAGAAAACCGAAAAAACCGAACTTCATGCATAGTCCTAGGGATAGGGCTATTTAGCTGACAGTTCAGACATTTTTTAACAAAATCCTTTGCTTTTTGGAAGATGGTCGACTAATATTACCCCTGCCTTAGAATCTTATATGCTAGCGACTTTGCTCCCATATGATCTCCACAAACTCCTTCATGAACTTCCCGAAGGGCATAGTCAGCTTCCGACGGTGTCAAACACTTGAGCAATGGAGAACTAAAAGCCCTTCGGTACAAATCTCCATCGATAAGGATGAAGTTCGAACTCCTATATTTGATCTTCCTTGCAAATATGCGTTCCAAAGGTAGAATCCCATCGGTCAGGTAAGATATGTACGGTGTGAGCCAACAATTCAACCTATCCAATGCCTAAGACATCCATCCTCTGTACACTAGGTTTTTCCAGGACTACCAAGTAAACTGAGCCACTAAAGGAACTTGCTTCAGTTGTTACCAATCAGGCTAAGGCATCTGCTTACCGTGTTATCTGTCTGATCAATTCCTTAAAAGCTGTGCGAGCTGAAGTAATGGAGCTTATCTTTTACCTCTGCCAGGTATTTGGTCATCCTTGCCCCCCGAGCCTTGTATTCTCCAGATATCTGTTTTACAACCAGTTGAGAGTCACTGAAAATAACCACCCTCTGAACCTCCAAGCTTCGGGCCAACCGAAGCCCAGCCAATATCACTTCATATTTTGCTTCATTGTTTGTGGCTTTGAACTGAAATCGTATGGCTTGTTAGACCTTGAACCCCTCGGGACTTGTCAGAATAATCCCTATTCCACTGACGTCAAAAGTCGAAGACCCATCCACATAGACATAGAGAGTCCATGAGGTCTGTACCGGTTGTGCATTTACAACGGAACCCACATCCAGCTCTGAAAATGAACATTCTACTACAAAGTATGCCAAAGCTTGTCCTTTGATTGCCGTTCAGGGACGGTATTCCAGGACGAATTGAGTCAATTCCATGGCTCACGCAGCAAGCCGATCTGAGAAGTCTAGCTTGTGCAACACTTTCTTTAACGGCTGATCCATGTATACCACCAACCGACCCTGGAAATAGTGCCGAAGCTTTCGGCTTGCAATAATCAATGCGTAAGCAAACTTATCTAAGTTCGGATATCTAGTTTCGCGATCTCAAGGGCGTGGGCGATAATAATAGCGAATTGTTTTCTCCTCGTTTCCGTGATCGATCTTGCAACTACCAAATCTAACTTGTCGCCAAATATAAGTATAAGGATTCTAAAGGGATCGACTTCATTAATAAAGGTGCTTAAGACATAATATTTGATCCCCTGGAACGCATCTTCACATTCCGAAGTCAATTGAAAACTCTTCTCGTTTTTTGGCCCCTTCAGAGTATCGAAGAATGGTAGACACCTCTCGGCTGACTTTGACATTAATCTCCGAAGTGTTGTTATCCGGCCCGTTAATCTCTGCACATCTTTGAATGACTTAGGGGATTTCATGTCCAAAATCGCCCTGATTTTCTCCGGTTTTGCCTCTCTTGCTCACCAGATACCCCAAAAATTTTCCTGACCCTAATCCGAAAGTGCACTTGGTCAGGTTCAGTCGCAGCTTATGTTCTCTGACTGTTTGAAAGCAATTTTTCAGGTCATCTAAATGGTTTCGGACTGACATGCTTTTAACAATCATGTCTTCCACAGAGACCTCCATACTTCGGCCCAACTTCCTTGCAAACACGTAGTTCATCATTCGCTGATATGTCGCCCGAAATTGAGCAATCCAAAGGTCATTTTCTTGTAAGCGTATATGGCCCGATGAGTAATGAAGTTGGTCTTCGGGATATACTCTTTCTTCATCGAGATGTGATGGTACCCCGAGAATGCATCCATGAAGCTCATCATCCTATATCCTAAGGTGGCATTGATCAGCTGGTCGATATTGGGTAGAGGATAAAAGTCCTTCGGGCAGGTCTTATTCAAATCCGTGTAATCGATGCACAACCTCCATTTTCCGTGCTGCTTCTGCACCAACACCACATTTGCTAGTCATTCCGGGTAGTCAATCTCGAAGATAAATCTGCCTCCAGAAGCTTAGCTATCTCTTCATCAATGATTTTCTGTCTTTTTGGGGCAAAAATCCTTCTTTTTT
Source organism: Panax quinquefolius (assembly GCA_020205615.1). NCBI lineage: Eukaryota > Viridiplantae > Streptophyta > Magnoliopsida > Apiales > Araliaceae > Panax > Panax quinquefolius. The sequence continues at coordinate 30,716,548 of CM035174.1, forward strand.
GTATTACTGGTTTCTTTTCGGGATCTACCTTCAATCCGTGCAATGCCACTGATTCGTCTACTCCCAGCATATCACTAGGTACCCAAGCAAAAATATCGGCGTAGACCCGAAGTAGATCGATCAATCTTGTCCGAAGCGGTTCTGTCAATCCCGATCCAATCTTTACCAACGTCTCCTTATTCCCCGGGATCAACTCTACTTCTTCTGTCTCCTCAGCGGGCAAGGCGAGTGGCTCCGTACTACCTTCTGTAAACGGTTCTATCTCGATGGCCACAGTCTGCTTATGCTTGCTCACCCCAACTCCCGATGAGATCAGTGTGTTCCGGTAACACCTTCGGGCAATGTCTAGATCACTTTTTACCTCCCAAATCCCGTTCGGTGTAGGAAACTTGATCTTGAAATGGGGTATAGAAGTAACTGCCTGCAATGCTGCCAAGGTCGGCCTTCCCAGAATTGCGTTATATGCCGAATCCACCTGTACTACAAAAACTTGACCATTATTTCCACTTGGTCAGGCGTTGTGCTGAAGTTATTTCCACTTGCTCAAAGCGTTGTCTTTGAAGTTAACGAGCGACTCAATGTGCGTCGATATATATGCACCGGATCTCTCAATGAACCCATATAAGGGACCTTCCTGTCCCAATTTCATCTTTCTCCCATCCAAATTCAGCTCTGATAGGCGTGTGTATACAGTATGTCGACCGAAGACCCGTTGTCGATCATCATCCTTCTCATATCTACTGGTCTGACCTGAGCTGTTATCACCCCCCATCATGTGGTTCTATTGGATCTGTGGGGTAGTCTTCATCCGAGAAGGAAATGATTGTCCACGGTAAAACCCGCTCCTTTCTTGCGGTGATCCTGATACCGATAATACAACATCTAGATGCTCACTTCTCTTTTTTCCGGTCACACGCCCTACAGAACCGCCCGAGATTACATCAACTACGCCCCGAACATGCTGACTCTATTTTTGCTGTGTGTCCCGTGCTTGTTCTCTATTTACCTCCTGCTGTACATCGACATTTTCCTGACCTGCTACATACTGGACCAATTGGCCATTTTGCACGTTCTTCTCAATCAGATCCCTCAAGTCGTAGCACTTCTCCGTTGTGTGTCCCGAAGTCTGATGATATGCACAGTATTTATCCCGATTCCTCTTTCCTGGCTTCGGGGTTGTCGAGCAAGGTTCATAAAATGGTTTATTCCGGATTTCCTCCAATATGGTCGGCCACTACCTAATCCTCCGCTGTTGTAGTTCTTCTTCCCCTGATTGTCTGATCTCCCTTGATTATTGTCTGACCGTGGATAAGCCTGCTTGTCTCGATCCTTGGACTTTTCATACGACTGTGAGTGTGGCTTGTAGTTTCCCATGGCTTCCTCTATGGCGATGAACCCTTCAGCCCGGTAAAATGCTTCTGTTAGGTCGTTTGGAGGGTTGATAACTAGGTCTTTCATCAACATTTTTGACTTCGTTATGTCCAGACCCGTGGTGAAAATTCTGAGGGCTTATGGTGAGTTCAATTCTGCCACCGACCCCACTGCCTCTCGAAACCTCTTAATATACTAACCGAGGCTTTCATCCGAACACTTCCTTACCTGCAAGAGAGAAGCAATTATCTTTCCTCGTCTTTTGTTGCTCCCAAACCGAGCATGGAACTTTTATCGAAGATCACTCCATGAGCCGATCGATCCCGACGCCAAGGTTCTCATCCATTCCTGGGCACTCTTTTTCAAGGTTGTGGCGAACATGTGACACTTTGCTGCATTCGAATGTCTATATTCCAACTCTTTAACCCAAAACAGTGCCTAATGCATGATCACTTGCGCCACACATTATCTCAAAAGGACTGTTCCAATCAGAAGGTGAGTAGATGTCAACAATTCCTTCAATTCCTTCAGCTTATCGCGTCAAAATAAAATTTCGCATCCTTTTGTAGTAACTTACATAGGGGTGATGCTATTTTGGAAAAGTCCTTGATGAATCTTCGATAAAAACCTGAATGTCCAAGAAAGAACAAACTTCCCGTACACTAGTGGGATAAGGTACAAATTGAATAATATCAACTTAGCTCTATCTACTTCAATTCTCCTAGATGAAATAACATACCCAAAACTATACCTTGTTCAACCATAAAATGACATTTTTCACAATTTAAAACAAGGTTAGTTTCTATGCATCTTTGAAGAATAAGTGTAAGGTTATGCAAACAATCATCAAAAGAGTCTCCATAAACCGTAAAATCATCCATAAAAACTTCCATGATATGCTCACTATAATATGATATGCTAACCATACACCTTTGGAAAGTAGTTGGGGCATTCCAAAGTTCGAAGGCCATGCGGCGATATGCAAAAGTATTTAATGGGCATGTAAAAGTAGTATTTTTTTGATCCTCCAGAGAAATTGCAATCTGGAAATAACCAACAAAAAATCAATAGTAAGAATGGTTAGAGCTAATTGTTCAAACATTTGATGAATAAAAGGCAAAGGAAAGTGGTCCTTGTTGGTTACAACATTTAATTTTCTTTAGTCTATACAAACCCACCACCCATTTTGAACACGGGTAGGAATTAACTCGTCATTTTGATTTTTCACAACAGTTATTCCAGTCTTTTTAGGAACCACTTGAACTGGGCTAACCCAACTACTATCTGAAATAGGTTAAATCACGCCAACTTCAAGAAGTTTGAGAATTTCTTTTTTTACGACATCCATCATAGGTGGATTCAATCTTCTTTGTGGTTGACGAGCATGTTTCACTCCCTCTTCAAGTAAGATACGATGCATGCATGTTGAAGGGCTAATTCCTTTAATATCAACAATTGTCAATCCAATAGCTTTCTTATATTCCTTTAAAACTTGTCTGAGTTTCTCTTCTTGTGATACACTAAGTTTATTGGAGATAATCATTGGTAATGTTCTTTTTTTCTCCAAGGAACATATATTTGAGATGACTAGGAAGAGGCTTCAAATTTGGAATGGGAGTCTGGTAGAGACTTCTCATTAGAAACTGACAATTTAACATAAAAAGTATTACCCGACTTCGGAGCATCATTCAAAGCTGCAACAGTTTCTTGCAATTCGGTACTCAGGGTTAACTTCTCACGTTCTTCATCAATATTCTTACGGAGTGCTATTTCCAAGTCATCTTTTCCATCAAGTTCAAAGGCTTCCTGTGCTAATCAATAGAATAAATAGGATTATCATCACTAGGATATTGCATGACATCATAAATATTAAACTTAACAATTTCGTCATCAAATTCCATTGAAAGTATACCACTACGAACATCTATTTTAGTTTTGGACGTCTTTAAAAATGGTCTTCCTAACAAAATAGGAGCTTTTTGATCACCATTTTCCATATCAAGCACATAAAAATGGAAAAATCAAATCATTAACTTGCACAAGAACATCCTCAACTACACCTTTAGAATAAGCATTAGATCTATCAGCCAAATGAATAACAGTAACAAATTTATTCAAAGGTTGAAGTTGTAACGAAGCATATATAGAATATGGCATGACATTGATAGAAGCTCGCAAGTCTAACATGGTTTTTTCAAATCTAGTGTTACCTATCTTGCAAGGGATAGTGAACATACCTGAATCTTGGCATTTAGTAGGGAGCTTTCTTTGCATAATTGTAGACATTCTCCCCTACCTTTACCTGTTCATATCTGTTAAGTTCTTGTCTCCTCGTGTGTACACAATTCTTTCAAAAATTTAGCAGAACGAGGTACTTGTTAAATAGCGTTCAACAATGGAATATTTACCTCGCATCTACGGAAAGTTTCATATAAATCTGATTTTTTCTCAAATTTTATGTTTTCTGTTAAAACATGAGGAAAAGGAGGTACCGATTTATAATCAAAGAAAGATGGAAGTTTACGCTTAGGTACATCATTGTCACACATTGCACCGCTGTCTGCATTACCGTGGTCTACTTTTGCATTGTTTTAATCACGTAGCTTTGCTTTTGTGATGTAGGTACTATCTTTTCTGGATTTCCTACCTCTTTACCACTTCTAAAAATGATTGCTCTTGCATTCTCTTTTGGATTCACTACCGTTTGAGAGGGTAATTTCCCAGAACCTCGCGCATCCAATCAATTGATTGCGGTTGCCATTTTAGTACCCAAATTTTGAATACTTGCCTTCGTTTCCTATTGAAATTGAAAAGTGTTAGTGGCAAAAAATTTAAAAATATCTTCTAAAGACATACTAGAGTTAGAAGATTATCCATGTTGTCGTTGCTTGTATTGTTGGAACTTGGGAAATTTTGAGATGCGGGCTAATTTACTTGTGAATTTCCGTAGCTAAAATTTGGATGATCCCTCTATCCAGGATTATACGTGTTCAAATAGGGATCATATTTCCTTTGTGGTGGTCTAGGAAAGCTACCTGCTGCATTTGTAACGCCCCCGAATTCGAGCGTTGGCCGCCCGAACAAGGGTCGACGTTAACTCAACATCTTTCATATTGGTTGAATTAGTCTATTACAAACTATAAAATTATAAATTTCCTTCACTTCATTCCCGGATCTTAATTTGATCTCAATCTCGATCTCATTCTTTCTACAAATAACAACTTGTAACTTATATCTGTATACATGGATAACACCATATATATCATTCAATTTTTAACCTTACGATTTAGACATTCTATACTTCTATATATCCTATATATCCAAGGTTCACAGTACTAATAACAAAGATTGTTCTTGGCAATAGAGGGGCGCATTCCGGTATTTTTGGCATATTATCGGCGCTCATTAGTGTAACCTCAGTGCTTATAGAAATACCATTATCATTCAATACCCTCACTTAGATACATATCTTTATAGATATATCTCAATTTCATAATATTAATAACACACTTGTACTTGGAATATAAGAATCTTGCGATGAATTTGGTTTCTTTATTGGTGCTAGATCTCTGTTCACAATGTTATTCAATATCCTCATTCAGATATATAGTTTTTTATCAATATTATATTAATGTTTTACTATCTATCTGAAGTTCAGAGTATCGACATAACTTGATTAGTCCATATTACCAATACCCTCACTTAGATTAATAGCTCTTTAACAATTCTAAGTTATAACAAATTAAAGACATAACACCATTCTAATAATAGTAACCTGACATTATTAATATAATCTTCGATTTTATGGTTTGTTTGTTCGTATTACAGAAGTCATTATGACTTGATACAAATACAAGTAAATAAAACATGATACCTAATCTACACTTTTTTTTTACGTTCATGATCTTCTTATCATTCTTCTTTAACTGCAAATAAAGTTTTATTCGCAAGAATGAGCACTACGGCTCAGCAAGTCTATCAAATAATACATAGACAGGTTATGCTTTCATATAACTTTAATATATGAACAAGCTTAGCAATAGTTGCACATAGGTTTATGATAGAAAACTTGCCTTTTCGCAGGATAATTTTGCGTCTCTCGATCAACCTATATCATTTATGAAATCGACATACAATTTAGTCACCACATGACTCTTACTCTAGTTCACCTTAACTAGTCTTTAAATATAACCTTACTTCGTATTTTTAACTTTTATGATAATTGATTTCAAAACTTGTTTAATTCATAACTATTTCAAATCAACTCGGAATTGGCTCATCTTTGGACAATGACCAATGCATAACATGATCTAACTACCCTAAGTGGCACGAACCCCAAAATTCTCTATGCTCAAAAAACTCCGGACAACCCTCTTTTTACTATTCACTAGCAGAATATTTTTAGCAGTACCTTGGCTCACTATCTATTTAATTTATAACTAATTCATATTAACGAATTTTTGAGTGATTCTTTCGCCCACGTCTTTGTAACTTCCCCCTCTACAACTTTGGTTTGTATTTCATAACCACATTCCAAACATATGATTTTATACAACTTTTACAATAACAGTTCATATTAGGGGTTTCTCATTTCATATTTTCAATCTCTCTAACTAGTTACCACTTGAGTTAATTAGCTAGTTTTCATCCTTTTTTGACTTAATAACATTGTATTACATAATCATAAACCTAAAAATGTATTATTTCATGAATTCTACTCAAGAACATAAGAACATAAACTAAATTTATAACAACATACCTCTTGAAGTGCTAGCTTTTCGATACTTGAAAACGCAAGACTTGAGCTTTCCTTTTTTCTCTCAATTACCAATATAACTCTCTCTTATGATTACTCTAGCCTCTTTCGCTCTTGAATTGCTTGTGACTATGTGAGGATTTATTAAGAATGAGGGTTCTATTTATAGGAAACTAAGATTTAGGGTATTTAGACCTTAAGCCACCCCACCATGGCTAGTCACCATAGTGAGTCGCATGCTTTATCATCACACTTGGTGAGTCACCAAGCCTAGTCACCCATGTGCCAGAACACACCACACAATTTTGGGTAACACATTTTAAGAAGCAAAGTCTCATTTGCAACACACCACACAATTTTGGGTAACACTTTTAATCTCATTTGCCAACTAATTAATCAAGGAAAAACCTATACATACATAAGCTATATGTATATAAGCTTTCCTAAATGGCCATAATGTCCTCACTTTCTCTACAACCTAACCAAATTCCATCTTTCTAGTTAGGTTTCTTAAATAATCCGGTTAGTCAAAAATATCGACTTTCCAAAGTTGATTTTACGTTTTATGAATAGTGTTTTCGCGTCTTTTTGGAAAAAGAATTATTTTCTTATTCTAGACTCTTAAATATTCGGGATATTACATTCAACCCAACTTGCAAGAATTTCGTCTTCGAGATTAACTTTAATATCATATTTGTAAGTTTATAAAAATTCAGGATATTACATTCTCTCTTCTTTATAAGAATTTTGTCCTCGAAATTATCTCTAACTTAGTCTTCAATATGTATTTTCTTAATTCATCTTTACTCGTATTATCACCCTAACACTTAGATTAGGTTTAAAAATGTTCAATTATTTCTAATTGATACTGAAGTGTCGATTAAAACATTGAACTTCCTTTTTTTTATAATGAGTACTGTGACCCACAAACGTTTGACAATCACAAGGACTGAAAAACTAACGCTTATCCATAACATTTCTATTATAATAATAACTGAGTGGGTATTAAAACCAAAACTTTTCTTACAATACCTGTCGAAATCATATTATTTGACATTAGGGCAACCCATCGAAATCGTAGTGTCCGATCTTATGGCAACCGATCAGAATCATAGTGTCCGATCTCCGACTCAAATTTTGGACATATATCGTCCAATACCTGCGTCGGAATCATTTGCCCGACCTGAAGTATTTCCCCTTTTTATCAAGGTTCCTCATCCTCAATCTGTATCAATTTTTAACCTCATCCATATCTAGGTCATTGCCTTTTTGGTCTAACACTATCATAGCCCAAGCCCAAGCGCACTCGATCTATTGTGATGTTCCTGCGGGAAAGGCTATGCTAGGGCGTGTGGTCGACGCGTTGGGAGTACCTATTGATGGTTCGTTCGCTCAGTTACTAACATACAAATATCTTTTAAACTATAGTTTTAACGTAACAACTAATAACTATTCAATATACATATTGAGAAGAATCAACTTCTCAAAATATATACAAAGGAGTTTGACACAAGGTTTCAATCTATTATCAATATAGCAAACCGAGTGTTTCCTCCACCCAAAAACTAATGAATTAGTTCCCTGTCTCATCCACACTATCTTCAAATGTTTTCGTTTAGTGTGTAACCCGCTTTGCAAACACTGACCATGAATCATTCGTACCAACAGTGTCGTTAGATCGGTTCCCTAACGTATATTAAACTCCTTCCCATACAAGAGAGTCGTTCTACTCGATTTTGCTAATATGAGTTTTCAATTGAAATCCATACTCATTTCTTAACTATGAATTTAATTCATTACTTATATCACTTACATTTCTCTATGAGTTTACTCTTTTACTTTTTCAGGTTTTATGCTATAATGCTATAATTACACATAATACCAAACATACCATTTTATTCTGATGAAAAAGTTTTTTAAAAAAATAATTAAAAATATTTTATCTTATTACTTGCTTGAGAACTCCTTGTGAGTCCATTAATCTCTAGACATTATAGTAAAGAGTTTATCTATATTTAGTATATTTCTTTCACATAATGTTTTTATGTATTAAGATTTATTCATATCTTTTAATTATCTATAGACTCTTCACAAGTCTATTTAATCTTAACCCATCAGATTATACCCCAAGGTACTTGTTACCTCGAAACTATAACCCATTGATTTGATACCAACTGTAACGCCCCCGAATTCAAGCGTTGACCGCCCGAATAAGGGTCGACGTTAACTCAACATGTTTTATAACTTAACCAATGATCTCATAATCATATTGGTTGAATTAGTCTATTACAAACTATAAAATTATAAAAAAAATTAACTTCATCCCTGGATCTTAACTTGATCTCGATCTCGATCTCATTCTTTCTACAAGTAACAACTTGTAACTTATATCTGTATACATGGATAACACCATATATATCATTCAAATTTTAACCTTACAATTCAGACATTCTATACTACTATATATCCAAGGTTTACAGTACTAATAACAAAAATTGTTCTTGGCAACAGAGGGGTGCATTCCGGTAATTTTGGTATCTTACCGGCGCTCATTAGTGTAACCTCAGTGCTTACAGAATTCCTATTATCATTCAATACCTTCACTTAGATACATATCTTTATAGATATATCTCTTCATATTGATATTTCCTATTTATTTGAATTTCACAATATTAATATCACCATTCTGATGATAGTAACATGACATTATTAATATAATTTTCAATTACATGGTTTGTTTGTTCGTATTACATAAGTCATTATGACTTGATGCAAATACAAGTAAATAAAACATGAAACCTAATCTACGCTTTTTCTTTACGTTCATGATCTTCTTATCATTCTTCTTTAACTGCAAATAAAGTTTTATTCGCAATAATGAGCACTACGGCTCAGCAAGTCTATCTAATAATACATAGACAGTTTACGTTTTCATATAAACTTTAACATATTTGACTTGACATAACTTTCAGTTAACTCATGCTTAATGATATAACTTAATCATAAATGACATAACATATCATTAAACACTTAACATTCAATCATCATATCCTACTTAAAATCACGCAAGGCTTTCATACATATACTTTCACATATCAACTATCACATATGAACAAGCTTTTAGCAATAGTTACACATAGGTTTTGGATAGAAAACTTGCCTTTTCGAATGATAATTTTGCGTCTCTCGATCAACCTATATCATTTATGAAATCGACATACAATTTAGTCACCACATTGTCTTTCCTCAGATTTGAACTCGCAACCTTTTGTATGGAATTTTGGTCATATGACCGCTGGAGCACCACAAGTCATCTGTTAATATCTTGCAAGGATTAATATTTATATCAGAACCTGAGATTTCCCCCATATATTCATTTCTTCTCCTTCACTACATACCATAACTAATTGCGTGATAATAATAATAATAACAACAACAACAACAGTACTAACAACAACAACAACAACAACAACAGTACTAACAATAATAATTAATGTGACTTGTAACAAGTCATGCCATTTATTGGAAACTGATACAAAGATAATGTGTTTGAGAATCAAAAGACTTGTTCTCTTCCACTTTGTGATGTTTTTCCTTGGCAACCAAGCATGAAAAAATAGTTAGTTGAACAGGATTTTCTCCTAATTTGTTTCAAAGATTATAATGCTTTGATACGTGCCATTTAGTTGTGCGATTCATTGAAAACTGAAGCGCCTGTAATACTTGGGAGGATATGTAATTATTATTATTATTACTATTATTAGTAGTAGTAGTAGTAGTAGTAGTAGTAGTAGTAGTAGTATTAGTACCATTATAATAATAATTATTACTATTATTTTATTTTATTTTTATTTTTGTTTTTATTATTATTATTATTACTATTTTATTTTATTATTTTTATTTTTATTGTTATTGTACTAATAATAATAATAATAGTCATTATAATAAACGTTAATACCAGAAATACTCTTGTAACTCTTAATGAGATGATTGAGGTTAGTGGATTTTGAGTAATCATTTGGGTAAAAACTTGGGTGTTGAGATTTTGTTAGATTCTCTAGGTGGGGACAAAAACTACTTAAACTCATTTATACAGCGGAGATGGCCAAGAGTATTTCCGGTATTGTTATCATTATCACGCAATTAGTTATGGTATGTAGTGAAGGAGAAGAAATGAATATATGGGGGAAATCTCAGGTTTTAATATAAATATTAATCCTTGCAAGATATTAACCGATGACTTGTGGTGCTCCAACGGTTATATGACCAAAATTCCAAACAAGAGGTTGCGAGTTCGAATATGAGGAAAGACAATTTTTGGGAAAAATTCAAAACATGCTACGTCAGCAGATGACACATGTCAAATTATAATATTAAATATCACGTCGGACACATCACGTGCCAACGTAAGCGCCTACGCGTCACGTCAATGTCGCCAGGTCAACGCATTACGTGTATGCGCTGGGGTTCAAAGTCCAAATTTTTGAATAGAAAGGGGCTCAGTTTGCGTTGATCGGAAGAAAGGGGCTCAATATCCAAATATCAGAAAAGTTCAGTGGTCGACTTTGCATTTAACCCCCTTTAAACATGAACCTAACTTCGTATTTTTAACTTTTACGACAATTGATTTCAAAACTTGTTTAATTCATAACTAATTCAAATCAACTCTGAATTAGCTCATCTTTGGACAGTGACCTATGTATAACATGGTCTAACTACCCCCATAAGTGGCACGAACCCCAAAATTCTCGTGCTCAAAAAGTTCCGGACAGCCCTCTTTTTACTATTCACTAGCAGAATATTTTTAGCAGTACCTTGGCTCACTATTTAATTCATAACTAATTCATATTAATGAATTTTTGAGTGATTCTTTCGCCCACGTCTTTGTAACTTCCCCTCTACAATTTTTTTTTGTAACTTCCCCTCTACAATTTTTTTTTTGTATTTCATAACCAAATTCCGAACATATGATTTTATATAACTTTTACAATAATAGTTCAGATTAGGAGTTTCTCATTTTATACTTTCAATCTCTCTAACTAGTTACCACTTGAGTTAATTAGCTAGTTTTCATCTTTTATGACTTAATAACATCGTATTACATAATCATAAATCTAAACATGTATTATTTCATGAATTCTACTCAAGAACATAAGAACATAAACTAAATTTATAACAACATATCTCTTGTAGTGCTAGCTTTTCGATACTTGGAAACACAAGACTTTAGCTTTCCTTTCTTCTCTCAATTACCAATATAACTCTTATGATTACTCTAACATCTTTTGCTCTTGAATTACTTGTGAATATGTGAGGATTTATTAAGAATGAGGGTTCTATTTATTGGAAACTAAGACTTAGTGTATTTAGGACCTTAAGCCATCCCACCATGGCTAGTCAGCATAGTGAGTCACATGCTTTATCATCACACTTGGTGAGTCACCAAGCCTAGTCACCCATGTGCCTCAACACACCACACAATTTTTGGCAACACATTTTAGAAAGCACAGTCTCATTTGCCAACTAATTAATCAAGGAAAAAACTATACATAAGCTATATGCATATAATCTTTCCTAAATGGCCATAATGTCCTCACTTTCTCTACAACCTAACCAAAATTCACCTAGTTTGGTTAACCCAACTTAGTTTATTTTCTAGTTAGTCTTCTAGTTAGGTTTCCTAAATAATCCGGTTAGTCAAAAATGTTGACTTTGCAAAGTTGACTTTACATTTTATGAATATTGTTTTCGCGTATTTTTCGAAAAAAATTTATTTTCTTATTCTAGCCTCGTAAATATTCGGGATATTACAACATTCACTTGTTCAATGGACTCCTCTTGAAGAGTTGGGCACATATCAGTTGGATGCCTACTAATGCACAAATTCCGTAAGCTTTTACTGGTTGTGTGTTACCTACAGCATGAAAAGTGGGTTAAAGATGTATTAGTTCAGATTTTAATTCGAAAGGAGTATTAAAATCTTGATTAGGAAATGTTATGCATAAGGGTTATTGATTCAAATCAGGCCTGCAAACTCTTTCAAAGTTCGATTTCTTGCCATGACTTCTCTTCAAAATTTCTTTGAGCTTCCTTCCTTCATCTGCGTATAGTTCTCTCTATTTCTGGACCACATTTTAAATCACCTTGATTAGTAGATCGAGTTATGACCATACACAATCAAGGAAACTCAACTAATCTATGAAAAATAACTAAGATAAATTTGAAAATTGCTAAAACGTAATAAGGATCACAAAAGCACAAATAAACTAGAATCAATTCCCCGACAACGGCGCCAAAATTTTGGTGTTCTGTCGCAGGCAACCACAATTAAAATCTAACTGCAAAAAATATTTATGTAGTAGTGTAAGTAAGAGTCAATCCCACATAGAATGATTAGTTTAATTTATGCTTTGTAAACCAGAATGGGGGTTTTGAATAACAAAGACAATTTAAATAACGTTGACCAAAGTAAACAAATACGCAACTAACACAAAGTAATCTAACGAAATAAATCAGAAGAACAATCCTTAGATTAAGTTTACATCCATCATCAGAAACTTACACTGATCATTGACTCTAGCATAAATCAATTAGTATTTTGAATATTCACCGTTATAATTATTTTATTATCTCTCCTTAATTGTAGTTAATTAGAAACAAGCGATCTAAATAACCCTAACTATTAAACAACTTTTAGATGCGCTGAAAATTTAATCTAGTAGCAGTTCTAAGCAATAGAAAGATTTGATGAAACTAAACAACACAATCACATGCAATTGTATTTAATTTAGTTGGGGTATTCTTCCTAAGATATAATAATATTTTGATATGCAACAAATTATTAATCTTAGTTGCTTCACAAATTAGAGTGACCAAACAATTACTGATTTGATATCTAATTCAACAGTAGATTGCAACAAAATAATAAACTAATATGCATCCTAGCAATTAAACGAATTAATCATTAAAATTAAACACGGAAGAATTTTCAATACTCAAAATATAAATTGAACAATTAAAACCAATTAACTTTCACAATGTAATAATTCTGAGGCTTCCGTTTACTTAAACCAAGAATAGGAATTTAGCTACACATGACCATGAAAACACTAAAGAATAATAGAGAGAAGTTTGTAGACAAATATTTTTATTAATTGAATGAAGTGTATTAATTACATTAGCTTGGATCCCTATTTATACTACTCAAAAGTAGTCTTAATCCTAATAACAAAAGAAACAATTACATAACAATCAAACTTAAAATTGGAATTGAAATCATAACTAAATAAAATCCTTATTACATTAGTATTAAAACTAATTTTCTAGAATCTAATTCTTTTTGTTCCTTGTTGAAATCAAATTGTATAGCTTTCAGAATCAATCTTTAATAAATTAGATAAACAATCCTTGCCGCGTTCGGAAATTCCATTATGATATCAATTTTTCAATTCACGTGTGAATATGCTATGAAATATAAGCCGTGGCCCACATGAAATAATAAGTTTCTCATGCTGCCCAATTTGATATTTGCTTTAGTTCACATGCTACCCACCTCGTTGATATGAATATTAAGCTTGATGACTTAAAAGTAATATGTTAATCACGTGAATAACTTGCTGCGTTATTACGACTTTGCCCCTCCTTTTATTTTAAGTTCAAATAATGACCAATTTGTCCTACAAAGCATTCTCAAAGTCACAGAATCCTTTAGTTGCACCTTAAATAAAAATATAAGAAAAATGAGTGTATTTAGGCACAAAATAAATACAAAAGATCAAGTATTGAGGGATAAAAACATAACATATTTTATTCTCATCAATTAGTTTCCTTCAAACTTCTATATGACAACATGCATTGCATACAGTTTAGCTTAGGAATCTACAAATGCAATTGCTTCATCAGTGGCAGTGCCATAAACTTGAGATTAATTCCTTTACTAAAAAAATATGTTAATATTAAAGATAATATACATTGATATGAATGTTTCTTATATTATAATATATTGGACAAATTAAGTCCAACCAGATACTGTGATAAACACACTATACAAATTACAATATGACAAAAAGGTAAACTTCAATAAGATACTAAAGAATCACATCGTAAAAATTACAGAAAATGAGTAATATTTTGTGGAATACGAAACAAAGTGAAAACACACCAAAAAACATTCAAGGGGAAAAACTCAATTTGTTATCAAACCACGCGCAATAAAACTAAATTAATGCTTATGGTCTATATTTTGCAGTTGGCTGCTTAGGTTGTAGGTTACAAAATTGACCTAATCTGTTGGAGATATTTTTTTTATTAATTCTAAAGTTTGAACATACTTTTAGTAACATTGCCATACTTTCAGTCGACTATGTAATAATTAATACTCCCTTTGTTGCAAAATAACTTTAAACTTTAAGAAGTCAATTCCTGAATTCTAAAATATAAAGTTGATGTAAATTCATTTAAGTTTTTAAAAAAACAAATTTTGTAATTAGTAGTACTTTTGGATAGTTTGTAATGTTCATGAGTGTAGTGATTAAATGAAATTAATTCATATCATTTTTGAACTTAAAACGTTGTAAAAATATCAAATTGGGACTCTTATTTTGGAAAGGATGGGGTAATTGTTAATAATATGAAGGATTTTAACATAAAATAAATAAATCTTACAAAAAGTACCACTAATTATATTATTTTTAAATTTTAAATTAGTTTGTATTTTAAATTTTATAATTTTATGAATTGACTTCAAAAAGTCAAATAGACTCTTTTTGGGAATGGGAGAGAGTATTAATTATCAGAATTACCTTCTCAACTCAAAGATTTTTTTGATGAGGTGCACAATAAGGTGAAACTAACCAGTTTGAGTAGTGCTACAATTACAAAACAAGGTGTGTAAAACGATTTACAAGATATATTCTGTCAAGATGTTAGTCCTTATAGTTATTGGGCCCATCCATACATGATGAATCATAATCCATTCATGCCACATCATTTTGTATCCACTTTTAGTATCAATGTTTTTGTCAGCGTAGTACTATTGAACCAGTTTTATATTTCAATATCTTTTGTAAATATTATATTTCCATCTTTCCTAATCTGTCAAATGAATTGTTTATGACTACTTTTGGTAATCTCATAGTCATTTATTTAGTCCCGTCACAAACATGTACCTTCTATCTTGATGTACAGAGCAATGTCAATGCGCTGATCGATATGAAGCTTGAGAAGCACAAGAATCTAAGGGAAGAATCTGGATTCTATTGGCGGGAAGTTTATGATGGGACTCTCAAATTTGATAGGAGAGAATGTGAGGTATGAAGATATATGATTTGGCTCATCTCCATTATTTGATTATTCTCAATTTTCTCAATTCTGTATGTATTTGTCATAGTACATTTGCTAATAACGATATAAATATGTGAATGGAAAGGTCGCAATATTATGATCAATTCTATAAAAGATTAGAATGATTAGAAGTATTTTTACTATTAAAAAAAATAACAATTATCTTTTTATTAAAAATGCTTATATTTATCCGAAGGTACAGATGTGAAAGACTGCTCTAAAGTTTGGTGTAATGATGCGACTCAATAAGATAAATCAAAGTGACAAGGTTCATTTCATGTATAATATCAAAAAAATTAATTATTTATAGAGTTGAGGGAAATTGAATAGAAGTGTAATGGAGGGGGGAAGAGCCAAATCCAAAATTTGTTGTTTTTAGTACCATGAGTCATGATTTGTTTCCACCGTGTAACCAGATTTGATGCATCATTACTTTACCTTGTCATTGATAAACTTCATTTTGTGAATTTTTTAACATATAACATTACCATAAAGGAAAATCCCCTATAACCCTACATTTTTTGTTACAATGTATCCTACAATCATCATGGCTGACTTGCTATGGGCAATGAAACAGGTTGCAGCATTGAAGAAGCTTACTCATCAAGACCTGATAGATTTCTTTAATGAACATATAAAAGTCGGGGCTCCTCTAAAGAAGTCCTTAAGTGTGCTAGTGTATGGGAGCTTACATTCTTCAGAGTACAAAGACGATAAAAATGAAGCTTTGGAACCCAACTGTATTCAAATAGAGGACATTTTCAGTTTCAAGAGATCACGGTCTCTTTACAGTTCATTTAAAGGAGGCTTTGGGCATATGAAATTGTGAGGGATAACGGTTAAGAATTTAAATCAGTTTTAGCTGGACAAAAAATGGCAATTCAAATTTCTTTTATACATGTTGGCAAATTCTGTGATCATGTAGTTTAGCGGGTGGATTTTTGGCTTGAGAAAGCACGCTGAGGTGTTTCTTGAGGATCTATACATAAAACCATAATTTATTGCTCATTCAATTGAAGAATAAAATCAAATTTGTTATGATTAAAGATCTCATAATGCTGGTTTATTAGTAGATTGTGTGGAAGTTGCTTTATTGAAAACTTTCACCACGTGATCTTACTCTGTATGCCAATTTCTAAATGCCTTGGGTGATTGGTGTTGGTGGTTTAATGGAGGGAATTGATATTTTCAAATAGAAACTCTTTCCACATGAATAGAGGATTTTATATTTGAACGAGTAGTTTAAATTTTTTTTGTGAAAATAACAGTTCTTTTATGTTGCATTTGGATTGCAGGAATAACGGTATGATAACGACTCATTCTCATAGAATGAAAAAAATTGTGTCTGGTTATCCATTCTAATTTCAATTGTGAATTTTATTCCTTGAGAGGGTATGTAATGAGAATGGAATTAATCATTTCACTTATCATTCCATTCTCTTCTCTATTTCATTTCCTTCACCAATTCCATTCTTTCAATTTAAAAGTAACATTAAAAAAATTATTTCTATTTTGCAAAATTTTATATTTTAAAATTAATGTGAATTTATTTTATTTTTATTAATACAATAGTTAATATTATAAATTATTTAAAAAGTATTATTAAATATAAAATTTTTATTTTAAAAATAAAATAAATTTACATCTAAATTTAAAATTTAAAATTTTATAAATTAACTAGAATTAAAGTAAAAATGAACTATTGTGCACCGTTAAGGTATATTACAACATGTGCCCAAGTATGTGCCCAACAGCCCAAGTATGTGCACAAGCAACTTGTATTAAATAGTTTGGCTGAATCGCTAGGAAAGTTGTCTGGAATTAAAGTTGCGAGGAAGACGCAAGGGATTTCTCATTTATTTTTTGCGGACCAATGCAATATCTATTTCAATTGTGAACTTCACGCATGTGCAAACATTAAAAATATATTTGGCGATTATGCCTGTTGGGAAAAATGCACCTAAACAAAAATTATTTTTTCCTTTTTGTGCAATTAAATAAAAAATCAACAAACTCAATAATAATAATGAAAATTACAAATAATCATCTACAAGCAAGACACAATATTTAACGTAGAAAGTCTTTAAAAGGAAAAACTATTGGTCAAATTCCAAATCTCCACTAAATCAAAATAATGTGTTTACAATAATCCTCCCTAAAACTTAATGTTACACAATAAATTGAGAGAGTACAAATTTACCTTTAAGTAGGTTGAGAAACCTAATTAATTTCACCACCCAAAAACATCCCAAACAATAGTCTTCAAACTTTCAATTGAACGAAGATGGCGGCGGATACCAACGACCAACAAACTGTAATTTTCTGAATTTATTCTTTCGGTACCTTCTTGCTACCAAGAATAAGACTCCATCATAGCCTTATTTATACTACTCTTTAGAAACAATTTATTCTTCTAGTCAAATTATAAATCATATCTTCTTATCTTAGTCACCAAACAATCTAACAAGTAAATTATTTTTCAATTTGAATTCCTTTCAAAAGTGAGGATCCATACCTAACAATCTCCAATCCGAACCCATGAGAGGAGGGATCACTAACCACAACTCACTCGGAGTTAATTCTTACAAAATCTTGGCTCAACTCAAGTTTCTTGGAACTTTCAAGTTTCTTCTTGTCCGACTTTGTCTCATCAGCATGGTTCTTCATAATGGGAGTATCTAACTCAGACTTGACAGCTTTTTGCTTGTCAAATTCATTCACAACCTCTTTGTATTGTGGCTGCGAGCTATCACTTTTTTCTTCACTTTGGGTACCTATTTAAAGCGAAGAGTTTTCTTCTCGTGGTTCTCATGCAAGGTTTTTCTCCCATCTTGCATGGCTTTGTACCACATCTTTTTTTGCCTAACTCCTCCATCTTCAACACCTCTCACATGCGCCCACGTCGTGTAAAGAGTGTCTACCTTCTTATATCTAGTCACCACTAGAGACCCTTTAGTGAGTTTCCATTGACCTTCACCAAAATAATTTTTATAACTATTCTCATCAAGCTTACCAATAGAGAACAAATTAAGACGAATATCCGAAAAATATCTCGCTTCTCTCAACATCAACCTACAACCACTGTTAGTCTCCAAACGAATATCTCCAATACCTATAACCTTGGATGCACTTCTGTTTCTCATCCGTACATAGCCAAAATCACCACTAGTGTAGGATGTGAAGATCTCACCACGCGAAGTAGCATAGAACGAAGCACGTGAATTAATAATCCAATCATTAATATGGCACTTGGGTTTATAATCACAAACAATGTCTACATCAACATCGAATAGATACACAATCGAATCTTTATCCTTATCTTTTTCTTTATACTTCTCCTTTTTCAAAAATCTACACTCTCGCCTTATATGACCTGACTTCTGGCAGTGAAAACAAATTATCTCTTTTCAGTCCATTGACCTTTCCTTGAATTTGTCATCTTCAGGAGAGTTTCTCTCTCTCTGTTTCTGCCCCTACTCTGTGCGATAAAAACTTGTAACTCTTCACTAGTCATTACGGTATTGTCGATGCCAGGGAGGGGGTCAACCCTCCTTTCCTAAAGATGCGGTGTTTCATTTCTACCCTTTTTTGCTTTGCTATGTCAATTAATTCATTTTTCTAAAGGGTGAGATTTTTAGGAAAAGACCGATATAAATACCGACGAAGTTGAAAAGGTTGATTTTAATGATGGCCCAACTTAGACAGAGCCGCCAGTTGGTATGAGTTTAAATGGATGTACCAACTCATCCAATTTTTTTAGGTTTTTGCAATATTACCCAATATGTGACTCCGTAAAATTGGTCTAGAACCGGAGATTCATAGAGTTCGGCGGCTTGCTTAAGCGAGGGGAATGTGTTAGGCACCCCTGACTTCCGTGAAACATGATTACCACATCTTGTTAATTTCCTAAGTGTGAAGTGTTTGTGTGTGTGTGTGTGCGCGCTTTTGAGAAAGCCATTGATATATTTTGAATTGTGTTAAATGCATTGATCCCATAAGTTATTCTAAGCCTGATTTTAGCCTAGGAGCGCAGTTGTTCGATTTTAATTAGAGCTTTGATGAAAATGCCTTTTTGAGACGATGCTTTGGAAAACTTGGGGTTTTCGATCTTACCTAGTCGCTTGATTTTATTCTAAAGTCTAACCCGAAGCGATTTGGATTTTATAAGATCTTCGTTATTTTGATTTGAAAATCATTTTGGTGATGATAAACATGAAATAACGCATAAAAGGGGCAGGCCACCCGTGGGCATGAAAGCCATCTAAGTAGGCCCGAGCACCTACTATCACAATTTCCACTATTACGAGCCCTAAATCCTTTTTCTCGGGACGAGGACCTCGAAGTCGTTTTATGGCCCGAACATTACATATACAATGATTAACCATTTTGTTACAATCGAAACCATGTCCATCGTGGGAATCAAGCCAAGATTCGATTTGTGGATCTTGACTCCAACATTCTTAGGCTAACTCCTAAATATATCAAAACATATGCAAAAAGAGATCTAAAAGCGGGCTCCCATAACCCTATCTTTTAGATTATAATATCGAAGCCAACATTTCGTGGGACTATGTGTATTAACGAGGTATATGGAAATGGACTTAGAGTCTAGGATAAAATCTTTAAATCTATGATGCCTTAGATTCGTGCAATGCCACAATCAGAATTTAAATGAAAGCATATAAAAATTGTATCCTAAAATCGCTATCAGGTGATTCAATTGTTAGAATCCTTAGCGCGATTAGTTAGGACCTCATCCCCACTATATATGGATCTAAGTTTTTGCGGAGTGTTCAAAATCGATTGAAAACATTAAAAATAACTTGATCTAACCTAAATTTGAGCCAATCTAGCATAGAAGTTCAAGCTTTGAAACCTTGGAACCGGTTTGAGGATAGATCTGGCTAGATTTAGTGAAAAGATTCAAACTTTGATAACTTTAAATGCAAAACGATCGGTAAAAAGACTTGGATCTATGAGAAATTGGTGGATCTACACTATAAATGAAGAAAGATGCAAACTTTGATAAATTATTCATAAACATAAAATGAACAAAACATAATAAATCTAATAGATCTAGTAGATCTACATTGAAAAAGATGAGAAAAGTCAGATCTTTCACATTGGAAATGGAGGAACAAGCTTCCCAAACCTTAAATCTAAGAGATCCTACTCACTAATAGATGATTCCTATACAAGTTGCTGGATTCAAGTGAGATCTATGTTGTCGACGTAGGGGAGATTTGATTTTCCTAAATGGCGCGTTGTGCCCCTTTTCTACCCTTTTTATTTTGTTATTTCGATTAATTTATTTAAAGGGTGATATTTTTAGGAAAAAATACCGACATAAATATCGATGAATTTGAAAAGGTTAATTTTGATAATTGGGTCGAATTAGACAGAGTCGTCAGTTGGTATAACATCAAATGGATGTACTAACTCATCCGAATTTTTGAAGTTTTTGCAATATAACCCAATATGTGATTCCGTAAAATTGGTATGGAACCCGAGATTCATAGAGTTCGGGAGTTTGCTTGAAGCGAGTGGAAGGTGTTAGGCACCCCTCGACTTCCGTGAAACACGGTTACCGCATCTTGTTATTTTCTTAAGTGCGAGGTGTGTGTGTATTTGATTTTGAGAAAGCCTTTGATATTTTGGAATTGTGTTAAGTTCCTCGATTTTGAAAGTTGATCTAAGCCTTATTTTAGCCTAAGAGCGCGTGTGTATGATTTTTATTTGAGCTTTGATGAAAAGGACTTTTTTCATAGATTTTGGAGAACTTTTGGGTTCTTGCCCTATGTTGTCACTTGGTTTTAGTCCTATGTTTTACCCCTGAGAGATTTATTTTACAAGATATTTATTGTTTTGTTTTGAAAATTATTTTTTGAAGATGATATATGAAATAAAGCATTAAAAAGGTCGGGCCATCCCCGGGTATTAAAACCATCTTGATAGACCCGAGCACCTATAATCACAGTTTTCACTATCACGAGGCCTTAAATCCCGCTTCTTTGGACAAGGCCCTCGAAGCTGTTTTAAGGCCCAAAATTATATATACAATGATTAGAACGGTTTAATATTATATTTTCAACAAAAAGGTCCATCGTGGGAATCTAGTTAAGATCCAATTAGTGGATCTTGACACTAGGATTCCTAGGCTAACATTAATATGTTTGATCATAACTTTAAAAAGATCTAAAGGGTTCCTGCGACCCTAGCTTTAGATCTCAATATCAAAGCCACCACATGAGGGATTATGTGCCTAACGAGATCTATTGAAGGATCCCAAAATCTAGGATATGAATCCACATATCTAGGCTATTCAAAGTTCCGTACAATTACACAATCGAGATTTGAACGAAAGTATATAAAAATGTTTCTTAAAATCGCTATCAGGTGATTCATTAATTAGACTCCCTAGCGCAATTAGTTAGGACCTCCTCCCCACTAGATATGGATCTAGGGTTTTATTAAGTGTTCAAAATTGATTGAAAACATTGAAAATGACTATATCTAACCTATATCTGAGTCAATCTAGCATAAATGTTCAAGCTTTGAAGCCATGGAACCAATTAAGGGCTAGATCTAGTGAAAAATTCAATCTTTAACTAGATATATGCAAAATATTCAGTAAAAAAAATAGATCTATAAATAAACAACCAATATATGTACAAAGATTGCAACTTTAGCTGTATATAAGCACTACATTTAACAAGATCTAATAGATTTACAATGAAATGTACAAAAGATTAGATTTTTACCTTGCGAAATGAAGAAACAAACTTCCTTGCACTTGAATCTAAGCTATAACACTATATATATATATGAGATCTAACTATATAATGTTATATCTCACTTGAATCTAAGGGTGTTTTGTGCTAAATTCAGACCCCTCTCTATAGAAATCCCACTTTCTCTCTATAGAATGAGCTCTCTCCTGATGGGTGTTGTCTCTAACATATTGCACCATCGGGTATTGTCTCTGATGCCTTTGATAGGTATTGTCTCCACCGGATTGCACCACCGGGTGGTATCTCTGACGCCTTTGATAGGTATTGTCTCCAACGGATTGTAGCACCGAGTATTGTCTCCGAGGCCTTCGATGGGTATTGTCTCCAATGGATTGCACCATCGGGTATTGTCTCTGACGCCTTCGATGGGTATTGGAACTGGAACCAGTAACTCTCTTGTTGAAGGAATGCCCAATCCAGATAACTGGGACGTAAAGAGCTTATCTCAACTACTTGACTTGAGGTTTCTAATGCGCAATCAAATAGTTGCTTGATTGATATTGTGCTAGAGTATAAGCTTGGACGGACCAGTACACATCCCTCTTCTCGGTGTGGAGCCTTCGAGATAGAGTGATGGGGCCCGTTTTGAGTTGTCGTTCGTGCACCTGTCCCCAATGGAAGAAGATTCTGAACTTCGTTCGCGAAGGAACCGGACTTTTGACGGGCCAACTCTTTTTTATGCCCTGTTTTCCCCTGAAAGGAAAATGAGAAATACGATTCATCATTCGCTTGCTACTCCTATCTACTATGTTTTTTCTTTTATGGATTCTTTGGTTAGGTTACCTGTAATAACCTGAATATTTTCTATATAAATAAATAAGAAATTTTGCATATTAATTTTTTTTTATTATTTTAAAGACGAGAATATGTGTCAAGTAATGTGTATGTATATATGTGATAAATAAAATTATTTATTTCATGAATAATTTCAAACAATTTTATTTTAGAAATATTGATCATTATTGTGACGCCCCCAAAATTAGGTATACATCACCCATCTTGAGTCGCCAGATACATGGTACAGAATTCAAATACAACTTAATAATACAACTGTCGTGTACAATACGACAAAACATAAACTGTGAGTTTAAATACAAATATTGTCTACTAGAGATTATACAAACTCAAAAGGAGTCCTCATTACAATTATTATCACACTATTTCACAGAATAGTGAGGACTACTAATGCACCATCTAGGACCATCACTGCTCCCCGACTAGTCCCAGCCACGCTCTCATTTCCTCAAGAGAACGGTGAAAAGAAAGGGTGAGCTCAACTAGCCCAAGAAGAAATATTATGACTAAGATAATGCGTAATAATTTATCGTTAGCCTTCAACAATGTTAAACGATAAAATATAATAAATATCAAGTTTAATTGCGATGGAACAAGTAATCCATTAAAAGAGTCAAGTAGAGAATGAAATCTACTATCTTTTATGATTTAAAAGGTTTTTCATCACTTTTATCACTTTGGGACTCACTTTTAATAAATAATTCACATCATCGAATCACCCCCACTTTTCGACCAAGGATATTCTTTAGTATCACGACCACAATTATCCATGCACTACGGGCAAGAATATTTGTGTATTCATTAATGGTTATGATCATGCCAACAATCGTCCATCAATACACTACGGGCCAATGAGGACTTTTATCACATCATTTGTAACATTACTATTATGATTACAATCAATAATCCTCGGTCATAATCATACCAAGTCCATCTATGCACTACTGAATACATGAGATGACTTTCAAAAAATATAAACATGAGGATGATGACAATGATATAAGAATTCAATAAAACAAGTTCAAGAATTAATTTATCTAGAACCGATAACGTCCAAATTGTCAACATGATACTTGCTTTGTATAGTAAAATTAAAGAATGCTCGAAGAATATTTCCATGAAAAGATATCTTTGGATGAAGCGCAAATATCAAAGATATTCCACTAATTTCATGGGTATAGAAGTCAAAGTTTTAACCAACCGAGTATAATAAAGAATGGAATAACAAAAGAAATCACCACGCATGCGATAGATCAGCACAGCGAGTTATTCCAATGAATAATAAATAACGGAACCGGTCGGCGTAAAACGCATACGATACGATGATATTCCAATGTAATAATAAAGGATGGAACCAGTCCCGGCGTAAACGCACGTACGTGATATTCTGACAGAATAATAAATAATGGAACCAGGTCCGGCATAAACGCACAGACAGGATATTCTGACAGAATAATAAATAATGGAACTAGGTCCGGCGTAAACGCACAGATATGATATTCCGATAGAATAATAAAGAACGGGATATTAGAAGAATGTCACCATGTATAGGGTAGCCTCATGATACAAAGTTATTCCAATGTAATAATAAATAATGGAATAACATAAGTTCTCTTCATTAAGACGAAAGAAAGAAATAACAGCCCTTACCGTAAAAGAAACTGAATATAAGAGTAGGGAAGTAGCAGAATACTTTTCTATAGGTTCTCTTATAATTCTCTCTCTAGAGTTTCAGTGAATACGTAAGAAATAATGAAGGAATGAGCTTCTATTTATAGGAAAATGGAATGAATAGTAACTAATTCATAAACGGTCAAGATTGATTTACTATTAAACGGACGATCCAGATTGGTTTACTATTAAAACTTAAAACAACTGTCCATACTGATTTACTATTAAAACTTTAAACCAGCAATCCATATTGATTTACTATTATAACTCCACCAGCGGTCCATATTGATTTACTATTATATCTTCAACCAACGGTCTGAAAAATTAGCACATCTCCTCATGGAATAATATTGTACCCAAATACCCGAATGCACAATACTAGAGTGAATAGTAACTGGGTGAATAGTAACTCGTGAATAGTAACTCATGAATAGTAACTCATAAATAGTAACTTGTGAATAGTAACTCATGAATATTAACTCGTGAATAATAACTCGTGAATAGTAACTCATGAATAGTACTCTGACACGAAAAGTGTCCCGAATACCCAATTGAATAATATATCCTCCAGACATCAATTATACTAACACAAATAAGTCCAACACAATGGAACTATAAAATTCATTTTTAATCAACACGAACTTATTCATCATTAATATTATAATTCACAATATTTAACAACCAGGTCGTTCCCAGGAAAGAGGGGACTTTCCGATAAGGATTTCTCCTTATTGGCGCGCAATTAGGTGACCAAACCTCTCCTTGACAGAACTTCTAGACATTGTCAATATTGCAAATAATAATATGAATAACTTTGCCGTCTCAATTATTGATTTAATAATATATCACATAATGCAGATAATACTGTAACAATAATTGAATCAATAATATGAGAAATATGATGCAGCAATTACTGTAGTAATAATTGAGTATAACTGAGCGACTTCTCACGTAAGCATCAATAATCAATACTGGTGCTATCTTTGTGCAACTACGCCAGACATCGCACTTTTACTACCGGGTAGTTCAACAGGTTTTAACGGTAACACCTCATGCCAGTTATTTTCATAAAAGTATTTTTGTCGCTTTTCTCAATCCGACATATAATTTCATTAGGGGTCCACCAATGATTGTGCCATTGTATGAATATTCCTGTTAAAACGCGAATATTCCCCACCAATCGAATATTATATAACAACTTGCGTACTTTGCAAAATTTATAAATATTACCCATAACTATAACATTATATCAAATAAATACCATTATATTCAAAAATATAATTCTAGAAAATTATTCTTTATTCATAAAAGTTGGGGTCTTACAACTATAAAGTATATACTTATAATAATTAATTTTACAAAGAGAAATGTCTTTATTATTTATTTTCTATGAAGATATGATTTTATATTATTTAAATAATATATGAAATGATTATTGGAATTATTATAATTACTATTTTATTATATGAATTTTAGTGCGAGTTTTAAGTTAATTATTTTAACTTAATTAATAATGCATGCTATATGTGAAAGATAAATCAGATATGAACTCCAAACCCTAATTTCAGATTTTGAGCTATGAATGAGAATAATAATATTATATTAAGTATAATATTATTTTTCGGTGTTATAAATATATACAGTATATGTGTAGATTGTTAATGGTTAGTCAATTATGGTGTATCACGACAAACCCTAGAATTACTGTCATAAACCATGATTGGAAATTTAAAACTGGAAATTTAGATCGGTCAAAAATTGTGTTATATGAATTATGTGCATATTATAGAATTAATGTTAATTAGATAAAACCCTAATTAATATTTAAAAGCCCTAATTTAAAATTTGAAACCCAAATTGCTAATTAGGAACCCTAATTGCTAAAATTATAAACCATGATTATTATTTTAGTAAATTGAAATGTTAATTTAGGAACCCTAATGATAATTAAGGAACCCTAATTATTTAAACCCTATTTTTATTAAAACCCCTAATTTAATTAGTATGTTTTAATTTAAAATTTTACTACCCTTTAATTTTTAATTGTCCAAACCCTAGTAATTATTTGGGAAACTTTAAGGTTAAAAATCTAGTGATTAAACCCTAGATTCAAGCACCTTGGACAAGAATACCCTTGAGATTAAAATAAAATTACAATTTTGCCCTTTTGTCCCATGTGTTGAATTATTGCTAGCCAAATCTTTGCAAGATCTGGCCAGCCACCCCCTAGACCTACCTATGATCTATAGCATTGCCATCAATCAGATTCAATGAACCAGCCATGTGCCTTGTACCATTATTTGTATGATTTAAGAGAGAGAAAAGCAAAACAAAGCTCATTTATGCAACCCACACTTAGCCATTCTCTCTCAAGCTCAAACCTACGAAATTGCCTTGTTAATTCGGTCACTAATCAAGCCCCACAAAATCCACAAACGAATCAGAAGCTAAGAATCAAGATTTTTTTAAAGAAAGGTACAAAACCCTAATTTACAATCTGATCTTGAAGGCCATGTTAGATGTTATGATTTAATGTTAAAACATGTTGTTTATAGTGTACATAAATGATCTGGGTTGCTAAATGTTAGATCCATAACAACTAGAGGCTCGGATTTGATGTTTTTAAAAACCTGGAAAACTTTATTTTTGTGACTGACAATCGAATGTCAGGTCTGGTAGATCTCTGGCAAGTATCTAAACCTTATGCACTACTTTTATTTCGTGCAAACAGGTATATCATGTTATGCAAGTTTTCTAAACTTACTCCAATTATTATTGAGCAAGTATCCGAACTATTCTTTACATTGTGCAAGTATCCTACTTTTGCATTTACTTTATGCAATGGACATGAGTAAGAAAGTTTTAGAATTATATTATTATTGTGCCAGATTATTAACTCTATTATTATTGATTATGTATCCAATCTTTATATTCATACAAGTTCTTACATTATCCGATCATTGTATTATTGTATAATTCAGATATTTATTCTATTTGTTAATTCGTATATAAGGTTAGACAAGTGTCCCTACTTGGATAACCATTGTATTTAATCATATGTTGATACATACTTATTGATTTCAAGTATGTATATGTTGACTTAAAAGTCGTCTAAGCTATTTGATTTAGCTAGACATAAAAATATTGTTGAACAAGATAGAATGTTATTGTATCCAACCAGATTATTTTGGTTCAGATTCCCGACTAAGTATGAACATCCCGAATATGGGAAAACTTTTGTGCACCTAAGGTGGATAGAGTGAATGATAACATCGTTCTTGCATATAGTATTGATCAATACAGGGCACATTGGGATGATCACCCTCGTGCCCGTAAGTTATGACGGGTTGCGGATGAAGTTCTGCTAAACCCTAGCGAAAATGAAAAACAATGTTCATAGTCTGTCAAGTGATCTCCAGTTATAGTCTATACGTAGTTTCAAAGATTACATATGGAAGTGATATGTTGTTATTATTGGTTCAACTTACTACACAACTGTTGATTCGTTGTAGAATTGTCTTTCAAAGAAAACATTTAATTCTTTAAGCTAATATATATTGTTGTTATTACTTGCTGGGCAATCAAATGCTCATTCTTGCTTTGAATTTAAATGTTTTCAGTTAAGTATGATCAACCAGAAGGTTCAGGCAAGAACAAGGGGAAAGGAAAGCTGTTCGAATGAGATTTATATTTTGTTGTGTAATAGTTATAGTTTATTAAGACAATGATACTTATTATCTATGATGTAATGAATGTTTAAAGGTCTCGTACCTGGGAGTAAAATTTGATGCATATATAAATTAAGTTTGAATTTTATATTATTGTTATTATTATTAGTATTATTCAGCTTATAGAAATGGTATCATGAAGCACCGAGTTCGGGTTTCAAGTACCCGGGTTTGGGGGCGTCACAGGTTGTTCTCAAAGATTTAGGGTTAGAAACCTTAGGTGGGATCGATCTTAGGCTATAACCTTAGAACTGCGGGTAACGTTGAAAATACAGATAAATCATATAGAGTTTAAAAGAAGATGAATTGAATAAATTCATCGTTAAACAAAATAAAAGATAACTCTTATAAAACTATTAATTGTTGTGTGTATATACTATATGTTAATCAAGATAGTTAGTGTGTATATGTTATGTGAGATAAGGATTAGCATACCCTCAGGTCATAAAGAAGGAGTCAACCTCCATAACCGAGCCAATATCAAAGCCAATAGCTGAAATAGAGGCTCACATTGAAAGCTACCTCAATGAGGTGATTATACAGGAAAGTGTAGTACAGGACCCAGAAATGATAGTATGACTGATAGGTAGAGTATAGTTACAGGATAAAAGATCAAGCTCGAGTTCTTAAACTCACATTCTTGTGGTGAGTTCTTAAACTCATAAGGTGTGGAAGGTTTGACGAACTAGGTATAGTTATGTGCGAATGGATTATTGAGGATAATAGAAATATATAGAATGTTAAGTAATTGATCCTTAGTGAAGGCGTATGAAAAGTGTAGTGTTAGTGTTATTTGAATATGTATGATTCTATGATGAGTATACGATAAGTATGTCTGTGTAAAGTAGTATTCTCAACTTTTGTATAAGTTGTGGCAACGATTCCCGACTTTTATGTCACAAATGGGATATCAGATGTTTAAAGCAGTATGTGCTATGCTATGAAAAGTACGATGAATTAGTTAGATGAACATGATCTTATTTAATCAGATAATGCCGCCAAGATGAAAACGAAACCAAAAGGCAGAAGAACCTGTCAACAAAGCTGAAGGACAACTAGACCCAACACAAAATTTGGTGAATGTGGACGTTCAAGCTATGCAGAACGGAATACCAGCCACGGGAAATCAACCAAGTAATCAATCATCAAACGCAAAGACTTCAAAGCAATCGAACAGCCAGGATTTAGAGGATCAACTGACCCTGTAGAGATGTTTGTGACAGCTAGAGTAACGGATGGGCAAAAGATAGCTTTTGTCACCTATACGTTGAAAGGGGAGATGAATTTTTGGTGGGAAGCAAAATCAAGCTAGAGCCGGAGAAAAAAATAGTGGCAGTAAGACTGGGAAAAGAAAAGGAGATAATTTCGGGAATACCAGAAGTAGGCCAGGAGGTGGAAAGAAACAGGTTGTGCAGTGTGGGAATTGTGGAAAGAATCACTCAGGGGAGTGTCTTAAGGGTAAGTTTGTGTGTTACAAATGTGGGCAGGAGGGACATATCTCTCCTAACAGCCCCAATCCAAGGATGAACAAGAGGTGTTTCAAGTGTGGATCAACGGAGCATAAGGTGAAAGACTGTCCAAAAAAGGGAGGGGATACAGGGAGCGCGAGTAAAGGAAAAGGCAGCGGGACTCTAGTGACAACGGAACCAACTTCAATAAACAAACCAACATAATCAACCACAAGAGTTTTTAATATGAAGGTCCAGTATACGGTGGCAGCTGAGAATGCAACTCCAGGTATTATTCGTATAACTTGTATGTTTCGATATATATGATTTTCCAATATATAATAAATTATTTTATAAAGATATTTTGAAGAAGGAATTTGAGTTCTCTTAGCAATCAAACTTCCGTTTAATCAGAGAGACAAGCTTAATATTGATTAGTTAAAGATCAGTTCGATCGAATCTGATCGAGATCTATTTGAAATGACTGTCTATGCTATGTACCTTGGTAAGTATGAGTTTTAAAACGGTGATTCTAGGGACGGAATCCTTATAAGGGAGGGTGAATGTAATAACCTGAATATTTTCTATATAAATAAATAAAAAAAATTGCATATTAATTTTTATTTATTTATTTTAAAGATGAGGATATGTGTCAAGTAATGTGTATGTATATATCTGATAAATAAAATTATTTATTTCATGAATAATTTCAAACAATTTTATTTTAGAAATATTGATAATTATAAAGTATATACTTATAATAATTAATTTTATAGTAGAAATGTCTTTATTATTTATTTTCTATGAAAATATAATTTTATATTATTTAAATAATATATTAAATGATTATTAGAATTATTAGAATTACTATTTTATTATATGAATTTTAGTGCGAGTTTTAAGTTAATTATTTTAACTTAATTAATAATGCATGCTATATGTGAAAGATAAATCGATATATGAACTCCAAGCCCTAATTTTGGATTTTGAGCTATGAATGAGAATAATAATATTATATAAAGTATAATATTATTTTTTGGTGTTATAAATATATATACAGTATATGTGTAGATTGTTAATGGTTAGTCAATTATGGTGTATCACGACAAACCCTAGTATTACTGTCATAAACCATGATTGGAAATTTAAAACTGGAAATTTAGATCTATTGTAAAATTGTGTTATATGAATTATGTGCATATTATAGAATTAATGTTAATTAGATAAAATCCTAATTAATATTTAAAAGCCCTAATTTAAAATTTAAAACCCAAATTGCTAATTAGGAACCCTAATTGCTAAAATTATAAACCATGATTATTATTTTAGTAAATTGAAATGTTAATTTAGGAACCCAAATGATAATTAAGGAACCCTAATTATTTAAACCCTATTTTTATTAAAAACCCTAATTTAATTATTATGTTTTAATTTAAAATTTTACTACCCTTTAATTTTTAATTGTCCAAACCCTAGTAATTATTTGGGAAACTTTAAGGTTAAAAATCTAGTGATTAAACCCTAGATTCAAGCACCTTGGACAAGAATACCCTTGAGATTAAAATAAAATTACAATTTTACCCTATTGTCCCATATGTTGAATTATTGCTAGCCAAATCTTTGCAAGATCTGGCCAGCCACCCCCTAGACCTACCTATGATCTTTAGCATTGCCAGCAATTAGATTCAATGCACCATCCATATGCCTTGTACCATTATTTGTATGATTCAAGAGAGAGAAAAGCAAAACAAAGCTCATTTATGCAACCCACACTTAGCCATTCTCT
Source organism: Panax quinquefolius (assembly GCA_020205615.1). Classification (NCBI taxonomy): domain Eukaryota; kingdom Viridiplantae; phylum Streptophyta; class Magnoliopsida; order Apiales; family Araliaceae; genus Panax; species Panax quinquefolius. The sequence goes on from CM035174.1 coordinate 30,748,236, forward strand.
CTCAAGCTCAAACCCACGAAATTTCCTTGTTAATTCAGTCACTAATCAAGCCCCACGAAATCCACAAACGAATCAGAAGCTAAGAATTAAGATTTTTTTAAAGAAAGGTACAAAACCCTAATTTACAATCTGATCTTGAAGGCCATGTTAGATGTTATGATTTAATGTTAAAACATGTTGTTTATAGTGTACATAGATGATCTGGGTTGCTAGATGTTAGATCCATAACATCTAGAGGCTAGGATTTGATGTTTTTAAAAACCTGGAAAACTTTATTTTGTGGATCCGACAATCGAATGTCGTGTCCGGCGATCTCTCGGTCATTAATGAGTTTAGTGTTTTTAATGTTTGATCATATAGTGTGATATGAGATCTTTTATCTGAAGCTGGAATCTAGCCCAGATCATGAACATGTTAAAAGTTATAGATGGTCAAACCTAGTTGACCGAGCATGACTTTACAAATCTTGAAAACCCAGATTATGCCCAGATAGGGCCTGACAATTTTTTTCAAGCGACTAGATCTGCTAGTGTGTTGTTGTTTTGATTCTATTATGGTAACTATGTTGTAGCTTCTTATGTTTACTACTATGGATATATGTCTCTAGATCCCTTATATTCTCATTGTATTGGACACAGTGGAAGGTCAAACTAGCTTACTAATCCACGAAATCTGTTTCTGGAAATTCCAGAAAATTCAAGAACATGTCTTCTGACATGGTTTGACCGGCCTAGATCTGCATGTTCTATTGTTTTTATACTATTTTTATGTAATGGATATGTAGGTGGATAGAGTGAACGATAATATCGTTCTTGCATGTAGTATTGATCAATACAGGGCACATTGGGATTATCACCCTCGTGCCCGTAAGTTATGACGGTTTGCGGATGAAGTTCTGCTAAACCCTAGAGAAAATGAAAAACAATGTTCATAGTCTGTCGACTGATCTCTAGTTATAGTCTATACGTAGTTTCAAAGATTACATATGGAAGTGATATGTTGTTATTATTAGTTCAGCTTACTTCACAACTGTTGATTCGTTGTAGAAGTGTCTTTCAAAGAAAACATTTAATTCTTTCAGCTAATATATATTGTTGTTATTACTTGCTGGGCAATCAAATGCTCATTCTTGCTTTAAATTTAAATGTTTTCAGTTAAGTATGATCAACCAAAAGGTTCAGGCAAGAACAAGGGGAAAGGAAAGCTGTTTGAATGAGATTTATATTTTGTTGTGTAATAGTTATAGTTTATTAAGACAATGATACTTATTATCTATGATGTAATGAATGTTTAAAGGTCTCCTACCTTAGAGTAAACTTTGATGCATATGTAAATTAAGTTTGAATTTTATATTATTATTATTATTATTAGTATTATTCAGCTTATATGTAAATTTGGGGGCGTCACAGGTTGTTATCAAAGATTTAGGGTTAGAAACCTTAGGTGGGATAGATCTTAGGCTATAACCTTAGAACTGAGGGTAACGTTGAAAATACAGATAACTCATATAGAGTTTAAAAGAAGATGAATTGAATAAATTCATCGTTAAACAAAATAAAAGATAACTCTTATAAAACTATTAATTGCTGTGTGTATATACTATATGTTAATCAAGATAGTTAGTGTGTATATGTTATGTGAGATAAGGATTAACATACCCTCAGGTCATAAAGAAGGAGTCAACCTCCATAACCGAGCCAATATCAAAGCCAATAGCTGAAATAGAGGCTCACATTGAAAGCTACCTCAATGAGGTGATTATACAGAAAGTGTGTAAATTTTAACCCGAAATGATAGTATGGCTGATAGGTAGAGTATAGTTACAGGATAAAAGATCAAGCTCGAGTTCTTAAACTCACATTCTTGTGGTGAGTTCTTAAACTCATAAGGTATGGAAGGTTTGATGAACTAGGTATAGTTATGTGAGAATGGATTATTGAGGATAATAGAAATATATAGAATGCTAAGTAATTGATCCTTAGTGAAGGCGTATGAAAAGTGTAGTGTTAGTGTTATTTGAATATGTATGATTCTATGATGAGTATACGATAAGTATGTCTGTGTAAAGTAGTATTCTCAACTTTTGTATAAGTTGTGGCAACGATTCCCGACTTTTATGTCACAAATGGGATATCAGATGTTTAAAGCAGTATGTGCTATGCTATGAAAAGTACGATGAATTAGTTAGATGAACATGATCTTATTTAATCAGATAATGCCGCCAAGACGAAAACAAAACCAAAATGCAGAAGAACCTGTCAACAAAGCTGAAGGACAACTGGACCCAACACAAAATTTGGTGAATGTGGACGTTCAAGCTATGCAGAACGGAATACCAGCCACGGGAAATTAACCAAGTAATCGATCAGCAAACGCAAAGACTTCAAAGCAATCGAACAGCCAGGATTTAGAGGATCAATCGACCTCAGAGAGATGTTTCAGATGACTAGAGAAATAACGGATGGGCAAAAGATGACTTTTGTCACCTATACGTGAAAGGGGAGACGAAATTTTAGTGGGAAGCAAAATCAAGCTAGAGCCGGAGAAGAAAATAGTGGCGGTAAGACTGGGAAAAGAAAAGGAGATAATTTCGGGAATACCGTAAGAGGCCGAGAGGTGGAAAGAAACAGGTTGTGCGAAGGTGGGAATTGTGGAAAGAATCACTCGGGGAGTGTCTTAAGGGTAAGTTTGTGTGTTACAAATGTAAGGCGGGGAGGGACATATCTCCTAATGTACCCCAATCCAAGGATGAACAAGAGGTGTTTCAAGTGTGGATCAACGAAGCATAAGGTGAAAGACATCAAAAAAGGGAGGGATACAGGAGCGCGAGTAAAGGAAAAGGCAGCGGGACTCTAGTGACAACGGAACCAACTTCAACAAACAAACCAACATAATCAACCGCAAGAGTTTTTAATATGACGGTTCAGTATACGGTGGCAGCTGAGAATGCAACTCCAGGTATTATTCGTATAACTTGTATGTTTCGATATATATGATTTTCCAATATATAATAAATTATTTTATAAAGATATTTTGAAGAAGGAATTTGAGTTCTTTTAGCAATCAAACTTCCGTTTAATCAGAGAGACAAGCTTAATGTTGATTAGTTAAAGATCAGTTCGATCGAATCTTATCGAGATCTATTTGAAATGACTATGTATGCTATGTACCCTGGTAAGTATGAGTTTTAAAACGGTGATTCCGGGGACGAAATCCTTATAAGGGAGGGTGAATGTAATAACCTGAATATTTTCTATATAAATAAATAAGAAATTGTGCATATTAATTTTTTTTTTATTTTAAAGATGAGAATATGTGTCAAGTAATGTGTATGTATATATGTGATAAATAAAATTATTTATTTCATGAATAATTTCAAACAATTTTATTTTAGAAATATTGATCATTATAAAGTATATACTTATAATAATTAATTTTATAGTAGAAATGTCTTTATTATTTATTTTCTATGAAAATATGATTTTTATATTATTTAAATAATATATGAAATGATTATTGGAATTATTATAATTACTATTTTATTATATGAATTTTAGTGCAAAGTTTTAAGTTAATTATTTTAACTTAATTAATAATGCATGCTATATGTGAAAGATAAATCGAGATATGAACAACAAACCCTAATTTTGGATTTTGAGCTATGAATGAGAATAATAATATTATATTAAGTATAATATTATTTTTTGGTGTTATAAATATATATACAGTATATGTGTAGATTGTTAATGTTTAGTCAATTATGGAGTATCACGACAAACCCTAGTATTACTGTCATAAACCATGATTGGAAATTTAAAACTGGAAATTTAGATCGGTCAGAAATTGTGTTATATGAATTATGTGCATATTATAGAATTAATGTTAATTAGATAAAACCCTAATTAATATTTAAAAGCCCTAATTTAAAATTTGAAACCCAAATTGCTCATTAGGAACCCTAATTGCTAAAATTATAAACCATGATTATTATTTTAGTAAATTGAAATGTTAATTTAGGAACCCTAATGATAATTAAGGAACCCTAATTATTTAAACCCTATTTTTATTAAAAACCCTAATTTAATTAGTATGTTTTAATTTAAAATTTTACTACCCTTTAATTTTTAATTGTCCAAACCCTAGTAATTATTTGGGAAACTTTAAGGTTAAAAATCTAGTGATTAAACCCTAGATTCAAGCACCTTGAACAAGAATACCCTTGAGATTAAAATAAAATTACAATTTTGCCCTTTTGTCCCATATGTTGAATTATTGCTAGCCAAATCTTTGCAAGATCTTGCCAGCCACCCCCTAGACCTACCTATGATCTATAGCATTTCCAGCAATCAGATTCAATGCACCAGCCATGTGCCTTGTACCATTATTTGTATGATTCAATATAGAGAAAAGCAAAACAAAGCTCATTTATGCAACCCACACTTAGCCATTCTCTCTCAAGCTCAAACCTACGAAATTGACTTGTTAATTCAGTCACTAATCAAGCCCCACGAAATCCACAAACGAATCAGAAGCTAAGAATCAAGATTTTATTTAAAGAAAGGTACAAAACCCTGTTCATCATCCCCCTCTCTCGCCGCCACCGCTGCCGCCGCCACATCGTCGCCGCCGCCGCCGCCGGAGTTGCTATTCTGAATTTCTTTTGACGATTTGGTTACCCACAAAAATTGAAATGGTTACCTTTATACGAATTTTGACTAGTAACTGCATCACATTTAAAATAAAATTGGTAATCAAATAAAACTGAATTGGTTACCTTATCAAATGGTTTGGTAACCAACTATATGAAATTTGGTTACCAACTGCATCACATCCAAAATAAATTAGTAACCTAATAAACTAAATTGGTTACCTTATCGGAAGGTTTAGTAACCAACTGCATAAATTTTGGTTACCAACTGCATCACATTCAAAATATGGAGTGGGAGGCGTGAGGGTGGGGAGGGGTTGGACAGGAGGAGGAGGAGGCGGAGGGAGGAGAAGAAGAAGGGAAACAAAAATGGAGTGGGAGAAAATCGTGGGAGAGATGGGAAGAAAATTGTGGGAGAGATGGGAGAGAAAATCGTGTGCATAATTAAAGGGATAAGATTACACTCTTTTTGTAATTAAGTATTGCACTAGTATTGTAAATAAATATGGAAGTGTATTAGTTGTGTAAAATTTTTATGAGAACACTATTGTTGTAATTATTTTTAAAAATGTAATAGAATATGTAATTGTCCCTTAATTCAATTGGGTCATTTAATAATTACATAGCCCACTCATTTCCATCTTATCACACTCTAAATATTTAATTAGGGTATCTATTCCAAATATATAGAATTTAAATCATCACTCTTGTATATTAAATTCTATAACCCAACTAAACTTGTTTTAATTAAGTTATAAAATTAATAACTTGAGATAATAAAAATATATCTCTCAACTTAATATAATTTAAATATTATTATTCTCACACGAGTGGGCTTAGTTTGAGCCCTTATTTACTTTCACTAGGCTAACAAATTTACTTGTTTTACTTACTAACAACAACCAACTTGGGCTTTCAACCCTAATTAAATTGGGTAAATATAATACTTGTCTCATACATAACATATTGGGCTAGATTAAATAATTTAATCGCCCTTAGTCACTTTATCTAAAAGTCACATGCTTAATTAATTAATTGGGCTTGTTTAAATAATAAAACTTCCTTAGTCTATTAAATCCAATTCTCTTGAACTGTAAATAATTTATTGGGCTATGACATTATTATAGTCCAATACTTTTAATTCTGTTCTACCCTATTCATTTAATTAGGATTTTTATTTCTCACATAAGAAATTAAATTTCTTACTTATGCCTTTTTTTAATTTCATAACCCAATTAGACTTGGTTATAAAATTAATTATTTTGAGATATATAAAATAAATCTCTTCATGTTAGTATATATATTTATATACTAATATTCTCCCATATTATAACCTTTTAGGTTATTTAATTATCACACCTAATATATATATTAGGTTACATAACTTAATTCTTAATTCACTTTTATATACAAAATAAATGTATTCACATTATATAATGTATATTTATTAAATCATATACATAATTCACATAATCATAACATATTTCACTTCTCACACTAATTTTGACTTTTCCCCATAAAAAGTCAACTGTTGACATTGACCAAAAGTCAACATTTACACATTTTGTGTTTACTGTCCATTTTGACTAAACTTGACGCTCCGGATGCAACCGGGCAGTCCGTGCTTCAAAATTCTATCTCTAACTCAAATTTTGAGTTTTAAATTATTCCCTTCATATTGCTAATCGTATTAACTAACGACTTTATACTTATTCAATTCACATCAAGTTTTACAAGTATCACAATACCTTATTCTTGATATTCATTCAAATACATATCAATTTATTTCTAGGGTATTGGAATTTTGTAACCCATATTTTCTCTATTCTCATTCGAATAGAAAACCATATAGGTTTTACTTGAAAAATTTAAATAAATCCTCCAATTCTCTTTTAGGTTTTATTCTTTAACCTTTATTCCCTAAATCCGGGTACTTTTTACCTAAGATCTGGTATATCATTTCTATAAATATTGCGGAAGATATAAACATAAATTGTTTATACATTAAACTTTTACAACATAAACCCCAAGGTCTACAACCTTAACTTATTACATACCTTCAATATCTTAAAGGTTTACAATACTATTTTCGTCAGAAAATTTAATATATCTAACTGCATCATAATTTAATCTTACACTTTGCCTTTTTTTAATTTCATAACCCAATTAGACTTGGTTATAAAATTAATTATTTTGAGATATATAAAGTAAATCTCTTCATTGTTAGTATATATATTTATATACTAATATTCTCCCATATTATAACCTCTTAGGTTATTTAATTATCACACCTAATATATATATTAGGTTACATAACTTAATTCTTAATTCACTTTTATATACAAAATAAATGTATTCACATTATATAATGTATATTTATTAAATCATATAAATAATTTACATAATCATAACATATTTCACTTCTCACACTAATTTTGACTTTTCTCCATAAAAAGACAACTGTTGACTTTGACCAAAAGTCAACCTTTACACATTTTGTGTTTACTGTCCATTTTGACTAAACTTGACGCTCCGGATGCAACCGAGCAGTCCGTGCTTCAAAATTCTATCTCTAACTCAAATTTTGAGTTTTAAATTATTCCCTTCATATTGTTAATCGTATTAACTAACGACTTTATACTTATTCAATTCACATCAAATTTTACAAGTATCACAATACCTTATTCTTGATATTCATTCAAATACATATCAATTTATTTCTAGGGTATTGGAATTTTGTAACCCATATTTTCTCTATTCTCATTCGAATAGAAAACCATATAGGTTTTACTTGAAAAATTTAAATAAATCCTCCAATTCTCTTTTAGATTTTATTTTTTAACCTTTATTCTAATCATTCAAGATTTTATAAATTTTCGGGTTGTCACAGAAAGTCTCTTCATACTTTCTCATTTTAATTACTTGTAAACGCATTTACTTGTAATTTCATTCCATATCTATCTCCATGTAATGAGAAATATGAAGAAATGTTTATTCATACATATTTAAATTGACATGCTACAAACAGCTGACATCCGTGTTGCAGGATAAAATTCCTAAAACGGAAACATCACATAGCATGTTAATTTTATACATTCCCTAAGGACTAAACTATGCAAGTCTTTCGCAGGGAACAAATTGAACCTACTACCCGGTCAAAATCCAAAAAGGCTACAGGCCTACAGTCAATCATGTCGTCATCTGACCAGACTAACCTTAATCCAGTTTCTCGCAAAGAATTTGACGGATTAAGCAAACAAATTACAGATTTGGCTGTTCTACTCAAAAAACTACACCAGTCTACTCTGGGTTAAAAAATACCCATACATGCTAAATTCTCTACGCAAGGGGGAAACCAGGTCATTACAATACCTGAACTGCAGTTGGATACAACCAACAAAACTCATGATGCCACCCATCTCACAGGAGATCAAGACACCGATGACATCAAAAAGAAAGTCCTCCAAATGAAAGAGACCCTTCGTGCTATCAAAGGAATTGGAACACATGGAAGTGTTTCATATGCCGACCTTTGCATTTTCTCTGGTGTTCATTATCCAGAAAAGTTTAAAACTCCTGACTTCAAAAAATATGATGGGTTAGGAGATCCTTACACACATTTGAAGGCGTTTATTGGAGAACTTGGATCTTATGTAGAGGACGAAAAACTCAGAATGCAACTGTTCCAGAAGAGTCTAACTAGAGAAGCCCGTTCGTGGTACACAAGATTAGACAACTCAAAGATCCATAGTTGGGAAGAGCTAGCACACGCCTTCCTCACTCAATACAGCTTTCAGTCTCAGATGGCTCCTGATCGGTATCAAATTACCAAGATCAAGAAACAGTCTAACGAGTCTTTCAGAGAGTATGCTCAAAGGTGGAGACGCCTGACTGCCCAAGTTATTCCTTCCATGACATAATCAGAGATGGTCATGACTTTCATAAACATATAAGAAACTCCTTTCTATGAAAGAGTTTTACCCGACATCGGCAAACCATTTTCTGAAATGGTCAAACATGGGGAGATGGCTGAGATGAGATTGAAGTCTGGAAAAATTTAAGACCTAGCTGCCCTCAAAGCTGTTGCTGATCACATCTAATTTGGAAATTATGGAAACAACCCCCGGAGGGTCTATAAAAAGAAAGAGGAAGATGTTTCCTTGATACTACAAGGTCAAAAAGTCAATTAGAACATGCCTATTCAAAGGAGAAACTACACTCCCTTTCAAACATAGTCTTTGAACCCTCCAATACCAAAAGGTGGAGAAGTCAAACGCCCTTGAGTGTTCACACGATTAGGGGACACCCTCAAGAATATTCTCACTCTTCTGACAACACAGAAGAAAATTACGCATCTTTTTCCACCAGCCAGCCCTAATGGACGGGGTTTCAATGCTACTTGGAAATGTGCTTATCATGCCAGGGCACCTGGACATGATACTCAGGATTACTGGGCCTTGAAACACAAGATCCAAGACCTGATAGACAACGGTGAGATTGTGGTCACCAAACCAGATCAGCCTCACGTTCAAGACAACCCTCTTCCCCAACACAAAGAAGAAGAGGTCAACATGATCAATTGGAGCAATGGACAGAGTTCCAATTTCAACTGTGAATCCTCCCAGACCCTCAAAGACGGTGTTGACAAATGGGATTATGCCAAGTTCCAGTTCACAATGGAACGAAAGATTAAAGCTCTATGCAAGAAAATTGAGTAATTGGCAGAACTAGTGACTTATCAGCATCAACTGACATGCCATTTAACCAGCCAGGATCATGCCAGTCTCCTGCCTCTTGTCGTGAATATTCCCTCGTCACTTTCAGAAAATGAAATGCTGGAAAACAAAGTGATAAAGAGAGCAAATGCCAAAACACGTCGGGATTTTGCCAACAAAAGGGATTTCACCTATTTAGGTCAACCTACGGAGGAAATCCTTCAGATGCTAATCAATGAAGGAAGGATCACTTCCATTCTACCTCCAATCAATCCCCGTTCAGGATGGTACAATTCTGATGGAGTATGTCAATATCACTCTCAGTCTCGCAATCACAGCACAGAAGAATGATGGGCACTCTGCCACCTCATCCAAAATCTAATTGACAGTGGTGTCCTGCACCTAGCAGACGATGATACTGTGTTACGTGCAAGTGAGAATATATGCCCTACTAAGTGGAAGAGTTTGGTAGCAGTCATATCCACTGAAATTGATGGGGCTAACAAATCACTCACAATGCCAATAATTCAACTCAGGGGAAACAATAATCCTTTGAAAGTGGCCGCTCCCGAGCCAATCAACTTGCCATGCAGAGCACAATATCCTATTGTTAGCTTACATAAAGTTCCGTGGAATTATGGAGAAGGTGAAGGATCCACCTCACATACCACTACTACAGTGTCAATGGAAAATCCATTGTATCTTCCCCAACGGGTGATGAAGTCTACCATCAAATCAAAGGGGAAAATACCCATGGAGAAGATTGAAAAATTCCTCCGCACTATGGGTCATAACGAAGCCAAGGTGGTTTTAAGCTTAAAAGAAGCTCCACAACAAATATCAATTTTGCACTTGGTCCTAACTTTCGAGGATCACCGGACGATCTTGCTGAAGGTTTTAGAAAAAGCCTATCTACCAACATTTGGTGTCGATTGATATAGAAAAATTTCAACACTTGGTGTCGACGTTGGGATTTTTTAGATGTCCCTTTCCGTTACTTGTTCTTTGGTGTTCTCATTTTAGGTGAGATTTGTTTGAAAAAATAAGTGAAAAAGGTTTGATATGTATAATGTCGACGATGGACTATTAAGAGTCGCTAGTTGGTTTTTTAAATGGTTGTACCAACAGAATCGAGAAAAGGTTTGTACCTTGACCCAGTGATGTGACGCTGCTAAATGGGTCAGTGAAACCGATATTCATTAGGGTCCGGGGACTTGGTTATGCGAGGGAGGTGTTAGCACTTCCATAGCCGCAGTTACCACTACTGATGACCGCCTCTTTTCAAGAAACTATTATCTGAATGTGTATGTGTGTGGGTCAATGTGTTATTATTTGGAAGTAGTGCAAGGCCTCGTTTGCACCTATATACACAGGGTTTGAATTTATGTAAAAATTAAGTTTTTAGCAAGATATGTCAGTGATGTTTTATAAAAGAGGTTTTTTAAACCCTGATGCTCAATAGTAATTGAGACCTTTTGATACTTCTATTTTATTAAGTGTTCGGCTTGATTGATTTTATTTTCGAGATGTGAAGCATCTATAAGAAAATAATGTACAAAATAATGCCGACTTCCTCGTGGGTATGAAAACCATCTGAGGAAATTCAGACACCGCAAAATAATTTACAAGCTGCTTACAGCTGAAAATGTCCATCACGGGAATCTAATCTAGATCCAATAGGTTGAATCTGTGATCACATGATTCCTAGGCGCACATGATACCGTAATTTGTATGAAAGCAGTAAGCAGGTACATATATATAAAAGCTGTAAATATATATATACAGACATGATCACCAACCAAGAAGCACCTCCACGGGGAATCAGAAATGTAAATAAAGATATAATAGCTATCAACCGCCATAGAGGAAACTCCAGGCGGGACAAAATGTAAATAAAGCTGTACAAAGAAATCAACTGCCACGAAGTAAACTCCAGGCAGGACAAAACGTAAAGAAAGCTATAAAAGCGATCAACCACCACGAAGTAAACTTCCAGGTGGGACGATATTTATACATATATATATATATATATAAGCGAGTAAACGCACCAAATATAAAATCCAGGATTATCGAACAGAGTTCAACAACAATTCATATATATATATATATATATAATAGCGAATAAATGCACCGGATGTAAAATCCATGCTCATCGAACAAAGTTCGACACACAGTTAATATATATAAATGTGTATATATATATATATATATATATATATATATATATATATATATATATATATATATTAAAGCGATAAAACGCCTGCATCAAGTCTAGGCTCCTCGACAAGTTTGACACACAGTTATATATATATATATATATATATATATATATATATAAAAAGCAAATAAACGCTCTGCATCAGTAGTTCAGGCTCAATCGAGGCATAACTCGATAATGTTAGTCCATATATATAAATATATATATATATATATATATATATATATATATATATAAATATATATGTATATACAAATGAAATAAAACCACGGAGTGAAGTCCGGGCAAACACACGCAACACGACTCTCAACTTGAAGAAGGGTGTGTTCAGAGATGAAGAGATATACTTTAAAGTGTGTGAGAAGGCTTATAGTGGGCTGCCAAAGAAGACTTCTATATCTTTAAAGTGGGTAAACACTGGCTTTTATAGGTACAAAAGTAGCTATATATGAGCTCACATGTGTTTAAAATGGGAAATCACTCAGTATATTGCAAGTACGGAGCAAATTTGACAGGGCTTCCTCGCTCTTTCTCTCCTCAAAATGGCCACCCCAAGCCCTCTATTTATAGAGGCGGGAGCCACAGGTGTACCTACGGCTGAGCCGCAGGTGTACCTGAGGCTGCCCGGGTTACCCCGAGTTTCTTGGTTCAGGTCGTCTCGTAGTACGTGCACGAAGGCACTACAATGTCCGCTCAAACCTTTAGAATTGCAATCTGGGCATCCGACTGAGGTATATAGGACCTATTTCAAACTGCCGTTATCGAGAGTTGTACAATGGCATATGATTAAAGTTTGTACGAAGTCATTGAAGATGGGTCGATGCCCTTCAGTCTTCAAGCTTTAAATTCTATCCGTTACCCCGCACAATAGTCACTCGGGATTGGTTTTCCTTGATTCTTGTGGGACATCGTTGTGTAGAGATGTGTGTATAAAATGTTGAGGCGACGTGATGTGGCATCGCGTTGGCAAGATGACGAGGTTGCCCCTCACCAGTGTTATCACCGGTTTGGGCTGATAAAACAGACGTTGCTCAGGGCTTCGCTGAGATTGGACTGCTGCAAATGTTAAAAGTCCTCAGTATCATCTCTGAGGTGTGTCTGTCCTCTCGGTGTTATCTCCGGGTTGGTACTGAGTATCTCGCTATGAGTGCCAAGATTGAAGCTGGTTGCATTTGAAACAAGCATTTTCGGGGTTATCGCCAAAACTACATTCCTTGGGGGTGATCACCAAGGTTGGTAGCTATTCCCATGAGTGGGACTGAGACAGGATACCTCGAGGTTATCTTCGAGATTAATCGGTCTTCTCCGGTGTGTGTTCCGGTATTGGATCTGCACGCCTCGGGGTTATCTCCGAGGTTGGAGGTTTTACTCCTAGTGTGTGTTCTGGGGTTGATGCTGAACTTCCGGTAGTATCCGAAATGGATATGGATTGTCTTCCAGGGTTCCCTCTTGAAAGACGAATCTATCCTCCTACAATGTTAGTGACAGGTGTACAAAAAATTTCGAGTGTCTACAGATGCCCCTCTTTATCATAATCATGTAAGGTCATGCATGGGTGGGATAAAGAATCCTAAACAGTTGAAATGCAATAAGACAAACATGGTACTATATGTAGCAACATGATGCAAATGTATGATGCATGTGTATGGGGTTGTAGCCCAACATGCTGGGGATGATTGATGGCTCCCTATTGCTTCAACTCGGGATTGGCAATGATGACCAGATTTGATGTGTAATCTGAATCAGTTAGGATGTTGATGTTGGTGTTATCACCAAATTCCTGGGTCCTTGGTAACGACTTGATCCTGAAGATGTACCTCTTATGTGTAAAAGACCTATAGGGATAAAGCTTGGTCTGTTTGAGGATGTGTATAACATATTCCATCATCGATCCTCCTTGATAACATTGACCTTTCATGGTTGGTATCGCCAGGACATGTCAAGATTCTATTGGATTTACTGCCAATAGCAAATGATGTCTGGGATGCCTGACCTTCGTTGACGTGTACTTCACCGACATGTGAATCAACGGCTGAAAACCCTGTGGGATAGACTGTCAAGGTTGCTTAACCTTCGCTGACGTGTGAATCAATGGCTGATACTCTATTGGTAGATTGTCAAGGTTGCTTGACCTTCACTGACGTATGAATCAACGAAACATTGCGTTGTGACCCCCGCCAGGGATCCGCTGGGGAATATGAGTAATCGAGTATGAAATCCTCGAATAGCTCTAGAGCTCCGATAGGTTTAATTGCCATCGGCTGAGATAACGTCAAGGCTGCTTGACCTTCATTGATATATGTGTCAATGGCAAAAATGTGTGTTTTAATCCCCTGTCGGGGCTTCACGTTGTAACCCCCGTCGGGGATCTACGTTGTAACCCCTGTTGGGGATTTACATTGTAACCCTCGTCGGGGATCCACGTTGTAACCCCCATCGGGGATCCACATTGTAACCCCCGTCAGGGATCCACGTTGTAACCCCCGTCGGGGATCCACGTTGTAACCCCCGTTGGGGATCCACGTTGATCTTTTAGGGTAATGACCCAGAGTTGGCGACATTGGACCTGTCACAAGGTATTACTGGATGTGATTTGTAACAACTGAGATCATTGGCAGGGTATACCTCATGTTCAGGTGGCTAACAATGAGTGATGTACAGACTCAAAGTTCCATCTGAGAAGACCAGGATTGTATGCTGTTTTGCTCAATCGCGTAGCGTTTTTATTCCCGATTTGACTTTTTTAGTCAGCAAGAAACTCCTTTACAACTCAAACTGGACCGAGTCAGAGGGATGGGGCCCACATAGGGGTGCCGTAGGGCTTGTGGATGGCATGCTAGAGCATTGGGTACCGGATAGGCATATTTTCCGATTTGGGACTCATGAGTTGACTCCTAATCTGGAGGAGTATGCACGATTGACGATGTTGCCGCTGGACAGACCTTGCGTGAATATAGCTTTGGGGGACATGAGTCGATGGTTCATGACCCTCACTGGATTGAGGCGTAGAGTGGTGCAGGATGAGCTTACATCGAGCCACGTTATATCCCAGCATTTTCTGTTTGAAAGATTTGGCTATAAGGATAGTAATTCACGACATTCCGGGGATTTCACCGTAGCAGAAGATCATTGGCGTCTAGCCAGGGTTGATGTATTGTTGTTGTGTGTACTGTCGTATGTCTATATGCTACGATACATGGATGAGATAGACATCGGAGTCATCATGGCGGTGAGAGCTCTCGGGGAGGGTCGTACCATTATACCTATGATCATAGCAGAGACCCTGCGATCAGCCACCTACTGTTGTACTTATCTGACAGGAGTGTTCACGGGCAGCTCGGTCATGCTATATGTGTGGTTTATGTCACATTTGACACCGATTGGCACTCTTAGAGTCATGAATATTGGTTCACCCATGATATAACCATGTCTTACTCCTTTCAGCCATTTGAGTGCATAGATGCTATGTCTTGGTCCACATTCTTGGCGGATATCATAGATCCATTTGTCATATTGCCGTGTTCGAGGCTTAGCTCACCATACAGCTTCATTACTCATGCTTCGGGCATGGACTACCTTCCTCTGGCTGGTTTGAGGGGCGTGACTACTTATCACCCGCTTGCCGTGATGTCGCAGTTTGACAAGTTTCAGGACTTTCATCATTTCGAGGGGGCGATAGGTCAGCGTCCAGCTTTAAGCTATCTTTCAGCAGAGGACCAATCCCGTGTGTATGCATGGTGGGATCAGCGTGAGATAGCTAATTTTTTTATGAGCCATCCGGGTTGTTCAGCAGAGTATTCCACATAGATGGAGATAGAGATTGCATCGGCTACGGCAGTATACACAGTACCGGATAGTGAGACAGATGAGGGAGAGCCCATGGAGGATATTGATTCCCACATTGAGGAGGAGCCAAGTGCTGGGTTGCCAACATCTCTTTTATATTCTCCCATGCGATCTTGATCATGATTCAAAGATTCAAAGACAAAGACTTTGAGCAGAGTCTTCATCTAATGACCTTTAAGAGAGATCAGGCTTGATTTATGATGTTGACTGCTCTTGATGGGAGAGACGCAACTCTATTAGAGAGAGACGAGGCATTAGCTCGCAAAGATGCCGCTGTTATTGAGCGAGATGAGGCTAAATCAGCCAGAGATGCAGTGATAGTCGAGCGGGATAGTTCCATATCTGTCCAGGATGTAGCCGTCACAGATAGTACTGCAGTGAGGTCCCTTACCACTGGCATGATTGCAGAGATGAGTGCATATATTGATGATCACATGGTCACCATGCAGATGGCTGCAGATTTGTTGGGTCATGTGGATATCCTCATACATGAGACCACAGCTTTACCTCCTTCTTCTGAGAGAGATGCCATGTTGGGCTTGTTAGCTTGCATATACCCTGACTTGTAGATGAGCTTGTATTTTCCTGCACAGACTAGCTTAGCCATTTTATCATGTACAGTTTATATTGTATATATCAAACAACATTATATATATAGCAGGGAAATATATTTTTGATCACTTCCCTTTTAGATATGCTTTGCTGCTTGCTTGATATTTTGCCTGCTGCTTCAAGGCTTGCGATCTTGATGTATTCTGAATTCCTCCTTGAGGGATGGACATTGAGATGTCTCTAGATAGTTCAGAATGGATCATTGATCTTTGTGTATCCCTACCATCTTTGGTGTCTTGGGACTTGTTTCTGTATGGAAATGTGGAGAGGAGTATGGCCTTCCTTTCTGAGATTGACCGTACCACAGATGGTCACCAGTAGTTCTATTTAGGAGAAGCCTAGTTAATTCCATTGCTTATGGATTGGTATTTCTCTTTGAGGCACAACCGTAGCTTAGATGGTCACCGAATCTCCTATTTAGGAGGATTTCAGGTAATTCCATCCCTTTGGTCTGAAGCCGAATAAAATGTAGTGGATTAAAGGATGATCCCAGTACCAGTTGACAATAGTATATGTTTTGGTAGGGGGTGAGACCGCACCATGAATGGCTGCCTACGTACTCCTATTGAAGAGGAGATCAGGTCTGCGTAGTTCAAACCTGGAGTAAGAGGTTCAACGCTGTATGTGGCAGGAATGGTGTTTTTGTTGTTTTTGTTTCTGTAAGGAGAAGGGGGTAGAAATGTTTTTGTGGTTTTTATTTTATTACGCCTGGGCCATATGAAATGGTTGCCTACGTACTCCTATTGAAGAGGAGATTAGGTCGACGTAGTTCGCCCCTCAGGGCGAGTGGACAAGTGTGATCCTATGTGCAGGTCAGATTGCAGGGATGAGAAAGTTTAATCCTAGGTTGAGGATAAACTGCAGGTATGAGAAGTTTGCTCCCATGTATGGGTAGACAAACTGCAAACGCTAGAGGTTCAATCTGTAGCGGGATGACCTAACTCGTAGGAATGCAGAAAAGCTTGGCTGCTGGCTTGAAAAGTATGTTTCCCTGAGGGGCAAAGTGTGGAAGAGTTGTATGTGGTAAAGGATTAAAGAACCAGAATAACTGGTGATATGATGATCCAACACTAGGATGTTTGCTTGATGGCAACTTTAGACATAGTATCGTTTTACATCGTCTGAATTGATGAGTTGTGGAAATTCATTGCCGTCCATTTCTTGCAATCTGAGAGCGCCTCCTGTCAATACTTCCTTGACAACAAACGGGCCTTCCCAGTTAGGAGTTAATTTTTCCTTAGATTGATCTTGGTTGTCAATGATCTTCTTCAAAACCAAGTCATGTTGTTTAAACTACCGTAGCCAGACTTTTTGTTATAGGATCTGGCTATCCTTTGCTGATATAACTGACCATAGAAGATAGTCGCGATTCGCCTTTCGTCTATTAGAGACAATTGGTGATATATGTCTTGTCAGTATTGGTCTTCATCCAGCTGAGCGTCTATCAACACTCTGAGGGATACCATTTCAACTTCTATGGGGAGCACTGCTTCTATCCCATAGGTTAATGAGTAGGGGGTTGCCCCAGTGGAAGTGTGCATTGAGGTTCTGTAGGCTAACAGAGTAAGATGTAATAAGTCAGGCAAATCTTTGTGGTTAGCGGACATCTTTTGCATGATCTTCTTGATATTTTTGTTAGCCGCTTCAACAGTACAATTCATCTTTGGATGATAGATGACAGAGTTAAGATGTTTGATGTGGAATTTACTGCATAATTCCTCCATCATTTTGTTGTTGAGGTTCTTAGCATTGTCTGACACAATCACCTCTGGTTGTCTATATCGACAAATGACATTATTTATGATTAAAGCAATGATGACTTCTTTGGTAACCCTGGGGAAGGAGGCTGCTTCTACCCACTTGGTGAAGTAGTCGATCATGGTGAAGATAAATCGATGTCCATTACTGGCTTTAGGCTCAATGGGCCCAATAACGTCTATTCCCCACATTGAAAAGGGCCAAGGTGAACTCATGTTGTGGAGTTCCCTTGGAGGGGCGTGTATAGCATTCCCATGAATTTGGCATTGATAGCATCTCCTGACGTGGTCATTGCAGTCAGCTTTGAGAGATAGCCAGTAATGTCCTGTCCTGAGGACTTTCTTGACAAGGAGGGGGCCACTCATTTGGGGGCCACATACTCCGCCGTGGATTTCATCATTTATCCTTTGGGCTTGATCTTTGTCCAAACATCTGAGGAGACCTAGTCCTGCATCACTTTTGTAGAGCGCATCTCCACTTAGGAAGAATTTCATAGCCATTCGATGGATCCGCCTTTTCTCAGACGGGCTCGCTTCCGCGGGTGTAGATCCATCTCGTAGATATTCCTTGATATGCTGATACCAAGGATATTGGATGGGAGGTAGCTCATCCGATACTTCTCCAACATAATTCCCATAGGCTGGGGCCTTGTGCAGGGAAATTGTGACGCTTGGCAAGTGTTCTTTGTCTGATATGCGAATCAAGGAGGCCAAAGGCCAAAGTTGCTAATGCGTCTACAAAGTCGTTCCTATTACGAGGAACGTGTTGAAAGGAGATTTCTTTGAACTCCAAAACCATCCGTAAAACTTGCCGATGGTAGGGCAACAAATATAGTTCCTTGGTTTGATAGATTCTGATGGATTGTCTGATTACCAACTCTGAATCCCCAAACACAGTTAACCACCTGATGCCCATTGAACGGGCAAGTTTTAGCCCCATGAGACAGCCTTCACACTCAGCTGTGTTGTTGGTGCTGACAAACTGCAATTTAATTGCTGACGGATATCGCTCCCCCCTACATCGAGATACTAGAATCGCTCCCACTCCGTAACCTTCCATATTAACTGTGACACCCCCAAATCCGGGTACTTCATTTAGACCGAAATTGGTGCTCACTTATCAAATCTATTATATCTAACTACCCATAATCAAAGGATAAAGACATAATTTAAATAACTTAAACAATAATCTCTCCCATTAAAAGGTTACATCATATTCTCAAAACAAATCCCAGGTAATCTAACCTTAAAATTATTACATCAGTTTGCGGAATACATTATAAAATAAAACAAGTCTTAAAACAATAAGCATTTAAATAAACTTTAAACAATTCTTCATCACTTAGACATCTTGCCCTTTCCCTTGCTAGTAGATGGTTCATCACCTCTTTCAACTTTAGCTGCATTGTTTAATTGCAAGAGTGAGCAAATAATTGCTCATTGACATAAAGAGAGTATAATAATAACATGAGAGGGAACAACGAATACTGAATGATAAAGAACTTGTTCTACGAATCAAAATAGAAAACAAGTTCGAACTTTAATTATCTGAGGGTCTTATGACCACGAACTATGTCCACGGTAATTAGGTGTTATTACCTTAACCTTAACAGTCGTTAGACTGTACAGACTCTTCTTAACGTACTCAGGGGGATCAACCCTTTGTACCATGTATTGTGCACAAACATCTAAACGTTACACGTACAAAATCCCCTATGTTAGAGTTGTTCGTCTTAGTGTGAATTTAGAATTTCCGCACTAAAGAAAGTTTAGTTTGGAACTAGCTTATCAGTGTTTCTAGAATTTTAGAACAATTATTCAATTTTCATCAATAAAGGTTTAATACAAGAATATATAACTGAACAAGGCTATCAAAGTCAAAGATTGAATATTGACAATATATAACTAAATAAGCATGATCTATATATATGCAAAGTATTATATTCAAGGAATTAAAACAATTTCCTTTGAATCAATGTGTTAGAACAATATATGTTTTGAATATTAATAACAAGAAATGAGAATGTGAAACTCATTAGATGTAACGAATTAGGTTAAATGGGCTTATTCAATCATTCATAAGAATAGAATTAATAATCTTGCTCAATGAAAAAAAATAAGGTTTAGAAACTTGCACAATAATAACAAGGTAGAGTTAGAAAACTTGCATAACCTTAACAAACTAACTCAATGAAAGTATGGAGTTAGAAGGCTTGCCTTGATTGTAAGCTACACAAATGAAATAATCTCCAATTACCCTACACATATCATCGAAATCGCAACAACAATTAATTGTATGAATATTAGCTTTTAGGATTTAAACCATCATTTAGGTCATAACCTTAACCTAGCACCTAACCATTTAGGTTAACATACTTAACGCTTTTGAAATTACACATTGACCAACATAAACCTTATCGTTTATCTATAACTTTTGAAAACATCTCATTTGGTTTCATTTTATAACTTATTTAAATAATTATTTCAAATCTTTGTACTTTGCATTTCAACACATTAACATATGTTATTATAGTTTATAACAAGTTTTAACATCATTAACATACACACTAGACTAACACAAGTCCAATAAGCCCGACTCTGCAAAACAAGCACCTCTCATTGTCTCAGTTGAGGGTGGCTAGCATTGCCACACACTTAAGCTTAGGACTCACTGCCAGCTTACCATTTTTTTTGCTTGGCACCAAATAATTTACAAGACCGATGCACGCATGCACGCAGACTCTCGGCGGTGAATAAGAGCCATTTTAGCCCAAAAAACACAAATTTCACCCATCAAATGGTGATAACAACATGTAAAATAAATATACAACTATCCTAAACATGATTGCGAACATATTCAACCACTTAGTACGATTTAACAACAATTAGAACTATTATAATTTCTCAAATTCATGTTTTTTACATAAAACTCCATTTTTGAACATCTTACACAGAAATCATCACTGTGACTTCGATTCTTGTCCGAATTACTTCGTTCAAATTACGCTATGTGCGCTTCTTAATAGACTAGCATAATCCAATAACAAACCACAGTTTACCACACATATAAAGCATCAAATCTCGTACTTTCTAAAGCCATACTATATGAACATGAACAACGTGATTTTCAATTCCTTTCTAAAACTCAATTCTCATAAATTTGATAATGTATAACATGTACACATGATAATCAATGAGTTTTGAAATTCTACAAGAACATGAATACATCACAATCTCGTGATTTCCAAATCATACCAAGAAGATATATATATATATATATATATATATATATATATATATACAACCAAAACTAAAGAATAACAATAGGAATAGTTTATACCTTAATCTTTGATGATATGATAGCCAAACTAAGAGAAATCCTTTCCCCAAAAACCCTTCTTCTCTAACCCTCCAATAACACTGTGTTTTCTTCTTCCAAGCTCTCTCTCTCAACACTCTGATATTTTGCCTTAAAAAAAAAATAGACGCGTAGGAATAATATAACTGGCCTCCCACAAACGTCAAGTTGAAAAACAAAAAGGCTCGTCAGTTGAATAAGCCAAAGGCCACAAGGGCTTGTTTGGCTACCACAATATTCCCAAACTAGTTTATTATTATATTATTTATATTGCATAGTTACTTTGTGTCACACTCTAATTAATTTAAATAACTTAGTTTAGTTAATTTAAATAACTCATAATAATAATAAAATTCTTATTATCATATACCTTATAATTAATAAATAATTATATATCTAATTTAATTAATAAATTAGACATCTCACTATATTTAATTTATTTATTTCCTTTAAATTAAACAATTCATTTATTTTAACTAATTTCTTAAATATTAAGCAATTGATTTAATTTAATTATTTTCCTTAAATTAAATTCAACAAGTAAAATTATCATTACTCGATTCAATTAACATTAATTAATTTAGCTACTAAATTAATTCATGACAATTCATCAAATATTTATTTTTCTCAATAAATAAATTATTTTAAATATTTATTTAATTCCATAAATATTTAAATTAAATTACAAATTTCTCGATCGTTACATCCTTCCCTCCTTAAAAGGATTCTGTCCTTAGAATCACAACTCAAAAAATTCATTCATTACATTCTTCCCTCCTTAACAAGATTCTGTCCCTAGAATCGCTATACAAAATCAAGCAAACAATTGAGGATAATTCTTCATCATAGCATTTTGAAGTTCCCACGTAGCTTCCTCAGCATTGTAGTTCCTCCAGATTACCTTAACAGAAGGTATCACCTTATTCCTCAGTACTTGCTCTTTTCTGTCAACAATTTGAACAGGGACTTCTTCATATGTTAAGTCTTTCTCAAACTGTAAGGGCTCATATTCTATAACATGTCTATAATCAGGCTTATATGGTCTCAATACCGAGATGTGGAAAATATTATGGATATGCATTAACTCTGGAGGTAAGGCTACCTCGTATGCCACTTCGCCAACTCGTCGAAGCACTTCGAAAGGACCTATAAACCTAGGGATTAATTTCCCTTTTTTACCAAATCGAATTTCCTCCTTTAAGGGATATACTTTCAAGAAAACATAACTACCAACATCGAATTCCCGATTTTGGCGGTGCTGATCAGCATATTTCTTCTGTCTATCTTGTACAGCTATCAATCTTGCTCGAATCACCTTGACAATTTCGACGGTTTGTTGCACCAACTCTGGACCCAATAGCTGACGTTCTCCTACCTCATCCCAGTATAACGGAGTTCTGCATTTTCTGCCGTATAACGCTTCGTAAGGAGGCATGCCAATACTCGCGTGATAACTATTATTATATAAAAATTCAACCAATGGTAAATGATCATCCCAATTTCCCTTGAAACCCATAATACATGCTCTGAGCATATTTTCTAGTGTTTGGATGGTTCTCTCACTTTGTACGTTAGTTTTAGGATGGTATGCTGTGCTCATTCTCAGCTGTGTTCCCAAACATTCTTATAGTCATTTCCAGAAATTAGATGTGAAACGTGGATCTCTGTCTAACACAATGGACACAGGTACACCGTGTCTTGACACAATTTCCTTTACGTACAGTTTTGCTAACCGATCTAGGGTAAATCGAATCTTGATCGGCAAAAAGTGTGCCAACTTCGTCAATTGATCAACAATTACCCAAACGGCGTCATACCCTTGCTGAGTCGTTGGAAGACCTACCACAAAATCAATTGTGATATGCTCCCATTTCCATTCTGGTATCTCCAACGGTTGTAACAATCCACTTGGTCTTTGATGTTCAACTTTAATTTTCTGACACGTTAAGCATTTCGCCACACACTCAGCCACATCCCTCTTCATATTCGGCCACCAAAAATGATGTCTAAGATCCTAGTACATTTTCGTACTCCCAGGGTGAATCGAATATCTTGAGTTGTGAGCTTCACTCAGAACTTCGTCTTTAACTTCCGGTACTGGCGGAACCCAAATTCTCCCTTCAAACCGAAGTAACCCTTCTGAATCGATTTTGAATTTGTTTTCCTCACCTTCAGATATCTTCTGTTTTATCTTTTTGCATTCTTCATCCTGAAGTTGTGCATTCTTCACTTTATCTAACAATGTTGAATTGTTTCCTATCTGAAATAACGTTTCATCGGTTTCTGTCGGATATTTGATTTCCAACTCCTTTTTAGCCATTTCCGACACCAACTTATCCTGAGCAGTCAACAACATTAACTTCTCTCGTCCCTTCCTACTAAAGGCATCGACAACAACATTCGCCTTTCCGGGATGATAGAAAATCTCACAATCATAATGTTTGATTAGTTCCAACCATCTTCCTTGTCGCATATTTAAGTCTTTTTGTGTAAAGATATACTTCAGACTTTTATGGTCAGTATATATCTCACATCTCTCTCTCTAAAGATAGTGTCTCCAAATCTTCTGGGCAAACACCATTGCCGCCAACTCTAAGTCATGAGTCAGATACCCCTTCTCATAATCTTTTAATTGACGTGATGTATACGCAATAACTCTGTCGTTCTACATAAGCACACAACCTAGTCCTTTATGCGATGCATCACTATACACCACAAAATTTCTTTTATCATCAGGCAATGACAACACAGGTGCCAAGCTCAATCTATTCTTCAATTCATGAAAACTTTCCTCACACTTCTCCGTCCAAACAAACTTAACCGCCTTCCTGGTTAAATTCGTCAACGGGGTCGCTATCTTGGAAAAGTGCTGAATAAAACGCCTATAGTAACCTGCCAACCCTAAGAAACTTCTTATCTCTGACGGTGTCTTCTAACATCCCGCTTACTACAAACATCAACTTTTGATGGATCTACCAAAATTCCGTCTTTATCAATAACATGCCCGAGAAACTGTGCACGTTCCATCCAAAACTCACATTTTGAAAATTTTGCGTACAACTTCTCTTTTCTCAATGTCTCTAACGTCACTTTTAAGTGTTCAACATGTTCTTTCTTGGTCTTAGAATACACCAAGATATCGTCAATAAACACTACCACAAATTTATCTAAGAATGGTTTAAACACCCTGTTCATCAAATCTATGAATGTTGCAGGTGCATTGGTTAAACCAAATGACATAACCAGAAACTCGTAATGACCATACCAAGTTCTGAATGTCATCTTCGATACGTCTTCTGGCCTCACCTTCACTTGATGATAACCACTCCTTAAGTCTATCTTTGAAAAATACTTTGCACCCTTCAGTTGATCAAACAGGTCGTCGATTCTTGGTAACAGATACTTATTTTTAATCGTAACCTTATTCAATTCTCGATAGTCAAGGCAGAGCCGCATCGATCCATCATTCTTTTTAACAAATAACACTGGCGCTCCCCATGGCGATACGCTTGGCTGGATATACTTCTTGTCGAGCAATTCTTGCAGTTGCACCATCAACTATTTCATCTCTACAGGGGCCTTCTGTATGGTGCCTTAGATATTGGGCCTGTTCCTGGTACTAAAAAAATCACAAACTCAATTTGTCGATTTGGCGGAAGACCCGGCAAATCGTTTGGAAATACGTCTGCAAAATCTCTTATGATCGGTATCTCTTCTAACTTCACACTTTTCTTTTGTGTATCAACTATGTAGGCTAAGTATCCTACACATCCTTGTCTTAACAACTTCTTAGCTTGCATCACCATCAGACAACTTGCTTGTCGAGGTGATTTCTGTTAGAGTTTATGCCATAGAGGCCAATTATTTGATATAATTGCTTAACGTTTTGATATTATATTTGATTAAATAAATATATGATTTTATTATGGTTTTATTTACTACGTAATATAATTGTTAACATAATAAAATTCCTTAGAATAGTGATACAAATTATATAGTTTCAAGTATGTGACTTGAACATGAGATTATATAATTACAATTAGTATCATTGTTCTTAAATGTCCCTAGTCGAGTATCATTGTTGATGGGACAACAATGATGCATTGAGACTAGTATGTGGATTGACTGATGACCAAATCTCATTGGTCATAAATATATGAGATATTAAGTCAATGCATAGGTACATGTTAGAGAACGATGTCCTGGACAGACCCACCATGAGAATTCTATATGGAGCATTATGCGAAGTGTCATTAACAATTCTCATAGTGACAATGATGTAATGGTCCTCCGACCTGAAATTGCTATATTACTACACGAGAATTTATGTACATTGATATCATCAAATTTCACCTTTAATAGGGTGGACTATAAAGGTGATTATTGGGTTCATCATGAATCGTGTGAGAAATATGAGTGATCTAGATGGAATTTAACCATCCTATATTTTATGGGTGATATCCATAGGCCTCTTGATTGAGTAGGATTATCAAATGCATGGCCATGCTCAAATAGTGATTTGTTTCATATAGTCTACTCATTGATCAAGAAAACTCAGATTAAATTATGAAGAGTATGACACATTCCATGACTCGAGTTTAATCTAGGATATTCAGGTTAAAAGGATTAAATTACATTGAAACATTGGTCACGAAAAGGTTGCATCGAATCATCGATCTTATTATTACTTGGGTAGCAGTGACGCATTACTAGATGCCACTCACTGTTTATAATTTTATAATATGATTTTAAAATTATTCCCAACGTAATAATAACCTATAGGGTCACACACAAAGAACGTAATTAAAAGGAAATTAATTTAAGTTGTAAAGATTTAAATATGTCAATATGATTAATAGAATTTTAAATTACGAATTTAAATTAATAGGATAATTTATATATAGGTATATTAATTAAGTAAGACTTAATTAAGATATATATAAATTCGAATTTTAATAATATTAGGTTTTTGATTAATTCCTCCTAACTGCTATATATATGATATATATCACCACTTTAGGTTTTACGTCAAAATACAAAACCCTAGCCGCTTTAGAGAGAGACTAGAAAACAACTTCAAAATCCTCATCCTTGGTGGCTAGTCATGCGGTTCCTTCTTCTTCGCAGATCGTGGGACGATTCAGCGTAGCGTTCGTGTGGATACCGTAGAGACGCAACTCATTTGGATTGCGTTGGAGATTCGATCGTATCAATTCCAGTTTCTTAATTCGTGGATTGCGTTGGAGATTCGATCGTATCAATTTCAGTTTCTTAATTAATCGGTATAATTTCTAACCTTTGAATTAATTGAATTTTTTGCATGGATCCTGTTTTAGGGTTTCGAAAATTGCTTTAAAAATTTTATTTCTGTTGTGCGTTTCTGTGCCGAAACCCCAACAATTTGCTGCCATAGAACATAACCTTTGACGGAATCATAAGGTTAACACACTTTCTTTGGCAATCAATCACTACTCCGTGATTGAATAACCAATCCATTCCCAGTATAACATCAAACTCCCCCAGTCTAATTGGTATCAAGTCTACCCTCATCTCTTGACCCTCTATAACCACTTTACAATTCTTATATACAGATCTAACAGGAATCACTTCCTTATTTGCAATCTCTATGCTTAAGGGAAATTCTAATTCTTCTTGAGGCAAATCTAAATCCTGAGCAAATTCATCGGATATAAATGAACAAGTAGCACCCGAATCAAATAGTACATAAGCATTAATACCATTAATCGGAATGATACCTGACACCACATCCTTAGACTGAACAGCATCCTGCACGGTCATATTGAAAGTTCTCATAGTAGGTCAGCTTGACTGAGCTGGTCTAGTGATAGTCAATGCACCACCACCATTGTTGTTTCCTTTTCCACCACTTGCACTTCCTGCTGGCTTCTTGGGACAATCACGAGCCATGTGATCCTTCGATCTGCAGGTAAAACATTCTCCTTTCTTCGGACTAAAACAGTTCGGTGCAATGTGTCCCTCCTGACCACAGTTGAAACACACTCGTTTTCCCTTCAAACATACCCCAGTATGATTCTTTCCACATGTTGCACAAGCTTCAAACTTTATCTTCTACTGACTTCCCTGCTGTCCTCCCAAAGTCGAATTCTCGTTCCATTTCCTCTTCTGATGGTTACTTCCAACATTACTTCCACCAGCCTTATTCTCGTTATCATTCTTCCTCTTCTTCTGATCTTGGTTATACTTAGTCAAGGCATCGCTTCCACCTTCCGCGATAATTTCCTTTTCAAAGACAAACAAAATATATTTAACTGGAACATTGAAACCTTGCTATACAGCCAGGGTTTCAATCCTTGTTCGAACCTTCTCGCCTTACGCTCATCTGTATTGACTTGATAAGTGGCAAACCTTGCCAACTCGTTAAACTTCATAGCATATTCTAGCACCGTTATAGTTCCTTGCTTAAGTTCAAGAAATTGCACTTCCAACTGATTCCGAGAACTAGCTGGAAAGTACATTTGAAAGAACATCTCCTTAAATCTATCCCACGCTATCACTCCTTGTCCTCCACGAACTTTATTTGCATGCCACCAGTAGCTAGCTTCGGACTTAAGCATAAACGTTGCGAACGCAGTCTTCTGATCTTCATTAACCCTAGCAATGTCAAACACCTTCTCCATTTCCATGATCTAGGTTTGGGCTTCCACTGGATTCATAGACCCTTGAAACTCTGGTGGTCCAACCGCTTTAAATTCTTTGAAAGTTGTAACTTGAGCTTGCGGTTGATTTGTAAGTGCTCTCGTCAACAAAGCTACCAACTATTGAACTGGATTCACGTTGGTCTCATTGTTATTGTTAGTAGAACCCTCAGGAGGTACTTCTTCACGTGGTTGTCTTCTTCTAGGAGGCATTTTCTATTAAAATATACGCTTATTAGTTCACTACTCAACTTCTTCGGTATTTAAATTTTAACTTAAACATCCCAAGATTAAAGCTATAACACATAACATTCCAAATAAACTCTAATATTTTATTCATTCATAAAGTTTTTAAAATACTAAAGATAGCATATCTGCTATAAACATTCACTTTCTTGAACTAAACCAGTTTCACGATTACATACTCATACTATCCCTTTATTCATCTCAAAATAAGGGATTTAAAACTTTATTTAATCACATAAGTAACCACATATTATTATCACTCCTATTTTCTATCTATTCATATTAAGACGTCGTATGGCCTCTCGACGATGTTCCTCCATGATACGATATGCCGTCCTACGATCCATCACGAACCACGGCGAGTCTTCAAATTGAGGTGGGTAATAATGGACTTGATCCTGGGCCCTATCAATCGCCGAATTAAAAGCATAATCCATCTCATTCATCTTGGCTTTCTTCACTTGGACCTTAGCCTCATCACGATCTGCACGTTGAGTCGCCTTCACACAAGCATCCTCTGCTCGTGCACGCTTAGCTGATTCCTCTTTGAAGTCATCTTTCATCTTCTCCATGTCAGTCTTCATCTTCTCATTCACTGCCAACAAGTCTTGATGCTGACCCTTGGTATAAACTAGCTCCCATCTCGTGTTTCCAAGTTTTGAGTCAAGTTCCTAAATCTCTACCTCCTTCTGTTCTAATGCAACGTGATGCATCTCTACCATCTCCTTCAGCTCCTCAACATTATCCTGTAACTCTATGTTACGGTCATACAGAGCATCATACATCTCAATCGATACAGAGTTTGGTGGAAACTCCTCAGGATCCTCCTCATCATCATCCTCCTCAGGACTATCTTCCTCGGGATCGGTCACAGGCTCATCCTCTTGGATCAACTGTTCCCGCACTACGTGAATATCCTGGGGTTCATCATCTTTAGGTACCTGAGGTATCGCCTCTCTAGCTGGACTGGATCCTCCTTCGTTAGACATCCTGACAACAAAATATTTTAAGTTTTACTTAACAGTTTTCGCTACTTGTGAGCACATAAGTTATTAACACATAGCACATAATGTCTTTTATTATTTAGTTTCAATGGATGCCTTAATCCATTCCTTAAAACCCGATAAGAGTTAATCACCTCTATGTTTTCTGACTTCTTAAAGGCTACTTCCTAAGGTTTTCCCCACCTAAGGTTCATAACCTAAAACTTTGATACCAACCTGTGACACCCCCAAATCTGGGCACTTCATTTCCATCGAATTTGGTGCTCACTTATCAAATCTATTATATCTAACTACCGATAATCAAAGGATAAAGACATAATTTAAATAACTTAAACAATAATCTCTCCCATTAAAGGGTTACATCATAATCTCAAAACAAATCCCAGGTAATCTAACCTTAAAATTATTACATCAGTTTGCAAAATATATTATAAAATAAAACAAGTCTTAAAACAATAAGCATTAAAATAAACTTTAAACAATTCTTCATCACTTAGACATCTTGCCCTTTCCTTTGCTAGTAGATGGATCATCACCTCTTTCAACTTTAGCTGCATTGTTTAATTGCAAGAGTGAGCAAACAATTGCTCACTGACATAACGAGAGTATAATAATAACATGAGAGTGAACAACGAATACTGAATGATAAAGAACTTGTTCTACGAATCAAAATAGAAAACAAGTTCGAACTTTAATTATCTGAGGGTCTTATGACCACGAACTATGTCCACGGTATTTAGGTGTTATTACCTTAACCTTAACAGTCGTTAGACTGTATAGACCTTGCTTAACGTACTCAGGGGGATTGGCCCTTTGTACCATGTATTGTGCACAAACATCTAAACGTTACACGTACAAAATCCCCTATGTTAGGGTTGTTCGTCTCAGTGTGAATTTAGAATTTTTGGATTAAAGAAAGTTTAGTTTGGAACTAGCTTATCAGTGTTTCTAGAATTTTAGAACACTTATTTAATTTTCATCAATAAAGGTTTAATACAAGAATATATAACTGAACAAGGCTATCAAAGTCAAAGATTGAATATTGACAATATATAACTGAATAAGCATGATCTATATATATGCAAAGTATTATATTCAAGAAATTAAAATAATTTCCTTTGAATCAATGTGTTAGAACAATATATGTTTTGAATATTGATGACATTAAATGAGAATGTGAAACTCATTAGATGTAACGAATTAGGTTACATGAGTTTATTCAATCATTCATAAGAATAGAATTAATAATCTTGCTCAATGAAAAAAAATAAGGTTTAGAAACTTGCACAATAATAACAAGGTAGAGTTAGAAAACTTGTATAACCTTAACAAACTAACTCAATGAAAGTATGGAGTTAGAAGGCTTGCCTTGATTGTAAGCTACACAAATGAAATAATCTCCAATTACCCTACACATATCATCGAAATCGCAACAACAATTAATTGTATGAATATTAGCTTTTAGGATTTAAACCATCATTTAGGTCATAAACCTAACCTAGCACCTAACCATTTAGGTTAACATACTTAACGCTTTTGAAATTACACATTGACCAACATAAACCTTATCGTTTATCTATAACTTTTGAAAACATCTCATTTGGTTTCATTTATAACTTATTTAAATAATTATTTCAACACATTAATTGTAACGCCCCGAAATCCGATCTATCTTCACACCCGGATTCCGTACGTCACGAGTACATCATTCATCCAACATACATCATTATATATCGAAATATAACAACATATACTGTAAGACCCCAGCTTTTATAAATAAAGATGAATTTTCTATAAATATTATTTTTGAATATTATGAAATAAATTTGATATAATGTTATAGTTGTGGGTAATATTTATAAATTTTGCAAAGTAAGCAAGTTGTTATAAAATATTCGTTTTGTCGGGGAATATTCTTTTTATCGGGGATTATTCGTACGACGACTCAATCATTAGTGGACCCTATGACGGAAGTATTGTCGTAGTTAGAAAAAACGACAAAATTATCTTTCTATAAAAATAACTACGAGGTGTTACCGTTAAAACCGCTTGAACTACCCGTAAGTGGTAAAAATACGATGTACTGGCGTGGTTGCATAGTAGCACACGGTATTGATTATTGATGCTTACGTGAGAAGTCACTTAGCTATACTCAATTATTGCTACAGTAATTGCTGCATCATATCTCTTATATTATTGATTCAATTATTGTCATAGTATCATCTGTATAATATGTTATATTATTAATTGAGACGACAAGTTATAAATGATTAATAATTGTTGAAAGATTAAAAATGTGTTGATTAAAAATAAAATGATTTGTGGTAATATTTATTCAATCCTTGATGTATATAAAGAGTCTGTTATGAGACATTTGTGGTAAGTTTGATTATTTTATGGGGGGCCCATATGTCATCATCTAAGAATCTCTTCGTTAATAGTAATTACCTTTGTGAATAGTAATTACCTTTGTGAATAGTAATTACCTTCGTCAATAGTATTTACCTTCGTCAATAGTATTTACCTTTGTGAATAGTAATTACCTTTGTGAATAGTAATTACCTTCGTCAATAGTATTTACCTTTGTGAATAGTAATTACCTTTGTGAATAGTAATTACCTTCGTCAATAGTATTTACCTTCGTCAATAGTATTTACCTTCGTCAATATTATTTACCTTTGTGAATAATAATTACCTTTGTGAATAGTAATTACCTTCGTCAATAGTAATTACCCCTTCGTAAATAGTAGTTGTCCCTTCAATATTACCAAGAGTTAAGCGCCTCTTCTATTGTTCCAAGGGTTAATTACCCCTTCATGAAATAGTAGTTGTCTCTTCATATTACCAAGAGTCATTTTGACCCTTCGTTAAGACCAAGAGCCACCCTCAATTTTTCTATAAATAGAAAGCTCATTCCTTCATTATTTCTTACGAATTCACTGAAACTCTAGAGAGAGAAACTATAGAGAGGAAGAAGAAAAGTATTCTGCTACTTCACTTTTCCAATATTCAGTTCTTCTAAGGTAGGGAATATTATTTGTTGTACCCGTAAGGGGTGTTATTCTTTCTTATTCATGAAGAGAACTTCTGTTATTCCATTCTTTATTATTCTGTTGGAATAACCTATAAAAGTGGCATACCTTATACATAACTTGTATATGCGGCATACCCTATATTTGGTGAAATCCTTATGTTATTCCATTTTTATTTATTCATTGGAATAACTTTTGTATACGTGGTTTACCCTATACTTGGTGACATTCTTCTATTATTCATCTTTTTATTATTCTTTGGAACATCATATGCGTGTGTTTTACACCGGACCGGTTCCGCCTTTCTTTATTATTCTGTTGGAACATCACATGCATGTGTTTTACATCGGACTGGTTCCGCTCTTTATTATTCTGTTGGAACAACTCATGCATGTGTTTTACACCGGACTGCTTCCGCTCTTTTATCATTACATTTGGAATATCATATCGTGTGTTTTACACCGGATCTGGTTCCATCTTTATTATTACTGTTGAACATCCTATCGGTGCAGAATTTCACGACTGGTTCCGTTATTATTATTCTCATTGGAATAACTTTGCTTATGCTGAGTCTGCGCATGCATGGTGATTTCTTTTGTTATTCCATTCTTTATTATACCCGGTTGGTTAAAACTTTGACTTCTATACTCCATGACATTAGTGGAATATCCTTGATATTTGCGCTTCATCCAAATCCTTTCATGGAAATATTCTTCTCAAGATTCTTGAATTTTACTCTACAAAGTAGTGTCATGTTGACGATTTGGATGTTATTGGTTCTAGATAAATTAATTCTTGAACTTGTTTTATTGAATATCATTGTCATCATCTTCATGTTTATATATTATGTTGAAAGTCATCATCGGCTCACATGTAGTGCATAGATGGACTTGGTATGATTATGACCGAGGACTATTCGGTGTAATCATGACCGTAATGTTACAAATGATGTGGTAAAAATCCTCGATGGCTAGTAGTGCATTGATGGACGATTGTTGGCATGATCATGACCATTAATGAATACACAAACTATTCTTGGCACAGTGCATGAATAATTGTGGTCGTGATACTAAAGAATATCCTTGGCCGTAGTTCAGGGGTGATTCGATGATGTGGAATATTTATTAAAGGTGAGTCTCAGCTATAACAGTGATGAAAAACCTTTTAAATCATAAAAGATAGTAGATTTTATTTTCTACTTGACTCTTTTAATGGATGGCTGGTTCCGCTATAGTTAAACTTGATGTTCATTATATTTTATCAGTTTAACACTATTGTAAGCTAATGATAATTTATTCTGCATTATCTTAGTCATAATATTTCTTCTTGAGCTAGTTGAGCTCACCCTTTCTTTCTTTCACCGCTCTCTTGTGAAATGAGAATATAGGCCGGACTTAGTCGGGGAACAGAGTAATGGTCCGAGAGGATAGCATTAGTAGTCCTCACTATTCTACGTGAAATAG
This sequence comes from Panax quinquefolius, assembly GCA_020205615.1. Classification (NCBI taxonomy): domain Eukaryota; kingdom Viridiplantae; phylum Streptophyta; class Magnoliopsida; order Apiales; family Araliaceae; genus Panax; species Panax quinquefolius. The sequence goes on from CM035174.1 coordinate 30,781,815, forward strand.
TGTGATAATAATTGTAATGAGGACTCCTTTTGAGTTTGTATGATTTCTAGTAGACAATATTTGTATTCAAACTCACGATTTATATCGTATTGTACACCACGCTTATATTAGTAAGTTGTATTTAAATTACATACCATGTATCCGACTACCCAAGATGGGTGATGTATACCTAATTTTGGGGCGTCACGGTTGGTATCGAGCTTAGGATATGATCCCTGGCTAAGATGTGAGAATAGTACTAGGAGGGGAGAGACGGGGAATACCTTCACTAGTATGACCTACCTAAGTTTATGTGCTATTTTATTGGTCGGTCAGGATATAGAGATAAATTGTTACATGTCAATTAACCTTTTGTTTTGTGGCAGTATCTGAAAATGACATCTGATAATGTTGAGAATAGCAATGGAGCACAGGCGATTGTTGATTCACCACAAATCAATAATCAGGATAATGTGCATCAGGAAGGCGACAATCCTCATGCAAACAACAACACTAACCAAATGATGAATGATCAAATGTTCAGAGGCTTTATGCAATTTATGCAACAGCAGGCGAGAGCGACTCCTGTCCAAAACGTAGATGGAAACACGGAAAACTCTCGGGCGGTCACCGCTAAACAATTCAAGGAGCTGGGACCACCGGAGTTTAAGGGAGAGCCAAAACCACTTCTGGCGGAAGCATGGATAAAGCAGATTACCAAGATATTTGATGTCTTGGGATGCTCCGAGGAGCAAAAGGTTCCTTTGCCGCCTTTATGTTGCGGCTGAGAGGCGATTCTTGGTGGGAATCGGTAAAACGTACTCAACTTCATTGTCTTGAAGATATCTTGGGAGAAGTTCCAGAGTCGTTCAACGACAAATACTTTCCTCGAAAGTATTAGCCACATGAAGGAGGTGGACTTTATCAAGTTGGAACAAAACAATATGAGCGTGTCCATGATACGAGGCAAAATTTGCGAGTTATCACGGTTTATATCCCACTTGGTGGATAATGAAGAGAGAATGACACGAATGTTTTAAGAGGTTTGAAGTCAGAGATACGTCAACATCTTATTTCTCATAAACCGTGTTTGTATTCAAATGTTGTAAATAGGGCTCGATTAGTGGAGCGCGATAACGAGTCAACGCCTTACTAAAAGAGAGCAAACGTGACAAAAATTATAATACCGGCGAGTAGTCATCGAAGCGGTGACAACAAGCGTGGAGGGAATCAATAGGCTAGATATGGTAACCACTTCGGTGGTAATCAGGGCCAAAACAATAAGAATGGACATTTCAAGAAAAGGAGATTCAACAATGATGGAAAGACGCCAAGACCAAAGACCGTTGTTAAGGAAGGAGAAAGACCACCTATCATATGCTTCAAATGCGGAGGAGAGGGACACATCAGTCCGAATCTGCGCTATGCCGTCCAAAGCATGTTATAATTGTGGAAGAGAAGGTCACTTAGCTCGATTTTGTGTTTCTATCAAGACAAATTCAACTAGGATGGAGGCACCAAAGGCCGTTCGGAAAAGTCAAAACCGGTAGTCAAGGGAGAGAGTTTGTTGTGACCTCCCGGAGAGCAAGGAACCCGAATGAGGTCATCACGGGTAAGCTTATCATAAACTCTAATGAAGTCTATACTTTATTTGATCTGGGTTCTACCCATTCTTTTATTTCTCCTACTTGCGCTCATCGATTAAATTTGACTCGGAGAAATTAGACTTTGACTTATTTGTGGAAACTCCGTTGGGAGAAACCTTCATTACATCCACTTTGTTTATAAGTCTTGTTTGGTTCAAATCGGTACCCTCACATTACTGTCGATCTTATTTCATTAAAAATACTTGCATTTGACATGATTCTGTGGGATTGATTGGTTAACTACTTATCATGCAAAAATTGATTGTTTTAAATAAGGTTGTTAGCTTTCATATTCCTAATCAACCTATTATGCTAATTCAAACGACCAAACCATTAAAATCAATCACACTCATCTCAAGCCATAAAGCTATTTGTTTATTGAAAACGGATGTCAAGCTTTCTTAGCTCATGTCACGATTTAAACAAAAATACGCCGCTTTTTGAACGATATTTCTATTGTTAATAAATTTCCTAACGTATTCCCAAAGAACTTCCTGCCCTACCCTCGGGCGTGAAATTGAATTTTGTATCGACCTTGAACTCCGTTACTAAACCTATTTCCAAAGCCCCATATCGAATGGCTCCTATTGAACTTCGTGGAGTTAAAGACCCAACTGCGAGGAATTGTTAGACATTGGCTTTATTCGTCCTAGTACTTCTCCTTGGGGTGCTCTGTTCTATTTGTGAAGAAGAAAGATGGGAGTATGCGACTTTGTATTGATTATCGGAGTTGAATCATGTCACCATCAAAATAGGTATCCATTGCCACGTATTGATGACTGTTTAACCGATTATAAGGAGCCAAATTCTTTTCAAAGATTGATCTTCGTTCGGATATCACCAATTGAAGATTAGAACCACGACATTCCAAAGACGACTTTCGAACTCCCATGCAGGCATTATGAATTCCTAGTCATGTCCTTTGGATTGACTAATGCTCTCTTTGCCTTCATGGATATGATGAACCGAGTATTCAAGGAATATTTAGATCACTTTGTGGTCGTCTTTATTGATGACATCCTTATTTATTCCAAAAGCCGTGAAGATCATGATCAACACTTGAGGTGACACTCCAAAAGCTTCGTGAATATAAGCTTTATGCCAAGTTGAAGAAATGCGATTACGGCTTGAAGAAGTAGCATTCCTTAGGCACGCGGTATCAAGTCATGGAATATCTGTTGACCCAAAGAAAGATTGAAGCTATTCAAAGTCGGGAACAACCTAAATCGATGGACCGGCACGTAGCTTTCTCGGTTTAGGCTGGTTATTATCGGAGATTCGTGGAAGGATTTTCTCGAATCGCTACTCCATCGACTCGACTTACTCGAAAAGATACAAAGTTCGGTTGGAGCGAAGAATGTGAGAAGAGTTTTCAAGAACTCAAGAGGAGACTTATTTCAAAGACTGTTACGACAATACCATCCGCTCGGAGGATTTGTCATCTCTGATGATGCTTCTAGCAAAGGGTTGGGATGTGTTCTCATGCAACATGGAAAAGTTATAGCTTTATGCCTCATGACAACTCAAAGAATATGAGAGGAATTATCCTACTCATGATCTAGAGTTGGCGGTTGTTATCTTCTTCACTTAAAATTTGGAGGCATTACTTGTATGGGGAGAAAGTGGAGATCTTTACGGATCATAAAAGCCTCAAATATTTCTTCACTCAAAAGGAACTCAACATACGACAACGACGTTGGCTTTAATCATTGAAAGATTATGATCATACCATCCAATACCATCTTGGAAAAGCGAACGTGGTAGCCGCGCATTGAGTAGAAGATCATATGCAAGTACGAAGTGCGTTATTGTCAGCGCAAAGGCCCATTTTGTGTGACTTACAAAGGATGGAGATAGAGTTAAAGACTCTGAGGGACACATGTGATGATAGCGAGTATACTGAGTAGAACCGACTTTAATCGATAAAGTTAAAGTTGCGCTCAAGCTACACACACGGAGGTGATGCGTATGAGGAAGAAAGTGCAAGAAGGTGCTATCTTAGGAAGCAAGAATCGATGAAGAAGGAATACTTGAGTCAACTCCAGGACTTTGTGTTCCTAACGACCACGATTTAAAGTATAATATCATGATGGAGGCGCATGAACACACCATTTGCAATCCATCACAGGAGTACCAAAATGTATCATGATATTCGTCATACATTTTGGTGGAGCAATATGAAGAGAGAGATGGCGTTGTTTATCTTAAGGTGTCTAACTTGTCAACGAGTTAAAGCGGAGCATCAAGTACCAAAAGGTCCATTGCAACCACTTGAAATTCCGTAAATGGAAGTGGGAGCACATTACCATGGATTTAAGTTCTGGGGTCTTCCTAAGGTTTCTCAAAGGCATTGATGCGATTTGGGTCATTGTTGATAGATTGACCAAGTCTGCTCATTTCTTACTGTCTGAAACTTTTACACTTGAACGTCTTGCTCAGTATGTACATAAACGAGATTGTAAGACGCATGGTATCTGGTATCCATAGTTTCCGATCGAGACCAAGATTCACTTCACGATTTTGGGTTAGTTTGCAAAAAGCTATGGGCACAGACTTACGATTTAGCTCGGCATATCATCCTCGGGACCAGACGGACGGACGGGAGAGGACTATTCAAACTCTTGAAGATCTATTAAGACTATGTGTCCTTGATTTCAAGGGAGTTGGGACAAGTTCTTACCATTGGTGGAGTTTTCCTACAACAACATTATCAAGCAAGTATTGGCATGGCTCCATTCAAGCGTTGTATGGAAGAAAGTGTCGTTCTCCAAAGATTTGGGATGAGGTGGGTGAAGCAACGTTGTTGGGACCGAGTTGGTAATGTATGACTACGGAAAAGATTCAAACGATCCGAATAACGTATAAAAACCTCACAAAATCGACAAAAGAGTTATGTTCATCTTCATCGAAAGGATGTGGAATTCGATATAGGAGATCATGTGTTGTTAAGAGTTGCTCCATGGAAAGGAGTTACATGATTTGGAAAGAGAGGAAAACTTAATCCTCAATTCATCGGTCCATTTTTAATCCTCGATCGAGTAGGAACTGTGGCCTATAGACTCGCTTTACCGCCAAATATGTCTCGTGTTCATAACGTTTTTCACATATCCATGTTACGTAAATATGTGAAAGACCCGAACCATATTATTGAGTTAGAACCGGACGAAATAGCGGAAGATTTGACGTATGAAGAGGTTCCTGTTCAAATTTTGGATAAGAAGGAACATATTCTACGCTCCAAGGTTATACCTCAAGTCAAAGTTTTGTGGAGGAACCACGATGTTGAGGAAATGACTTGGGAATTAGAATCAAAATGAAATCAAGGTATCCTTACCTCTTGACATACCGTGTCGTACCCTAATTTGAGGCGAAATTTCATAAGAAGGGAGGTTGTAAGACCCCACTTTTATAAATAAAGATGAATTTTCTATAAATATTATTTTGAATATTATGAAATAAATTTGATATAATGTTATGGTTGTGGGTAATATTTATAAATTTTACAAAGTAAGCAAGTTGTTATAAAATATTCGTTTGGTCGTGGAATATTCTTTTTGTCGGGAATATTAAATGCGACGGCTCAATCATTAATGGACCCCATGGCGGAAGTATTGTCGTAGTTAAAAATCGACAAAATTATCTTTCTATAAAAATAACGGCGGAGGTGTTACCGTTAAAAGCTGCTGAACTACCCTATGGTAAAAGTACGATGTCTGGCATGGTCAGATAAGAGTAGCACTCAGATTGATTATTGATGCTTACGTGAGAAGTCACTTAGCTATACTCAATTATTGCTATAGTAATTAATTGCATCATATCTCTTATATTATTGATTCAATTATTGTCACAAGATATCATCATATAATATGTTATATTATTAATTGAGACGACAAGTTATAAATGATTAATAATTGTTGAAAGATTAAAAATGTGTTGATTAAAAATAAAATGATTTGTGGTAATATTTATTCAATCCTTGATGTATATAAAGAGTCATTATATGAGGCGTTTGTGGTAAGTTTGATTATTTTATGGGGGCCCATATGTCATCATCTAAGAATCTCTTCACAATAGTAATTACCTTTGTGAATAGTAATTACCTTTGTGAATAGTAATTACCTTCGTCGATAGTATTTACCTTCGTCAATAGTAATTACCTTTGTGAATAGTAATTACCTTTGTGAATAGTAATTACCTTCGTCGATAGTATTTACCTTCGTCAATAGTATTTACCTTTGTGAATAATAGTAATTACCTTTGTGAATAGTAATTACCTTCGTCGATAGTATTTACCTTCAAATCGATAGTATTTACCTTCTTCAATAGTAATTACCTTTGTGAATAGTAATTACTTTCGTCGATAGTAATTACCCTTCGCAAATAGTAGTTGTCCTTCAATATTACCAAGAGTTAACTCGCCTCTTGATTGTTCCAAGGGTTAATTACCCTTCATGAAATAGTAGTTGTCTCTTGATATTACCAAGAGTCATTTTGACCCTTCGTTAAGACCAAGAGCCACCCTCAATTTTTCTATAAATAGAAAGCTCATTCCTTTATTATTTCTTACGAATTCACTGAAACTCTAGAGAGAGAAACTATAGAGAGAAAGAAGAAAAGTATTCTGCTACTTCACTTTTCCAATATTCAGTTCTTCTAAGGTAGGGAATATTATTTGTTATACCCGTAAGGGGTGTTATTCTTTCTTATTCATGAAGAGAACTTCTGTTATTCCATTCTTTATTATTCTGTTGGAATAACCTGTAAAAGTGGCATACCCTATACATAACTTGTATATGCGGCATACCCTATATTTGGTGAAATCCTTATGTTATTCCATTCTTATTTATTCTGTTGGAATAACTTTTGTATCGTGGTTTACCCTATACTTGGTGACATTCTTCTATTATTCTCTGCTTTATTATTACATTGGAACATCACATGCATGTGTTTTTTACAGGACACGTTCCGTCTTTTTATTATTCTATTGGAACATCATGTATGCATGTGTTTTACACCTACTCTAGTTCCGTCTTTATTATTCTGTTGGAACATCACATGTCATGTGTTTTACACCTGGACTGGTTCCGCCTCTTTATCATTACATTGGAATATCATATACGTGTGTTTTACACCGGATCTCGGTTCCATCTTTATTATTCTGTTGGAACATCCTATCGGTGTGAATTTCACGACTGGTTCCGTTATTATTATTCTCGTTGGAATAACATCGTCTATGTGAAGTACTGCATGCATGGTGATTTCTTTTGTTATTCCATTCTTTATTATACCTAGTTGGTTAAAACTTTGACTTCTATACTCCATGACATTAGTGGAATATCCTTGATATTTGCGCTTCATCCAAAGATCCTTTCATGGAAATATTCTTCTCGATATTCTTGAATTTTACTCTACAAAGCGAGATCATGTTGACTTGTTTGGATGTTATTGGTTCCTAGATAAATTAATTCTTGAACTTGTTTTATTGAATATCATTGTCATCATCCTCATGTTTATATTATGTTGAAAGTCATCTGTGGCCTGTAGTGCATAGATGGACTTGGTATGATTATGACCAGGGACTATTCGGTGTAATCATGACTGTAATGTTACAAATGATGTGGTAAAAATCCTCGATGGTAGTAGTGCATTGATGGATGATTGTTGGCATGATCATGACCATTAATGAATACACAACTATTCTTGGCCTGTAGTGCATGAATAATTGTGGTCGTGATACTAAAGAATATCCTTGGCCGTAGTGCAGGGGTGATTCGATGATGTGGAATATTTATTAAAGCTGAGTCTCAGCTATAACAGTGATGAAAAACCTTTTAAATCATAAAAGATAGTAGATTTTATTTTCTACTTGACTCTTTTAATGGATGGCTGGTTCCGCTATAGTTAAACTTGATGTTCATTATATTTTATCAGTTTAACACTGTTGTAGGCTAATGATAATTTATTCTGCATTATCTTAGTCATAATATTTCTTACTGAGCTAGTTTAGCTCACCCTTTCTTTCACTGTTCTCTTCAGGAAATAAGAATATAGCTGGGACGAGTTGGGGAACGGAGTAATGGTCCAGAGGATAGCATTAGTAGTCCTCACTATTTTGTGAAATAGTGTGATAATAATTGTAATGAGGACTCCTTTTGAGTTTGTATGATTTCTAGTAGACAATATTTGTATTCAAACTCACAGTTTATGTCGTATTGTACACGACAGTTATATTAGTAAGTTGTATTTAAATTCTGTACCATGTATCTGACTACCCAAGATGGGTGATGTATACCTAATTTTGGGGGCATCACATATACTCTCAAATCCTAGGTTCTAGAAACCTTATAACCTTTTTCATTACAAATAATAATAAATACATTATTCATTGCATCTTACACGAGTGACTTTCATCCGCCACCAAGGATTCATAACTGTTCATTAAACTAGTCTATAGTTTAATTCTATCATTCTATATTATAAGTCTTCACTTGTTCTTCACGAACATTCATATACTGAATGGCACTTCGTCTGGATACCAATCAACTTGATCTTTCTAGGATCCTTAACTTCTTCTAACATCGTTCGCTGAAAATGTTTTTTATTTAAAGCAAGTGTGAGCATTCAATTGCCCAGCAAGTCATAACAGTGGAACAAACAACATCAAGAATTTAATCATTCTTTTCAGACTTCAATAACCGAACAAAGGTTACGAAGCAGCTTGAATAATAGGAATAATCTCGATTCTTATCATTTTAAAATATTATTCACATGCACTTTGAAATACTTTTATTCTTCTACCTTTTTCGTACATATCCTGTCTGGCTAGAATCATTAGCCCAGACTTAACAATAATGGTTCATGTATAAACAGAACATACTTGTATTGAACAGTTCAATCATAGAACAGTTCATCTCACGAAACACTGAAGTGTTCAAATTGTGGCACAAGGCCTCATACATACTACCACCTTGTACAAATATCACACATTTGCACATAGACAGAACTTCTCAAGTTCAACATTTGAGAAGTTTTAGAAACTAGCATTCATTTGAAATATGAATGAAGTTAGGAAACTTGCCTTACGCACAGCTACAACTTACGCTGAACTGCTCATTCCAATCCCTATAACACATAAGGAAATAACACATACACCAATTAGTCATATACTTGACTTACGCATTTGTTTACTTTACTTTACTTCTTAAGGTTCACGTTCTTGCAATATAAGTTTACGCAACTAACTTTCATTACCGGTTTACGGTTTCATGACACACGGAGATGTCTTACTCAAAACGTTCATCATCTTTGATGATTTACATTCTTATCTTCTTCTTATAAGTTCCCTAGGACTTAGCACACATCGCTTCTCTACTAGTAGTCCATATGGTACTCTGAGTGGTTTCCCACAAACAACCAATAAGCAAGTTCCCGTCTCATCTACTACTTTGCCATTCTGATGAGTTAGATCGGTTGCCGGTTTAAGATATACCTTCGCTTTAGAAGGAATTGTTTAGCCCATTCTCCATATGTCAACCATCAAAGGTTACGATTGTACCACAACCTAACTTTCTCTTAACTTATACGAACTATTAAATTATAATGTTCGTTAAGTTAATTTCTTATTCCTTATGGCTTTCTGGCAAGTAATTGCCATACCTCAAGACTCATTATTATCCGACTCACATTTGGCTTTCAATATTCTTATTACTGTTCATTATGGATTTCTTGATAATTCATATCTTACTTACTACCTTCATCAACGTCTAAGTTATACAACCAGGGTATACTTAGAACGTTCATCTAACACAAATACAATTCACTAGAATCGTTTAAGCATTCAACGTTCACGTTGCTCGTCTCTTAATCTTTCATTCAACCTTTACTCAAGGTTTTTAAATCGCTTTTGATCGTTATCCATCCCATGAACCCCATGTTCATTATTCTTTCTTAATGTCGAAGCCATACCATTCATTTGTATGATAAGACCGATCGTTTATCGCAACAACATTGCATTCACATTGTCTATACGCTTTACACTTATCTTTCTTACCATGACATAACATTGGAATGTTATTCATTACCTTCATCACCAAACATCTAAGGAATCGCAATCATAGTAATCCCTCACGTTCGTTTGTCGCGACTACGGTCCCCGGACATCGGTTCCGTAACTCGCATCCACATTCTTTATCTTTTAATCTCATTTAAATCTTTTCGTTCAACCTTTATTAAAGGTTTAAAACACTTGATTAAGTGTTACATTAATTGAACTACATGTTCATACTTCTTTCTTGCATGTCCCCCAGTACTAGAGAAATAAAAATCTCATTTACGGGCATTGCTTCGCACTGCCATTGCTGCACTTTCATTCCTCCTCTCTCTCTCTGCGGCATGGCCACGACCTACTTTACCTTCTTCCTTGGTGCTGTGTCACACGCCTTGAAACCCTTTGTTATCTCTTGTGCTACGGCGCCAATTAATAGCACCTAAGGCCCGAGCTCGTATGCTTGGCATTTCACTTCTCGGCTGTGCAAGGCTACAACAACAAAAACCCTAGAAAATTTTTCTAAGTGTTAAGTCAAGTTTGAGACGTGTAATTTACGATCTCATAACTTCTTTGTTATAACTCAGAACAAGGTCGTTCCAAAGCCATTTTCTTCCTTATCTTACGTACTTCGATTACCTTCGGATAGAACTTTGTTCTGAATCCGTTAACATTCCATTCAATTGGCTTAATCTGCATTCTTCGTTCATTTTAACGTTTTTAACGTTCTTTGTTCGTTCGTCCGTAATTCGGTCATCCGAACTCGGAACTTGTTCGTTCTTGAGTCCATGACTCACGTTTTATACGTTTTCTTACATTTTTATGAAACCCTACACTTTCGGGTTCATTTACTAACTTTCAAATTTTCGTTCTTCTTTTACAAAATTTTCGCCATAACTTCGTTATAGCTTAGTCTTAATCCATTCTTCATGAACGTTTCTACCGTTCCTAACCAAGCAATAAGAAACTAACTTATACGCGATGGTTTTAAACTTGTCCATCAACAACAATTATACTACGATGGTTTTAAATTTGTCCATCAACAACGTTCTTCGTGTTCTTCGCGTGTTCTTCGTTTGTTATTTATTTTAATCGATATTTTGGATTACGATTTCACTTTTTCTTGGAATTTGATGTTATAGAACACCATTCCTTACTTATTTGACCTACTCATTCATAGGATTCATTCGGATTGCTCAAAATCCTTACGAATCTTATACTTCCTTAAGAAATTTATAAACTAAATTTCTTATTTCTTATTTCTTCTTCTCTCATGATTTCAACCATATGAAATCATTCTCAATATCTTTTACTCCTTATTCTCATTAAGCTATGTTTTTGACATAGAAAACTTAAAGAAAATATTAGAAGAAACTAGTGTTCGGATTACCGTTCTTCTTTATTTCTCTTCCAGTTATATCTAAAGCCCGTGATTCGCTAGCTTTTCTATTTCACGATCACTTTTGATCTGAGCATTCATGCTCACGCTCTTCCTCTTCCTCTCCCAACCAAGCTCTCTCTATCCCTCTCAAGTGTAGGATTTTCAAAAATCCTAGAAAATGAAATTCTAGGTTTCTATTTATAGAAAACCAAAGTTAGGGTCAAATTAGTCATTTCGCCCCTAAAGTTACAATTCCCACCTTCTCTTCAACTTAGCCATCAAGTTAACTTGGCCACCACCCTTACTTGGTGGCCAAGTGGCCGGCCCACATGCCCATGGGTCACCCCATGGGTTGCCCCAATGGTTCTTACCCATCCGTTTACCCATCGGTTCGATCCGCGGTTTCTTTTCTTGGTTTGGGCCTTAACCCTAATTCTTATTGGGCCTAACTTGGGCTTGATTTCACAAATCATTGGGCTTGAAATAATCCAAGTCCAATTGGATTCTACAAAGTCCATGAACACAAAGTCCATTAAGACTAATCGTATTCTACGTATTCCATTCTCGTATTCTCGTATTCTCTTCGTATATCGTTCGTACGATATTCGTATTATACGTCGTACTAATCTTCGTACTATACTCGTATAATAACTCGTATCATACTCATATTTCTCACGCATAATAACCCTAGTTATTATACATACTCATTACATTCTCGGAACTCACTTTTCCTAAACCATAGGTTTTGAGTCCGCAGGCGAAAACTTCGTTTTTGCCATAACTGAAATATTATTGAATATTCCATCATGTCTCAACATTTCACGTAATCAATAACTTCTCAGAATTTCAAAATAAATCTCCGAGCAGAACGGATGAATAGTTCCTATTTAGCTCTTTTTTTCCTAAAATATATTTTGTTCCTTTAAAACTTTCATTTTCGTCTTGAAAATTCTTACTCGTTAAATCTAGCTCGTAGCCAGAATCCTCCCGACTTATAATCGTCCTAGGTTATAGAACGATTAATAAACACATAGCATAGAATAGTATTAATAAAAATTCATTTTATTAATAACTAATTCTTTAAATCTTAATTTCTGGACAATGCGAATTTTCGGGTTGTCACATTAACATATGTTATTAAAGTTTATAACATGTTTTAACATCATTAACATACACACTAGACTAACACAAGTCCAATTAGCTTGACTTGCAAACAAGCAGACCTCACTGTCTCAGATTCGAGGTGTGTACAAATTGCCACTTGCGCCACACTTAGGCTTGGGACCAGCAGTAATTGCGCCATTTTTTACTTTAACACCAGGTAGCAATTTCTTTGGTCTTGTGACCGGTGCATGCATGATTTCGGCGGTGAACGAATGAGCCTTTTTAGCCCAACAAACACAAATTTCACCCATCAAATGGTGATAACAACATGTAAAATAAATATACAACTATCCTAAACATGATTGCAAACATATTCAACCACTTAGTATAATTTATCAACAATTAGAACTATTTTAATTTCTCAAATTCATGTTTTTCACATAAAACTCCATTTTTAACATCTTACACAGAAATCATCACTGTGACTTCAATTCTTGTCCGAATTACTTCGTTCAAATTACGCTATGTGCGCTTCTTAATAGACTAGCATAATCCAATAACAAACCTCAGTTTACCACACATATAAAGCATCAAATCTCGTACTTTCTAAAGCCATACTATATGAACATGAACACTGTGATTTTCAATTCCTTTCTAAAACTCGAATTCTCATAAATTTGATAACAGATAACATGTACACATGATAATCAACAGAGTTTTGAAATTCTACAAGAACATGAATACATCACAATCTCGTGATTTCCAAATCATACCAAGAAGATATATATATATATATATATATATATATATATATATATATATATACAACCAAAACTAAAGAATAACAATAGGAATAGTTTATACCTTAATCTTTGATGATATGATAGCCAAACTAAGAGAAATCCTTTCCCCAAAAACCCTTATTCTCTAACCCTCCAATAACACTGTGTTTTCTTCTTCCAAGCTCTCTCTCTCAACACTCTGATATTTTGCCTTAAAAAAAAAAATAGACGCGTAGGAATAATATAACTGGCCTCCCACAAACGTCAAGTTGAAAAACAAAAAGGCTCGTCAGTTGAATAAGCCAAAGGCCACAAGGGCTTGTTTGGCTACCACAATATTCCCAAACTAGTTTATTATTATATTATTTATATTGCATAGTTACTTTGTGTCACACTCTAATTAATTTAAATAACTTAGTTTAGTTAATTTAAATAACTCATAATAATAATAAAATTCTTATTATCATATACCTTATAATTAATAAATAATTATATATCTAATTTAATTAATAAATTAGACATCTCACTATATTTAATTTATTTATTTCCTTTACATTAAACAATTCATTTATTTTAACTAATTTCTTAAATATTAAGCAATTGATTTAATTTAATTATTTTCCTTAAATTAAATCCAACAAGTAAAATTATCATTACTCGATTCAATTAACATTAATTAATTTAGCTACTAAATTAATTCATGACAATTCATCAAATATTTATTTTTCTAGATAAATAAATTATTTTAAATATTTATTTAATTCCATAAATATTTAAATTAAATTACAAATTTCTCGATCGTTACATTAATAGCTCCATCGAAATACATCTTCCATGCTTGGCGTGTATCGTATTGATGGTGTTGTTGAACTGTCATTACTCCTTCATCGGGGAAGTATGTCTCCAAGGGTTTGAAATCCCCTAAAGGTGCGGCGGCTAGTTGATCTGCGATTCCTTGACCATTGATGGACTTTTGAGTCACATATAGGATGTCAAATTGTTGTAGGATCAACTGCCTTCGGGACAACCGACAATTTAACATGGGTTTATTGAACACGTACTTGAGAGGATCCACGTGGGATATGAGATGGGTTGTGTGACCATGGAGGTAATGTTGTAACCTCATGGAAGCCCATGCTAAAGCACAACACGTCTTCTCAATCAGCGTGTACTTATGTTCACTGCTGTTGAATCTTTTGCTGGGGTAATAGATAGCTCGTTCTTGGCCTCTATCGTCCTTCTGTCCCAGCATACAGCCCATGGTGTTGTCACTTATGGATAGGTACATGAACATGAGAACATCATCCCTTGGTGGTACCAACACGGGAGCTTTGACTAGCTGTTCCTTAATTGTGAGGAAGGCATTCTGGCACTCATCATTCCATTTCATGGAGGAGTTTTTCCTTAATAGCTTGAAGATTGGCTCACAGGTTGCTGTGAGTTGAGAGATAAACCGGCTAATGAAGTTGATTCTTCCCAAAAATCCCTGTATTTCCTTCTTTCTCTGAGGAATGGGCATTTCCGTAATGGCCTGGATTTTGGTAGGATCCAGCTCAATCCCTTTGTGGCTGACTAGAAATCCTAGCAACTCGCCTGATCTAACGCCAAAGGCGCATTTAGCTGGATTCAACTTCAAGTTGTACTTACGTAACCTGTTCAACAATTTTCTAAGATGGTCTAGATGGTCATCCTCCTTTCGGGACTTGACAATGATGTCATCCACGTAGATCTCAATCTCTTTGTGCATTAAGTCATTTAAGAGAGCCATCATAGCTCGCTGGTAGGTGGCTCTGACATTGGTGAGGCCGAATGACAACCGTCTATAACAAAAGGTTCCCCAAGGTGTGATGAAAGCAGTTTTCTCACGATCTTCCTCAGCAACCATGATCTGATGGTACCCCGCAAAGTAATCAGCAAAAGAGTACATGCAGTATTGCGCAATATTGTCAATAAGAATGTGGATAAATGGCACGGGAAAAATATCTTTTAAGCAAGCTATGTTCAAGTCCATGTAATCCACGCAAACTCGCACCTTCCCTCCAGGTTTAGGCACGGGAACAATGTTGGATATCCACTTTGGATATGCGGACAACATGATGATGCCAGCTTGAAATTGTTTCACAATTTCTTCTTTCACCTTTAAACTCCACTCAGGTTTCAATCGCCTGAGCTTTTGCTTAACTGGCTTAAATCCGTCTTTAATGGGAAGGCGATGAAGGACAATGTCAGTGGACAAACCCACTATGTCTTCATGAGGTCATGTAAACACATCCTGGAATTAGGTTAATAGCGTAACCATGTCATTCCTTTGGTTTGGGGTAAGGTCTGAACCAATCTGGATTAACTTAGGGTTTTCTAAGGTTCCGAGATTGAAAGAAGTGGTTTGATCAAGGTTGGGTTTAGGTTTATCTTTGACCCATTCTTGAATTTTTGGAGGCACCTCAATGTCATCCTGTATATCCATCAAGGCTAAATTCATCTCTACATCAAAGGTACAATCCTTGTGGAGAAGAGGCACTTAAATGTCGTAAATACAGCACATCTAAATTGTGGTCTGAAACAAAATATACTTTCACTTAGTATATATGAAATGTTTTGATCATCCACAGTGTTAGAATATACTGGCAAAATAAACTACTAATACTGTACATAAAAGTAATCAGTTATTATATCTATAGGACAGAAAGAGTTCTGCCCGTTTTACCCTTATCGACCAATGCAAGGAATGTTGTTCCAATTGGCAAGGGCAAAGTCCGGGTGGACAGCAGTGATGGAGGGATTGTCATCATCCTCCCTGTCCCGAATGATAACCATTAAGTCTGGGCAATCATCGGCTGGGGTGTATCTGTTGGTATGTTCATCATGAATGATGATGCGTATGCCTGACATCATTCGGATGACGTCTCGCTTGATTCTTCGTTCCTCCTCTTCCATTGCGGGATTTAGAACAAAGACTTCTTTCTCCTTCACCGTTATTGTAAAATTTACTTGGGAAATAACATAACCATTACATTGGTGGCACCTTTACGGAGGTTATGCGGACTCGAGTTTGAAGGCGAAGATAAACGTCGCGCGTTTGAAGCTGAAGGAATCTGTTGATGCTTATGAGGATTCCTATGACTAGAACAGGCAGAATAGCCTAGTCCAGCTGTTCCAGTTTTCTTGGTTAATTGAATTGGGTACTTGATACCACAGCAATCCTTACCAACCCTTGTCGACATTTTTACGACCCAATGACATCATTTCTTGAGTAGCCGATATTACCTCGGCAGAAATCTGGGGTTCGAGAAATGCCCTTCCAACAACATGGTATTGGGTATTACTTACTTCCAAGGCATGAAAACTGACCGGTTCAACATCTGCATTGGCATTGATGAATGGCATGTCCCCGTGTTGAGGACACTCTGGTTCAGCATTGACCGTGACTAGGCTATTGTTGATAATGTATTTCTGTTGCTAGTGAAGGGTGGAGGGGACTACCCCTGCCATATGAATCCATGGTCGTCCCAAGAGCAGGTTGTATCCCGAATCTATCTTGAGTACGTGAAAAGATACGTAGAATGTATGCGGACCAATTTCGATTGGCAGTTCAATTACTCCAACCGAATTCCGGCGGGCTCCGTCGAAAGCTTTGATGATAGTATGTCTAGTCCGGAGTCGGTTGAGATTGATATTCATCTTCACCAAGGTAGCGTATGGACATATATTTAGAGATGATCCTCCATCTATCAAGACTCCAGCTAGCATGTATCCGGAGGACAAGACCGCAATGTGTAACGATTTACAATGACCAGTCCCCTCGGGCGGTATGTCATCATCAGTGAAGGATATCACATTGTTATTGAAAATGTGATCAACCAGATGTTGAAATTTTTCCGTATCAATTGATGTTGGTAGATAGGCTTCTTCTAAAACCTTCAGCAAGATCTTCTGGTGATTCTCAGAAGTTAGGACCAAGTCCAAAATTAATATTTGTTGTGGAGCTTCTTTTAAGCTTAAAACCACCTTGGCTTCGTTATGACCCATAACATGGAGGAATTTTTCAATCTTCTCCCTGGGTATTTTCCCCTTTGATTTGGTGGTAGACTTCTGTGATGCACCCAAAATTAGGTATACATCACCCATCTTGGGTAGTCAGATACATGGTACAGAATTTAAATACAACTTACTAATATAACTGTCTTGTACAATACGACATAAACTGTGAGTTTGAATACAAATATTGTCTACTAGAAATCATACAAAATCAAAAGGAGTCCTCATTACAATTATTATCACACTGTTTCACAGAATAGTGAGGACTACTAATGCTATCCTCTGGACCATTACTCCGCTCCCCAGGCTCGTCCCCCACTATATTCTCATTTCACGAAGAGAATAAAGAAAGAAAGGGTGAGCTCAACTAGCTCGATGAGAAATATTATGACTAAGATAATGCGTAATAAATTATCATTAGCCTACAACAAAGAAAGTTAAACCGATAAAATATAATGAACATCAAGTTAAACTATAAGCGGAACCAAACCATCCATTAAAAGAGTCAAGTAGAAAATAAAATCTACTATCTTTTATGATTTAAAAGGTTTTCATCATTTGTTATAGCCGAGACTCACTTTAATAAATATTCCACATCATCGAATCACCCCGCACTACTACCAAGGATATTCTTTAGTATCACGACCACAATTATTCATGCACTACGTGCCAAGAATAGTTGTGTATTCATTAATGGTCATGATCATGCCAACAATCGTCCATCAATGCACTACTACCATTGAGGATTTTACCACATCATTTGTAACATTACGGTCATGATTACAACAAGAATAGTCCTCGTCATAATCATACCAAGTCCATCTATGCACTACAGTGCCACGATGACTTTCAACATAATATAAACATGAGGATGATGACAATGATATTCAATAAAACAAGTTCAAGAATTAATTTATCTAGGAACCAATAACATCCAAATCACAACATGATACTACTTTGTAGAGTAAAATTCAAGAATCTTGAGAAGAATATTTCCATGAAAGGATCTTTGGATGAAGCCTTGAAATATCAAGGATATTCCACTAATGTCATGGAGTATAGAAGTCAAAGTTTTAACTAACCTGGGTATAATAAAGAATGGAATAACAAAAGAAATCACCATGCATGCGATACTGATCAGAGTACGAGTTATTCCAATGTAATAATAATAACGGAACCAAAGTCGTGAAATTCACACCGATGGATGTTCCAACAGAATAATAAAGATGGAACCCGGATCCGGTGTAAAACACACGAATAGGATATTCCAACAGAATGATAAAGATTTTACCCAGTCCTGTAAAACACATGAGACATGAGATGTTCCAATGAGAATAATAAAGACGGAACCAGTCCGATGTAAAGCACACGCATGAGATGTTCCAACAGAAATAAAAAGATTTTACCGAATTCCTGTTGTAAAACACATGATGTGATGTTCCAAATGTAATAATAAAGATGAATAATAGAAGAATGTCACCAAGTATAGGGTAAACCACGATACAAAGTTATTCCAACAAAATAAATAAGAATGGAATAACATAAGGATTTCACCAAATATAGGGTATCCAGCATATACAAGTTATGTATAGGGTATGCCACTTTTACGAGTTATTCAATGTAATAATAAAGAATGGAATAATGTGTTCTCTTCATGAATAAGAAAGAATAACACCCTTACGAATACAACAAATAATATTCCCTACCTTAGAAGAACCTAATATTGGAAAAGTGAAGTAGCGAATACTTTTTCTTCTATCTCTCTATAGTTTTTCTCTATGAGTTTCAATGAATTCGTAAGAAATAATGAAGGAATGAGCTTTCTATTTATAGAAAAACCGAGGGTGGCTCTTGGTCTTAACGAAGGGTCAAAATGACTCTTGGTAATATCAAGAGACAACTACTATTTCATGAAGGGGTAATTAACCCTTGGAACACCGAAGAGACAGTTAACTCTTGGTAATATTGAAGGGACAACTACTATTTACGAAGGAGTAATTACTATTGACGAAGGTAATTACTATTCACAAAGGTAATTACTATTCACAAAGGTAAATACTATTGATGAAGGAAAATACTATCGATTTAAGGTAAATACTATCGACTAAGGTAATTACTATTCACAAAGGTAATTACTATTCACAAAGGTAAATACTATTGACGAAGGTAAATACTATCGATGAAGGTAAATACTATTAATTAACGGTAATTACTATTCACAAAGGTAATTACTATTCACAAAGGTAATTACTATTGACGAAGAGATTCTTAGATGATGACATATATGGGCCCCCATAAAATAATCAAACTTACCACAAACGCCTCATAATGAGACTCTTTATATACATCAAGGATTGAATAAATATTACCACAAATCATTTTATTTTTAATCAACACATTTTTAATCTTTCAACAATTATTAATCATTTATAACTTGTCGCCTCAATTAATAATATAACATATTATACGTATGATACTATGACAATAATTGAATCAATAATATAAGAGATATGATGCAAAGAATTATCAGAGTAATAATTGAGTATAGCTAAGTGACTTCTCACGTAAAGATCAATAATCAATACCGTGTGCTACTACGCAACCACGCCAGACATCGTACTTTTACCACCGGGTAGTTCAATGCTTTTAACGGTAACACCTCCACCGTTATTTTTATAGAAAGATAATTTTGTCGTTTTAACTACTTACAATACTTCCGCTAGGGGTCCACCAATGATTGAGCCGTCCGTATTTAATATTCCCCACCAAACGAATATTTTATAACAACTTGCTTACTTTGCAAAATTTATAAATATTACCCACAACTATAACATTACATCAAATTTATTTCATAATATTCAAAAATAATATTTATAGAAAATTCATCTTTATTTATAAAAGTCTGGGGTCTTACAACCTCCCTTCTTATGAAATTTCGCCCTCAAAATTAGGGTACGACTGGTATGTCGAAGAGGTAAGGATACCTTGATTTCATTTCGATTCTAACTCCCAAGTCATTTCTTCAACATCGTGGTTCCTCCACAAAACTTTGACTTGAGGTATAACCTTGAGCGTAGAATATGTTCCTTCTTATCCAAAATTTGAACAGAACCTCTTCATACGTCAAATCTTCCGCTATTTCGTCCCGGTTCTAACTCAATAATATGGTTCGGGTCTTTCACATATTTACGTAACATGGATATGTGAAAACGTTATGAACACGAGACATATTTGGCAGAAGCGCAGTCTATAGGCCACGCCCTACTCGATCGAGGATTAAAATGGACCGATGAATCGAGGATTAAGTTTTCCTCTCTTTCCAAATCTTGTAACTCCTTTCCATGGAGAAACTCTTAACAACACATGATCTCCTATATCGAATTCCACGCCCTTTCGATGAAGATCAACATAACTCTTTTGTCGATTTTGTGAGGTTTTTATACGTTGTCGGATTGTTTGAATCTTTTCAGTAGTCATACGTACCAACTCCATCCCAACAACGTTGCTTCACCCACCTCATCCCAAAGATCTTTGGAGAACGACACTTTCTTCTTCCATACAACGCTTGAATGGAGCCATGCCAATACTTGCTGATAATCGTTGTTGTGAGGAAAAACTCCACCAATGGTAAGAACTTGTCCCAACTCCCTTGAAATCAAGGACACGAGTCTTAATAGATCTTCAAGAGTTTGAATAGTCCTCTCCGATCGTCCGTCTGTCTCGAGGATGATATGCCGAAGCTAAATCGTAAGTCATGCCCATAGCTTTTTGCAAACTAACCCAAAATCGTGAAGTGAATCTTGGGTCTCGATCGAAACTATGGATACCAAAGATACCATGCGCCTTACAATCTCCTTTATGTATATACGAGCAAGACGTTCAAGTGTATAAGTTTCTCGTATCGGTAAGAAATGAGCGATCTAGTCAATCTATCAACAATGACCCAAATCGCATCAATGCCTTGAGAAACCTTAGGAAGACCGTGAATGAAATCCATGGTAATGTGCTCCCACTTCCATTCTCGGAATTTCAAGTGGTTGCAATGGACCTTTTGGTACTTGATGCTCCACTTTAACTCGTTGACAAGTTAGACACCTTGAGATAAATAAATATTATCTCTCTCTTCATATTGCTCCACCAAAATGTATGACGAATATCATGATACATTTTGGTACTCCCCGAGATGGATTGCGAATGGTGTGTTGCGCGCCTACATCATGATATTATACTTTAAATCGTGGTCGTTAGGAACACAAAAGTCCGGAGTTGACTTCAAGTATTCCTTCTTCATCGATTCTTGCTTCCTAAGCGTAGCACCTTCTTGCACTTTCTTCCTCATACGCATCGCCTCCGTGTCCGTAGCTTGAGCGACTTTAACTTTATTGATTAAAGTCGGTTCTACTCAGATACTCGCTATCATCACATGCGTCCCCCGAGTCTTTAACTCTATCTCCATCCTTTGCAAGTCACACAAAATGGGCCTTTGTGTTGACAATAACGCACTCGCTCGTGCTTGCATATGATCTTCTACTCAATGCGTCGGCTACCACGCTCGCTTTTCGAGGATGGTATTGGATGGTATGATCATAATCTTTCATCAGTTCAAGCCAACGTCGCTGTCGCATGTTGAGTTCCTTTTGAGTGAAGAAATATTTGAGGCTTTTATGATCCGTAAAGATCTCCACTTTCTCCCCATACAAGTAATGCCTCCAAATTTTAAGTGCAAAGACAATGTACCGCCAACTCTAGATCATGAGTAGGATAATTCTTCTCATATTCTTTGAGTTGTCATGAGGCATAAAGCTATAACTTTTCCATGTTGCATGAGAACACATCCTAACCCTTTGCCCAAGCATCACTTTGTAGATGGCAAATCCTCCGAGCTGATGGTATTATCGAACAAAGTCTTTGAAATAAGTCTCCTCTTGAGTTCTTGAAAACTCTTCTCACATTCTTCGCTCCAACCGAACTTTGTATCTTTTTCGAGTCACCGAGTCGATGGAGTAGCGATTCGAGAAAATTCTTCCACGAATCTCCGATAATAACCAAATTCAACCGAGAAAGCTACGTGCTTTTGATCATCGATTTAGGTTGTTCCCGACTTTGAATAGCTTCAATCTTTCTTTGGTCAATGGATATTCCATGACTTGATACCACGTCTTGAGAAGGAATGCTACTTCTTCAAGCCGTAATTTGCATTTCTTCAACTTGGCATAAAGCTTATATTCACGAAGCTTTTGGAGTGTCGACCTCAAGTGTTGATCATGATCTTCACGGCTTTTGGAATAAATAAGGATGTCATCAATAAAGACGACCACAAAGTGATCTAAATATTCCTTGAATACTCGGTTCATCATATCCATGAAGGCGGCGGAGCATTAGTCAATCCAAAGGACATGACTAGGAATTCATAATGCCGTCATCGGAGTTCTGAAAGCCGTCTTTGGAATGTCGGTGGTTCTAATCTTCAATTGGTGATATCCTAACGAAGATCAATCTTTGAAAAGAATTTGGCTCCTTATGGCGGGTCAAACAAGTCATCAATACGTAGCAATGGATACCTATTTTTGATGGTGACATGATTCAACTCCCGATAATTAATACAAAGTCGCATACTCCCATCTTTCTTCTTCACGAATAGAACAGAGCACCCCAAGGAGAAGTACTAGGGCGAATAAAGCCAATGTCTAACAATTCCTGCGGTTGGGTCTTTAACTCCACGAAGTTCAATAGAGCCATTCGATATGGGGCTTTGGAAATAGGTTTTGTCTTAGGGTTCAAGGTTGATACAAAATTCAATTTCACGCCTGGGGTAGGCCAGAAGTTCTTCGGAATACGTCGAAATTTATTAACAATAGAAATATCGTTCAAAACCGGCGTATTTTTGTTTAAATCAGTGACACGAGCTAAGAAAGCTTGACATCCGTTTTTCAATAAACGAATAGCTTTATGGCTTGAGATGACTTTGATTAATTTTAATGGTTTGGTCGTTTGAATTAAGCATAATAGGTTGATTAGGAATATGAAAGCAAACAACCTTACGAAAAACAATCAATTTTTGCATGATGAGTAGTTAACCAATCAATCCTAGAATCACGTCAAATGCAAGTATTTTTAATGAAATAAGATCGACAGGTAATGTGAGGGTACCGATTTGAACCAAACAAGACTTATAAAAACAAAGGATGTAATGAAGGTTTCTCCCAACGGAGTTTCCACAGATAAGTCAAAGTCTAATTTCTCCTGAGTCAAATTTAATCGATGAGCGCAAGTAGGAGAAATAAAAGAATGGGTAGAACCGTATCAAATAAAGTATAGACTTCATTAGAGTTTATGATAAGCTTACCCGTGATGACCTCATTCGGGTTCCTTGCTCTCTGGGAGGTCACAACAAACGCTCTCCCTTGACTACTGGGTTTTGACTTTTACGGAATGGCCTTTGGTGCCTCCATCCTAGTTGAATTTGTCTTGAACGCAAAAAATCGAGATAAGTGACCTTCTCTTCCACAATTATAACATGCTTTGGATGGCATGGCGCGCAGATTCGATCGATGTGTCCCTCTCCTCCGCATTTGAAGCATATGATAGGTGGTCTTTCTCCTTCCTTAACAACGGGTCTTTGGTCTTGACGTCTTTCCATCATTGTTGAATCTCCTTTTCTTGAAATGTCCATTCTTATTGTTTTGGCCGATTACCACCGGCGGTTACCATATCCGCCTTTGTTGATTCCCTCCACGCTTGTTGTCACCGCTTCGATGACTACTCTCTACCGGGTATTATAATTTTGTCATTTGCTCTCTTTTAGTTAAGTTGACTCGTTATCGCGCTCCACTAATCGAGCCCTATTTACAACATCTCGAATACAAACACGCTTTTATGAGAAATAAGATGTTGACGTATCTCCCGACTTCAAACCTCTTAAAAACATTCGCGTCATTCTCTCTTCATTATCCACCAAGTGGGATGCTGAAACCGTGATAACTCCATAAATTTTACCTCGTATTGCGACACGGTCGCCATATTGTTTTGTTCCAACTTGATAAAGTCCACCTCCTTCATGTGGCGAATACTTTCGGGAAAGTATTTGTCGTTGAAACGACTCTGGAACTTCTCTTAAGATATCTTGATGCAAAGAAGTTGAGTACGTTTCTGATTCCCACCAATGAATCCGCCTCTCAGCAGCAATATAAAGGCGGCAAAGGGAACCTTTGCTCCTCGAAGCATCCCAAGACATCAAATATCTTGGTAATCTGCTTTATCCATGCTTCCGCCGGAAGTGGTTTTGGCTCTCCTTAAACTCCGGTGGTCCCAGCTCCTTGAATTGTTTAGCGGTGACCGCCTCGAGAGTTTTCCGTGTTTCCACCTACGTTTTGGACAGAGAGTCGCTCTACTTTCTTTGTTGCATAAATTGCATAAAGCCTCTGAACATTTGATCATTCATCATTTGGTTAGTGTTGTTGTTTGCATGAGGATTGTCGCCTTCGATGCACATTATCCTCGATTATTGATATGTGGTGAATCAACAATCGCCTGTGCTCCATTGCTATTCTCAACATTCTCAGATGTCATTTTCAGATACTACCACAAAACAAAAGGTTAATTGACATGTAACAATTTATCTCTATATTCCGACCGACCAATAAAATAGCACATAAACTTAGGTAGGTCATACTAGCGAAGGTATTCCCTGCTCCCCTCCTAGTACTATTCTCACATCTTAGCCGAGGATCATATCCCTAAGCTCGATACTCAATTGTGGCGCCCCAAAATTAGGTATACATCACCCATCTTGGGTAGTCGACATACATGATCTGAAATTTAAATACAACTTACTAATATAACTGTCAGGTATACAATCGACATAAACCGTGAGTTTGAATACAAATATTGTCTACTAGAAATCATACAAACTCAAAAGGAGTCCTCATTACAATTATTATCACACTATTTCACGTAATAGTGAGGACTACTAATGCTATCCTTTGGACCATTACTCCGCCTCCAGACTCGTCCCAAATTTATATTCTCATTTCACAAGAGAATAATGAAAGAAAGGGTGAGCTCAACTAGCTCAAGAAGAAATATTATGACTAAGATAATGCGTAATAAATTATCATTAGCCTCTGACATTGTTAAACCGATAAAATATAATGAACATCAAGTTTAACTATAAAGCGAAACCAAATTTATCCATTAAAAGAGTCAAGTAGAAAATAAAATCTACTATCTTTTATGATTTAAAAGATTTTTCATCAACTGTTATAAATTTGAGACTCGACTTTTAATAAATATTCCACATCATCGAATCACCCCTACACTAGACTACTACCCAAGGATATTCTTTAGTATCACGACCACAATTATTCATGCACTACAGGCCAAGAATAGTTGTGTATTCATTAATGGTTATGATAATGCCAACAACTATCCATCAATGCACTACGGCCACTAAGGATTTTTACCACATCATTTGTAACATTATAGTCATGATTACACCGAATAGTCCCTGGTCATAATCATACCAAGTCAATCTATGCACTACAGGCCACAAATGACTTTCAACATAATATAAACATGAGGATGATGACAATGATATTCAATAAAACAAGTTCAAGAATTAATTTATCTAGGAACCAATAACATCCAAACTGTCAACATGATACTGCTTTGTAGAGTAAAATTCAAGAATACTGAGAAGAATATTTCCATGAAAGGATACTGGATGAAGCGCAAATATCAAAAGGATATTCCACTAATGTCATGGAGGATAGAAGTCAAAGTTTTAACCAACTGGGTATAATAAAGAATGGAATAACAAAAGAAATCACCATGCATGCGGTACTTAGATAGGCGAGTTATTCAATGAGAATAATAATAACGGAACCAAAGTCGGTGAAATTCACACAAATAGGATGTTCCAACAGAATAATAAAGATGGAACCAGATCCGGTGTAAAACACACAGATATGATATTCCAACGAATGATAAAAAAGACGGAACCAGTCCTGTGTAAAACACACGTATACGATGTTCCAACGAGAATAATAAAGAGCGGAACCAGTCCGGTGTAAAACACACGATGTGATGTTCAAAATGTAATATTAAAGATGTAATAATAGAAGAATGTCACCAAGTATAGGTAAACCACGATATCAAGGTTATTCCAATGTAATAAATAAGAATGGAATAACATAAGGATTTCACCAAATATAGGGTATCTGCATATACAAGTTATGTATAGGGTATGCCACTTTTTACAAAAGTTATTCCAATGTAATAATAAAGAATGGAATAACGTAAGTTCTCTTCATGAATAAGAAAGAATAACACCCTTTACGGGTACAACAAATAATATTCCCTACCTTAGAAGAACCAATATTGGAAAAGTGAAGTAGCGAGTATACTTTTCTTCTTTTTCTCTATAGTTTCTCTCTCTGAGTTTCAAATTGAATTTGAAAGAAATAATGAAGGAATGAGCTTTCTATTTATAGAAAAAGCGAGGGTGGCTCTTGGTCTTAACGAAGGGTCAAAATGACTCTTGGTAATATTGAAGAGACAACTACTATTTGCGAAGGGGTAATTAACCCTTGGAACACCGAAGAGGCAGTTAACTCTTGGTAATATTGAAGGGACAACTACTATTTGCGAAGGGGTAATTACTATTGACGAAGGTAATTACTATTCACAAAGGTAATTACTATCAAGAAGGTAAATACTATTGAATGAAGGTAAATACTATCGACGTAAGGAAATTACTATTCACAAAGGTAATTACTATTCACAAAGGTAAATACTATTGACGAAGGTAAATACTATTGATGAAAGGTAATTACTATTCACAAAAGGTAATTACTATTCACAAAGGTAAATACTATTGATGAAGGTAAATACTATCGATGAAGGTAATTACTATTCACAAAGGTAATTACTATTCACAAAGGTAATTACTTATTGACGAAGAGATTCTTAGATGATGACATATGGGCCCCCATAAAATAATCAAACTTACCACAAACGTCTCATAATGTACTTTTTATATACATCAAGGATTGAATAAATATTACCACAAATCATTTTATTTTTAATCAACACATTTTTAATCTTTCAACAATTATTAATCATTTATAACTTGTCGTCTCAATTAATAATATAACATATTATACGAGATGATCTTGTGACAATAATTGAATCAATAATATAAGAGATATGATGCAAAGAATTCTCAGTAGCAATAATTGAGTATAGCTAAGTGACTTCTCACGTAAGCATCAATAATCAATACCGTGTGCTACTATGCAACCACGCCAGACATCGTGTATTTTTTACCAAGGGGTAGTTCAACAGCTTTTAACGGTAACACCTCCGTAGTTATTTTTATAGAAAGATAATTTTGTCGCTTTCTAACTACGACAATACTTCCGTTAGGGGTCCACTGAATGATTGAGTAGTCGTCACGAATATTCCCCGACAAAAAGAATATTCCCCGACCAAACGAATATTTTATAACAACTTGCTTACTTTGCAAAATTTATAAATATTACCGACAACTATAACATTATATCAAATTTATTTCATAATATTCAAAAATAATATTTATAGAAAATTCATCTTTATTTATAAAAGCTGGGGTCTTATAACTTCATCACCCGTTGGGGAAGATACAGTGGATTTTCCTTCGACACTGTAGCAGTGGTATGTGAGGTGGATCCTTCATCTTCTCCATAATTCCACGGAACCTTACGCAAGCTAACAATAAGATATTGTGCTCTGTAAGGCAAGTTGATTGGCTCGGGAGCGGCCACTTTCAAAGGATTGTTGCTTCCTTTGAGTTGAATTGTTGGCATTGTGAGTGATTTATTATTCCCATCAATCTAAGTGGATATGACTGCTACCAAACTCTTCCACTTAGTAGGACATGTATTCTCACTTGCACGTAACACAGTATCATCATCCGCTAGGTGCAGGACACCACTGTCAATTAGATTTTGGATGAGGTGGCGGAGTGCCCAGCATTCTTCTATGCTGTGACCGCGAGAATGGGAGTGATATTGACATACTCCATCAGAATTATATCGTCCTAAACGGGGGTTAATTGGAGGTAGAAGGGAACTGATCCTTCTTTCATTGATTAACATCTGGAGGATTTCCTCCATAGGTTGGCCCAGATATGTGAATTCCTTTTTGTTGGCAAAATCCCGATGGGCTTTGGTATTTTCTCTCTTTGTCACTTTGTCTTCCAGCATTTCATTTTCTGAAAGTGACGAGGGAATATTCATAACAAGAGGTAGGAGACTAGCATACTCCTGGCTGATTAATTGACGAGTCACTTGATGCTAATAAGTCACCAATTCTGCCAATTGCTCAATTTGCTTGCATAGAGCTTTCATCTTTTGTTCCATTATGAACTGGAACTTGGCATAATCCTATTTGTTAACACCGTCTTTAAGGGTCTAGGAAGATTCACAGTTAAAATTGGAATTCTATCCATTGCTCCAATTAATCATGTTGACCTCTTCTTCTTTGTGTTAAGGAAGAGGGTTGTCTTAAACACGAGGCTGATCTGGTTTGGCAACCACGATCTCACCGTTGTCTATCAGGTCTTGGATCTTGTGTTTTAAGGCCCAACAATCCTGAGTATCATGTCCAGGTACCCCGGCATGATAAGCACATTCGAGCGACATTGAAACCCCGTCCCATTAGGGTCAATGATGGAAGAAGATGCATAATTTTCTTACGTGTTGTCGTAAGAGTGAGAATGTTCTCGAGGTGTCCCCCCCAAGGATGTGAACACTTGAGGACGCTTTGACTTCTCCACCTTTTGGTATTGGAGGGTTCGAAGACTGTGCTTGAAAGGGAGTAGTTTCTCCATTGAATAGGCATGTTCTGATTGCCTTTTTGACCCTGTAGTATCAGGGAAACATCTTCCTCTTTCTTTTTATGGACCCTTTGGGGGTTGTTTCCATAATTTCTGGATTGGATGTGATCAGCAACGACTTTAAGGGCAGCTAGGTCATGAATTTTTCCGGACTTCAATCCCATCTCAGCCATCTCCCCATGTTTGACCATTTCAGAAAATGGTTTGCCAATGCCGGATAAAACTCTTTCATAGAAAGGCTCTTCTTGTATGTCTATGAAAGTCATGACCATCTCTGATTCCGTCATGGGGAAGGAATAACTTGGGCAGCCAGGCGTCTCCACCTTTGAGCATACTCTCTGAAAGACTCGTTAGACTGTTTCTTGATCTTTGTAATTTGATACCGGTCAGGAGCCATCTGAGACTGAAAGCTGTATGGAGTGAGAAAAGCATGTGCTAGCTCTTCCTAACTATGGATTTTTGAGTTATCTAATCTTGTGTACCACGAACGGGCTTATCCAGTTAGACTCTTTTGGAACAGCTGCATTCTGAGCTTTTTGTCCTCTGCATACGATCCAAGTTCTCCAATGAACGCCTTTAAATGTGTGTAAGGATCTCATAATCCATCATATTTTTCAAAATCAGGAGTCTTAAACTTTTCTGGATAATGAACACCAGGGAAAATGCAAAGATCAGCATATGAAACACTCCCGTGTGTTCCAATTCCTTTTATAGCATGAAGGGTCTCTTCCATTTGCAGGACTTTCTTTTTGATGTCACCAGTGTATGGATCTTCAGTGGGATGGGAAGTGTCATGAGTTTTCTTGGTTGTATCCAACTGCAGTTCAGGTATTGAGATGACCTGGTTTCCCCCTTGTGTAGAGGATTCAGTATGTACGGGTATTTTTGGACCCTGAGTAGACTGATGTAGTTCTTTGAGTAGAACAACCAAATCTGTAATTTGTTTTCTTAATCTGTCGAATTCTTTGCGAGAAACTAGATTAAGGTTAGTTTGGTCAGATGCCAACATGATTGACTATAGGCCTGTAGCCTATTTGGATTTTGACCGGGTAGTAGGTCCGATTGGTTCCCTGCGAAAGACTTGCATAGTTTAGTCTTTAGGGAATGTGTATAATAACATGCTATGTGATGTGTCCATTTTAGGAATTTTATCCTGCAAAACGGATATCAGCTGTTTGTAGCATGTTAATTAAAATATGTATGTGTACACATTTCTTCATATTTCTCATTACATGGAGATAGATATGGAGTGAAATTACAAGTAATTGTGTTTACAAGTAATTGAAATGAGAGAGTATGAAGAGACTTTCATCCATTTTGGGTTTATCAGAGGCTGACCTATCTTAGGTTACGCTCGCGGCTTTTTGGCATTAAGGTTCCCAAATCATCGTAATTTACTCAACGGGAAATTAATTCGGTCTTTCAACTGGAGTGAATTTGGGTGGTGCCTTTCGTGAGCCTTGGGGAATCAGTCTTCCCACGAGTCCAGTAATCAAACACCGATGGGATAGCCTCGTGGTGGAGGAACCACACAACATACATTCACATACATTGCGTCTCACCGTATGGAAATGATGACATGTGCGAAGCACTAATATCACAAGCAGATATGATGCGAAGCACTAAGTGCAATAAGTAAATGCATTCATACACATTCAACATAAATGTAAATGCAACATCCACACACAAGCAGATAATTGTTTTGAAAAAATTGTAATATCGGCTTAAGTCCTCTTACCGGATTCCCCAACAGAGTCGCCACCTGTCGACGTCGCGATTTTTTAGATGTCCCTTTCCGTTACTTGTTCTTTGGTGTTCTCTTTTTAGGTGAGATTTATATGAAAAAACAAGTGAAAAAGGTCCGACATGTATAATGTCGACGATGGACTGTTAAGAGTCGCCAGTTGGTTTTTTAAATGGTTGTACCATCACAACTGAGAAAAGGTTTGCACATTGACCCAGTGATGTGACACTGCTAAACGGGTCGGTGAAACCGAGATTCATTAGGGTCCGAGGACTAGGTTATGTGGAGGGAAGGTGTTAGGCACCCCCCGACATCCGTGTTACCACGGTGACCACCTCTTTTCAAGAAACTATTATCTGAATGGGTGTGTGTGTGTGGGTCAATGTGCTGTTATTTGGAAGTAGTGCGAGGCCTCGTTTGCACCTATATACACAGGGTTTGAATTTATGTAAAAATTCAGTTTTTAGCAAGATATGGCGGTGATGTTTTATAAAAGAGGTTTTTCAAACCCTGATGCTCTATAGTAATTGAGACCTTTTGATACTTCCATTTTATTAAGTGTTCTATTGATTGATTTTATTTTTGAGATGCGAAGCATCTATAAGAAAATAATGTACAAAATAATACCGACTTCCTCGTGGGTATGAAAACCATCTGAGGAAATTCAGACACCGCAGAATAATTTACAAGCTGCTTACAGCTGAAAATGTCCATCACGGGAACCGAATATAGATCCAATAGGTTGAATCTGTGATCACATGATTTCTAGGTGCACATGATACCACAATTTGTACGAAAGCAGTAAGTAGGTATATATATATAAAAGCTGAATATATATATATACAGACATGATCACCAACCAAGAAGCACCTCCATGGGGAATCAGAAATGTAAATAAAGCTGTAAAAGCTATCAACCGCCACAGAGAAAACTCCAGGCGAGACAAAATGTAAATAAAGATGTACAAATCAATCAACTGCCACGAAGTAAACTCCAGGCAGGACGAAACGTAAAGAAAGCTGTAAAAGCGATCAACCACCACGAAATAAACTCCAGGTGGGACGAAATATATATATATATATATATATATATATATATATATATATATATATAAAAGCAATAAATGCAATTTGGATGTAAAATCTAGGCTCATCGAATGTAGTTCGACAACGATTCATATATATAAGTATGTATATATATATATATATATATATATATATATATATATATATATATATATATATATATATACATGGATCAGTCCTGACTCTAGGACCATCATCAACTACCCTCAATTTTTATTTTTTTTGTTGTTTTTTTAAAATAACAAAAAAAATATTTAATATTATGGAATCGAAATTTTCCATAATACAATGTTTTGGGCGTGTTTTGAATACCTATACCAAAAAATGGTGGTACAGTCTACATAGACTGTACATACATGTTTTGTTATACGTACTCAAATCACACCCAAAACACTGTATTATGAAAAAAATTTCAATTCCATAATTATTTATTTATTTTTTTTAGTTGTTTTGAAAAAAAAAGCAAAAAGAAAAAAAAGTCCGGATTTTGGTCCTATTCCGAGTCTGGACTGATCCTATATATATATATATATATATATATATATATATATATATATATAATAATAAACGATCGGATGTAAAATCCGTGCTCATCGAACAAAGTTTGACACATTCATATATATATATATATATATATATATATATATATAAGTAAATAAACGCTCTGCATCAAGTCTAGGCTCAATCGAGGCATAACTCGATAATATTAGTCCATATATATAATATATATATATATATATATATATATATATATATATAAATATATATGTGTATATACAAACCGAAATAAAACCATGGAGCGAAGTCCGGGCAAACACACGCAACAAGACTCTCAACGTGAAGAAGGGTGTGTGCAGAGATGAAGAGACAGACTTTAAGTTGTGTGAGAAGGCTTACAGTGGGCTGCCAAAGAAGACTTCTATATCTTTAAAATGGGTAAACACTGGCTTTTGTAGTTACAAAAGTTGCTATATATCAGCTCACAAGTGTTTAAAATGAGAAAGCACTCAGTATATTGCAAGTACGGAGTAAATTTGACAGAGCTTCCTCGCTCTTTCTCTCCTCAAAATGGCCACCCCAAGCCCTCTATTTATAGAGGGGGGAGGCGCAGGTGTACCTGAGGCTGCCCGGGTTGCCCTGGGTTTTTCGGGTCAGGTCATCTCGTAGTACGTGCACATAGGCACTACAATGTCCGCTCAAACTTTCAGAATTGCAATCTGGGCATCCGACTGAGGTATATAGGACCTATTTCTGATCGCCGTTGTCGAGAGTTGTACTATGGCATAGGATTAGAGTTTGTACGAAGTCATTGAAGATGGGACGATGCCCTCCGGTCTTCAAGCTTCAAATTCTATCCGTTACCCCTGCACAATAGTCACTCGAGATTGGTTTTCCTTGATTCTTTTGGGACATCGTTGTGTAGAGATGTGTGTATAAAATGTTGAGACGATATGATGTGGCATCGCGTTGGCAAGATGATGAGGTTTCCCCTCACCGGTGTTATCGCCAGTTTGGGCTGATCAAGCAGACGTTGCTCAGGGCTTCACTGAGATTGGACTACTGCAAGTGTTGAAACTCCTCAGTGTCATCTCTGAGGTGTGCCTGTCCTCCCGGTGTTATCTCCGGGTTGGTACTGAGTATCTCGTTGTGAGTGTCGAGATTGAAGCTGGTTGCATTTGAAACAAGCATTTTTGGGGTTATCGCCGAAACTGCATTCCTTGGGGTGATCACCAAGGTTGGTAGCTATTCCCATGATTGGGACTGAGACTTGATACCTCGGGGTTATCTCCGAGATTAATCGGTCTTCTCCGGTGTGTGTTCCGGTATTGGATCCGCACACCTCGGGGTTATCTCCGAGGTTGGAGTTATTATTCCCAGTGTGTGTTCTAGGGTTGATGCTGAACTTCCGGTAGTATCCGGAATGGATATGGATTGTCTTCCAGGGTTCCCTCTTGAAAGACGAATCTGTCCTCTTGCAATGTTAGTGACAGGTGTATAGAAAATTTCTAGTGTCTACACTTGGTTGATCACATTTTCAACAACAATGTGATATCCTTCACTGATGATGACATACCGCCCAAAGGGACCGGTCTTTGCAAGTCGTTGCACATTACGGTCTTGTCCTCTGGATACATGCTAACTCGAGTCTTGATAGATGGAGGTTCATCTCTAAATATATGTCCATACGCTACCTTGGTGAAGATGAATATCAATCTCAACCGACTCCGGAGTAGCCATACTGTCATCAAAGCTTTTGATGGAGCCCGCCGAAATTCGGTCAGAGTAATTTATTTGCCAATCAAAATTGGTCCCCACACATTCTGCTTATCTTTCCACGTACTCAAGATAGATTCGGGATACCACCTGCTCTTGGGACGACCTTGGATTCATATGGAAGGGGCAGTCCCCTCCACCCTTCATCAACAACTGAAATACATTATCAACGATAGCCTAGTCACGATCAACACTGAACCAAAGTGTCCTCAACACGGGGACATGCCATTCATCAATGCCAATGCAGATGTTGAACCGATCAATGGAAGTAAGTAATACCCAATACCATGTTGTTGGAACGCTATTTCCCAAACCCAAGATTTTTGCCGAGGTAATGTCAGCTACTTAAGAAATGATGTCATTGGGTCATCAGCCGGGACAAGGGCTAGGTAAAGATCGCCAGGGTATCAAGTACCCAATTCAATTAACCAAGCAAACTGGAACAGCTGGACTAGGCTATTCTGCCAGTTCTAGTCATAGGATGCCTCATAAGCATCAACAGATTCCTTCAACTTCAAACGCGCGGTGTTTATCTTCGTCTTCAAATTCTGAGTCCGCACAACCTCCTGTAAAGGTGCCAGCCATTATCATGGCTATGTTATTTCCCAAGCCGGTACCGGTGAAGGAGAAAGAAGTCTTTGTTCCAAATCTCGTAGTGGAAGAGGAGGAACAAAGAATCAAGCAAGACGTCATCCGAATTATGTCGGGAATACACATCATCGTTCATGATGAACATACAAACAGATACACCCCAACCGATGATTTCCCAGATGTAATGGCCATCATTCGGGAAAAGGAGGACGATGACAACCCCTTAGTCACTGCAGTCCATCCGAACTTTGCCCTTGCCAATTGGAACAGCACTCCTTGCATTGGTCGACAAGGGTAAAACGGGCAGAAACTTTTTCTGCCCTGTAGATATCATAATTGCTTACTTTTCTGTGTAGTATTAGAATTTTATTTTGCCAGAATATGTTAACACTGTGTATGATCAAAATGTTTAATATATACTAAGTGAAATCATATTTTGTTTCAGGACCCTGAATTTAGATGTGCATGTACTTGCTGATATGGTGCCTCTTCTCCACAAGGATTGTACCTTTGATGTAGAGATGACTTCAGCCTTGATGGAAGTACATGAGGACATTGAGGTGCCTCCAGAAATTCAAGAATGGGTCAAAGACAAACCTAAACCCAACCTCGGCCAAACCACTTCCTTCAATCTCAGAACCTTATAAAGCTCTAAGTTAATCCAGATTGGTTCAGACCTTACCCCAAACCAGCAGAATGACATGGTTACGCTACTAACCCAATTCCAGGATGTGTTTGCATGGTCTCACAAAGACATGGTGGGTTTGTCCACTGATATTGTCCTTCATCCCCTTCCCATTACAGAGGGATTTAAGCCAGTCAAGCAAAAGCTCAGGCGATTGAAACCTAAGTGGAGTTTTAAGGTGAAAGAAGAAATTTTGAAACAGTTTCAAGCTGGCATCATCATGGTGTCCACATATCCTGAGTGGATATCCACATTTTTATTGA
This sequence comes from Panax quinquefolius, assembly GCA_020205615.1. Lineage (NCBI taxonomy): Eukaryota > Viridiplantae > Streptophyta > Magnoliopsida > Apiales > Araliaceae > Panax > Panax quinquefolius. Next base: position 30,817,303 of record CM035174.1, read on the forward strand.
CAATATTACGCAATATTGCATGCACTCCTTTGCTGATTGCTTTGCGGGGTACCATCAGATCATGGTTGCTAAGGAAGATCGTGAGAAAACTATTTTCATCACGCCTTGGGGAACCTTTTGCTATAGACGATTGTCATTCGGCCTCATCAATGTCGGAGCCACCTACTAGCGTGCTATGATGGCTCTCTTCCACGACTTAATGCACAAAGAGATCGAGATCTACGTAGATGACATCATTGTCAAATCTCGGAAGGAGGAAGACCACTTAGACCATCTCAGAAAATTGTTCAAAAGGTTGCGTAAGTACAACTTGAAGTTGAATCTAGCTAAGTGCGCTTTTGGAGTTAAATCAGGCAAGTTGCTAGGATTCCTAGTCAGCCACAAAAGGATTGAGTTGGATCCTATCAAAATCCAGGCCATCACGGAAATGCCCATTCCTCAGGCAGAAAAGGAAATACGGGGATTTTTGGGAAGAATCAACTTCATTAGCATGTTTATCTCTCAACTCACAGCAAACTGTGAGCTAATCTTCAAGCTATTAAGGAAGAACTCCTCCATGAAATGGAATGATGAGTGCCAGAATGCCTTCCTCATAATTAAAGAACAGCTAGTCAAAGCTCCCTTTTTGGTACCACCCAGGGATGATGTTCCCTTGTTCATGTACCTGTCCATAAGTGACAACGCCATGGGCTGCATGCTGGGACAGAAGGACGATAGAGGCCAAGAACGAGCTATCTATTACCTCAGCAAAAGATTCAGCAGCAGTAAACATAAGTACACCCTGATCAAAAAGACGTGTTATGCTTTAGCATGGGCTTCCATGAGGTTACAAGATTACCTCCATGGTCACAAAACCCGTCTCATATCCCGCGTGGATCCTCTCAAGTACGTGTTCAATAAACCCATGTTAAATTATCGGCTGTCCAGATGGCAGTTGATCCTACAACAATTTAACATCGTATATGTGACTTAAAAGTCTATCAAAGGTCAAGGAATTGCGAATCAACTGGCCGCCGCACCCTCAAGAGATTTCAAACCCTTGGATACATACTTCCCCGATGAAGGAGTAATGACAGTTCAACAACACCATCAATACGATATTCGCCAATCATGGAAGATGTATTTTGATGGAGCTGTTAATATGGAAAGTTACGAGCCGGAGTGGTTCTAGTATTCATGACGGGAGCGGATATCCGTCGTTAAATCAAATTGCGCTTTATCGGCACCAATAACATAGGCCGAGTATGAAGGTCATCTCATGGGGATAATACTTGCCTGTTCAATGGGCATCAGGCGGTTAACTATCTTTGGAGATTCAGAGTTGGTAATCAGACAATCCACCGGAATCTATCAAACCAAGGAACTACATTTGTTGTCTTACCATCGGCAAGTTTTACAGATGGTTTTGGAGTTCGAAGAAATCTCCTTTCTACACGTTCCTCGTAACAGGAATGACTTTGCGGACGCGTTAGCAACTTTGGCCTCCTTAATTCGAATATCAGACAAGGGACACTTGACAAACGTCACAATTTCCCTGCACAAGGCCCCAACCTATGGGAATTACGTTGGAGAAGTATCGGATGAGCTACCTCCCATCCAACATCCTTGGTATCAGCATATCAAGGAATATCTATGAGATGGATCCATTGACTTGCTATAAAATTCTACCTGAGTGGAGATGCGCTCTACAAAAGAGATGCAGGACTAGGTCTCCTCGGATGTTTAGACAAAGATCAAGCCCAAAGGCTTATGGATGAAATCCATGGTGGAGTCTATGGCCCCCACATGAGTAGCCCCCTCCTTGTCAAGAAAGTCCTCAGGATAGGACATTATTTGTTATCTCTCAAAGCTGATTGCAATGACCACGTCAGGAGATGATATTAGTGCCAAATTCATGTGAATGCTATACACGCTCCTCCACGGGAACTCCACAACATGAGTTCACATTGGCCCTTCTCAATGTGGGGAATGGACGTTATCGGGCCCATTGAGCCTAAAGCCAGCAATGGACATCGATTTATTTTCATCATGATCAACTACTTCACCAAGTGGGTAGAAGCAGCCTCCTTCCCCAGGGTTACCAAAGAAGTCATCATTGCTTTCATCAAAAACAATGTCATTTGTCGATATGGACAACCAGAGGTGATTGTGTCAGACAATGCTAAGAACCTCAACAACAAAATGATGGAGGAATTATGTAGTAAATTCCACATCAAGCATCTCAACTCTGTCATCTATCGTCCGATGATGAATGGTGTTGTTGAAGTGGCTAACAAAAACATCAAGAAGATTATGCAAAAGATATCCGCCAATCACAAAGATTGGCCTGACCTATTGCCTCTTATTATGTTAGCTTACAGAACATCAATGCGCACTTCCACTGGGGCAACCCCCTACACATTAACCTATGGGATGGAAGCAGTGCTCCCCATAGAAGTTGAAATGGAATCCCTCAGAGTGTTAATAAACGCTCAGCTGGAGGAAGGCCAATGGGTACAAGACAGATATCACCAATTGTCTCTAATAGACGAAACGCGAACCGCGACTATCTTCCATGGTCAGTTATATCAACAAAGGATCGCCAGATCCTACAACAAAAAAGTCCGACTACGGCAGTTTAAACAACATGACTTGGTTTTAAAGAAGATCCTTGACAACCAAGATCAATCTAAGGGGAAATTCGCTCCTAACTGGGAAGGCCCATTTTTTATCAAGGGAGTATTGACAGGAGGCGCTCTCAGATTGCATGAAATGGACAGCGATAAATTTCCACAACTCATCAACTCGGACGCCGTGAAACGATACTATGTTTGAAGTTGCCATCAAGCAACCATCCTGGTGTTGGATCATCAGATCACCAGTCATTCCGGCTCTTTAACCCTTTGTCACATATAACTCTCTTTCACACTTTGCCCCTCGGAGAAAACATATTTTTCAAGCCAGCAGCCTGGCTTATCTACGTTCCTATGACTTAGGTCATCCCACTACGGATTGAACCTCTCACGTTTGCAATTTATCCTCAACCTAGGATTAAACTTTCTCATCCCCGCAATCTGACCTGCACATGGGATCACGCTTTTCACCTCGCCTTGAGGGGCGAACTACGTCGACCTAATCTCCTCTTCAATAGGAGTACGTAGGCAACCATATTACATGGCCCGGTCGCAATAAAACAAAAATAACAAAAACATTTCTACCCTCTTCTCCTTACAAAAACAACAAAACATTCCTACACCATTTCTGCCACATACAACGTTGAACCTCTTACACCAGGTTCAAACTACGCAGACCTGATCTCCTCTTCAGTAAGAGTACGTAGGCAGCCATTCATGGTGCGGTCTCACCCCTACCAAAACACAAACCCTTATCAATTGGTACTGGGATCATCTTTCAATCCACTACATTTCATTGGCTTCAGACCAAATGGATGGAATTACCTGAACTCCTCCCAAATATGAGACTTGGCGACCATCTAAGCTGAGGTCATACCTTGAAAAGCAACACCAATCCATAAGAGATGGAATTAACTAGGCTTCTCCTAAATAGAAGTACTGGTGACCATCTGTGGTGCGGTCAATCTCAGAGAGGAAAGCCAAATCCTCTCCATATTTCCATGCAGAAACCAGTCCCTAGACACCAAAGTTGGTAGGGATACATACAGATCAATGATCCATTCTGAACTGTCTAAAGACATCTCAATGTCCATCCCTCAAGGAGGAATTCAGAATACATCAAGATCGCAAGCCCTGAAGCAGCAGGAAAAATATCAAGCTAGTATCAAAGCATACCTAAAAGGGAAGTGATCAAAAATATATTTCCCTGCCATATATATAATGATGTTTGATATACACAATGTAAATTGTACATGACAAAATGGCTAAGCTAGTCTGTGCAGGAAAATACAAGCTCATCTACAAGTCAGGATATATGCGAGCTAACAAGCCCAACATGGCATCCCTCTCAAAAGAAGGAGGCGAAGCTGTGGTCTCCTGTACGAGAATATCCACATGACCCAACAGATCTGCAGCCATCTACATGGTGACCATATGCTCATTGATGTAAGTGCTCATCTATGCGATCATGCCAGTGGTAAGAGACCTCATTGCAGTACTATCTTTAACGGCTATATCCAGAGCAGATATGGCATTATCCCGCTCAACTATCACTGCATCTCTGGCTGATCTGGCCTCATCCCGCTCAACAACAGCGATATCTCTGCGAGATAATGCCTCGTCTCTCTCTAACAGAGCTGCGTCTCTCCCATCAAGGGCAGTCAACATCAAGGCTCTAGCCTGTTCTCTCTCGAAGGTCATTAGATGGAGACTTTACTCGAAGTACTGTGCTGAATGATGTATCACAATAGTACTAGTACTGGGAGAATCCAAGGGAAATGCTGGCAACCCGACAACTAGCTCCTCCTCAAAGTGGGAATCAACATCCTCCTTGGGCTCTCCATCATCTGTCTCACTATCCGGTATTGTGGATACTACCACAGTCGATAAAATCTCTGTCTCCATCCATGCGGAATACTCTGCAGAACAACCCGGATGTCTCAAAGAAAAAGCAGCTATCTCACGCTGATCCCAATAAGCATACACACGGGATCGGTCCTCTGCTGAAAGATAGCGAGAAGCGGAACGCTGACCTAACGCCCCCTCGAAAGGATGAAAGTCCTGAAACTAGTCAAACTGTGACATCACGACCAGCGGGTGATAGGTAGTCATTCCCCTCAAGCTAGCCAGAGGGAGATAGTCCATGCCCAGAGCATGAGTAATAAGGCTGTAAGCTGAGCTAAGCCCCGAGCACGACAATATGCTAAAGGATCTCTGATATTCGCCAAGAACATAGACCAAGACATGGCGTCTGTACACTCCGATGGCTGAAAGGAGTATGACATGGCTATATCATGGGTAAAACAATACCCATGTCGTCTAAAGGTGATAATCGGTCTCAAGTGTGACATAAACCACACGTATAGCATGACCGAGCTGCCCGTGAACACTTCTGTCGGATAAGTACAAAGATGATGTAGTCGACCTCGTGGTCTCTGCTATAATCATCAGTATAATGGTATGACCCTCCCTGAGAGCTCTTACTGCCATGATGACTCCAATGTCTATCTCATCCATGTACCGTGGCATATAGACATACGACAGCACGCACAATAGCAATACACCTATGACGCCCCCCAAATCCGAGTCTCTTTCAACCCGACATATGGTGCTCCACGGTGCTATAGTTCACATAATCATTTAATTGACATGCCTCAAAGAACGAATATGTCTTATATATATATATTCTAAAACAATACTATTATTCCCCAGGTTCATTATAACCGTTACATTTGTTCATTTCATAATATCAAATATTATCATTACAAACCTATACTATTACATAGGTAATCTATACGTTCACTTTAGCCTTCTCTTTATACTTGTAGAATCCTTCGGTCCATTCAGTCTAAGCTGCATTCATATGGTTCAAGCAAGAGTGAGCATAACAAGCTCAGCAAGTACAATAATTTCATTTTAAAAGCATGCTTGAAACATAGGAATCGTATATCTTCAATAACTGGATGATAGTTACGAAGTACTATCAATAATTCAAAATAGCTTTCCTTTTTCCTTCAAAACATTTTACAATAACAATATTCATCAATTCATCAATTTTGGCTCAAGACGTGAATGTCTTATAGTTTCTTTGAAAAGGACAACCCGACACGAAGTCCGTAAGTCCGGCATAGCTTACGAGTACATCTAGGTGATCAGCCTATAGTACCCTATGTTGATCAACACTACATCCATTAAACGTGTGTACGTTTAAGTTGTGGCAACCTCACGTGCCCATTGAATACTCGATGAAAATATATTTGTTTATACATATTCAGGCTTACCTTGAATTCGTACCAAAGAGTTGGCATATGATAGCGTTAGCAATTCTATATTGAAAGACTTATAAAGAAATTAGTCAATCTATCAAGATTAGTCTAGCCGAGTTAAAACTGGCTTCGACCCTTTCTTTGAAAGCAAACATGCATCTCATAACGTGAATCATTTTGAAAACCTGGATAACACAAAGGTTAGACAAGCGTTTAAGAAAAACTTGCCTTCAGCGTCTGCTACAGTATAATTACGTTTCCTTCGAGTCTGTACGATATCTACAACACATAATCACATAACATACCACATTAGGTCATGAATAAACATACTTGGTTCCTAAAGAATCTTACCCTTCTTCTCAATCTAATCCCGTATTAGATTTGTTATTATTGGTTCCGGCTTACCGTCGTTCTTTACATCATTCTTACTAACTTCTGTCTCTTCTAACACTTAAGTGAAATTACTTCATTAATACAACTCAGTCCGAGTTAATCATCCTTCCTTATGGCTTATTAACATCCTTACGTTATCATCCAAAACTCGATCGTCATTGGTTAAGTATACTTATTGCATATCGTTCACGTTCATCTTCAATTGACTTTCTTTAATCCTAAGTAATCATACTTGAGTTTTAATTATGACTTAATAATATTTTATTAAGTCCCTTTGTTCGTTACTAAATAAATTCCCTTCATGTTCCACTTGTAACTATTCTTCATTGTCTAAGTTTTAAGGCTGGCGCCGCGGCGCAAGTGTTGCTTTGTTATGCCGCGCTGCGGCATCGCCCATTAGGGCTTGAAGACCGGACTCGGCGCTGTGGTGCGAGTCCCTTTATTAACTATCGCGATGCGGCACGAGTTTACAGAGTCTAAAGCTCACTTTGGCATGAGCGGGCCGGTCCATTTAAGCTTGAGTTGCTTGTGGCGCTGGACTCTGAGCCACAGATAGTTTTGACAAATTTTCAACTTTGCGAGATTCCCGGACTCGTAACTTCTTCGTTATAAGTCCGAATTGGCTTGTTCAAAGGCCTACGGTTCACAAATTACGTACTCTATACGTTCATGCAAGAATTTTATCTATTCGACTTTGTTTGCTAAAAATTCACCTATTAGTCCATTTTTAACAAAAATGATAAACGTTCGTGAACGTTCAATGCTTGTTTCTTCGTTCTAAGTCGGAATCCGGTCATTTTCGAGTTCGCAACTCTATAATGCCAAATAAGACTTGTCTCCATTGAAAACCAATATTTCCAAGCTCAATATCAAAATTCGACTTCCATTCCGTGAATTTCACAAATTCGACGATTGTCGTCTAATCATGTGAATTCCGGCGAAACTTTGTTACTTGAGATTTTTAAATCATTTCTCTTGGACTCAATCCATCATGCTACCATCTTGACATACATGCTTTGTTAACTTATAAACGTGATAAGTTATTAATTGTTCTTAATAAGTTCAAAACCCATAAACTTATAAACTACTTATTAAAGTATAACATACTTAATTTCATTGCTTATGACTTATTAATAAGTTAAGTCCTTTAATCCTTATTCTTACCTCTTATTAATCATGCTAACTTCTTAATGTAAACATATTACCACTTCTTACAAGTTCTTATACTTTCATTATTGTTCTTCACAAGTTCGTAACTTAAATGATTACGAATAGCTTATTCATGATTTATACAGCTTATTAAGACTTAAGCCATTTGGTTTATCATTCCTTAACATGCTAGTTCTACCAATACCCCCTTCTCTAACAATGGAAGAGAAAGAGAATCAAGGATTAAGGTTGCTTACCCTTTGATGATCACTTGCTAAACCTCAATCTTCTTCTTGCTTCTTGCTTAATAAGAACTCTAGCTTTTTCTCTCAAGCCATTAAGCTATAAGTTGTTGTGGAAAATCGAATAATAGAAGTCTAGCTTTTATGTGCTTATTCTCTCAAGTAAATAAGCTCTCAACTTATTATGTATAAGGTGTTGGAGGAAATGAACAACCAGCAAAATGAATTAAGAGCTTCCTATTTATAGGAAATCCTAGATGAGGGCTCAATGGTCATTAAACTATCCACCTCCTTACTATTCATTACCTAGCTCTTAAGTTAACTTGCCCTCCACAACTTTTACTTGGCCATCACAACACTTGCTCACCACTTATCTTAGCCATTAAGTTATCTTTGTCATTAAGTCTATTTGTTCATCACTTAAGCACTTTGTGTGCTCACCACAGTTACTTAGCCTCTAAGTTTGCTTGTTCATCACCTTGGATCATCCATGGGTTGCTCCATGGTTCTTACCCATTGGATACTTACTTGGGCTTAGGTTTAATTAGCTTACTTAATCATTTGGGCTTCTAGCATAATTCGCTTAACTAACTTAACTTATACATTGGGCTTGCAATTAAACAAACACTTGGGCTTGCATTAATAAACTCACATTGGACTTCACCATCCAATACTTGGGCTCACATAATACTTAACCATTCCTACCAAATCCTTTCTTTTGGCTTAAAGCCTTATAACATATATTATACGTATAATTCTCGTATTCTAACTCGTATACTAATTCAACATGAATGACATACCATTATTCATACATACTCGTATAATACCTCGTATCATACTCATAATCATTACTTCGTATAATACTTACGTAGTATACGATCATCACTTAATTCATTAATCGCATTACATTTCCTTCTCGTAAATCATTTTCCTTAAACATTAGATTTTTAAGTCCACAGGCGAAATATTACGTTTTCCATAACTGAAATATTATTGGATATTCTATCTCACCTCGATATTCTATCGTTACGTATTTCTCGGAAGTTCAAAAATAATTCCCGAGCAGAAATACGTGAATAGTATTTTTCGAAAAATTTCTCGGAAAGCTTTTATTTTCATCTTAGAAATTCAAACACTTTAATTTTACCACGTAGCTAAAATACTACGACGTTCTGATATGTTTAGGTCATAGAACGACCTTCAATTAGCTTGCTCCATAAATAATCCATTAAATTCATTTAATAAAAATAAAAATTTAATTCTCAAAAATCCAATTTTCTCGGGGCGTTACACCATCAATCCTGGCTAGACGCCAATGATCCTCCTGTGTGGTGAAATCCCCGGAATGTCGTCTATAACTATCCTTAGAGCCAAATCTGTCAATTAGAAAATTCTGGGATATAAGGTGGCTCAATGTAAGCTCATCCTGCACCACCCTGCGCCTCAATCCAGTGAGGATCATGAACCGTCGACTCATGTCCCCTAAAGCCATATGCACGCAAGGTCTGTCCAGCGACAGCATCGTCAACCGTGCATACTCTTCAAAAGTGGGAGTCAACTCCTGGGTCCCAAATTGGAAAACCTGCCTCTCCGATACCCAATGCTCTAGCATGCCATCCACAAATCCTGTGGGAACCTGAAACATCAACAGGGTCATAGTATGCTGCAACAAATGATCTATGGTCACCTTGTCTGATGGTGACATGCTATCATACCACGATCGCATACCAAATGCCACCAATGATGGTGGGGTATGGTCAATAGGGCTAACTGTCAAAGAAGATATCTGTGACGCCCCCAAATCCGGGTCTCTTTCAACCCGACAGATGGTGCTCCACGGTGCTACAGTTCACACAAACATTCAATTGAAAAAGCCTCAAAAGAACGAATATGTCTTATATATATTCCAAAACAATACTACCATTCCCCAGGTTCTTTATAACCGTTACATTTGTTCTTGTCATAATATTAAATAATATCATTACAAACCTATACTATTGCATAGGTACGCTACAAGTTCGCTTTTGCCTTCACTTTATCCTTGTCGAATCCTTTGGTCATATCGTCTAAGCTGCAATAATATGGTTCAAGCAAGTGTGAGCATAACAAGCTCAGCAAGTATAACAATTTCATTTTTTTAAAAGCATGCTTGAAACATAGGAATCGTATATCTTCAATAACTGGATGATAGTTACGAAGTACTATCAATAATTTAAAATAGCTTTCCTTTTCCTTCAAAATGTTTTGCAATAACAATATTCCGTAAATCATCAATTCTAGTTCAAGACGTGAACATCTTATAGTTTCTTTGAAAATGACAACCCGGCACGAAGTCCGTAAGTCCGGCATAGCTTACGAGTACATCTAGGTGATCAGCCTATAGTACCCTATGTTAATCAACACTACATCCATTAAACATGTATACGTTTAAGTTGTGGTAACCTAACGTGCCCATCGAATAATCGATGAAAATATATTTGTTTATACATATTCAGGCTTACCTTGAATCCGTACCAAAGAATTGGCATAGGATTGCGTTAACAATTCTATATTGAAAGACTTGTAAACAAACCAATAGACTTATCAAGATTAGTCTAGCCAAGTTAAAATGGGCATCGACTCTTTCTTTAAAACCATACATGCATCTCATAACTTGAATCATTTGAAAACCTGACTAACACGAAAGTTAGACAAGGGTTTAAGAAAAACTTGCCTTCAGCGTCTGCTACCAAATAATTATGTTTCCTTTGAGTCTTTACAGTCTCTACAACACATAATCACATAACATACCACATTAGGTAATGAATGAACATACTTGATTCCTAAAGAATCTTACCCTTCTTCTCAATCCAATCTCGTATTAGATTTGTTATTTATTGGTTCCGGCTTTCCGTCATTCTTTTACATCGTACTTACCAACTTCGTTCTCTTATAACACTTAAGTGAAATTATTTCATTAATACTACTCAGTTCGAGTTAATCATCTTTCCTTACAGCTTATTAACGTCCTTACGTTATTAATCAAAACTAGATCGTCATTGGTTATGTGTACTTATTACGTATAGTTCACTTTCATCTTCAATTGACTTTCTTTAACCCTAAGTGATCATACTTGGGTTTAATTATAACTTAATAATGTTTAACTAAGTCCCTTAGTTCGTTACTAACCAATTTCCCTTCATCTCCTACTTGTAAACATTTTTCATTGTTGAAGTTTTAGGGTTGGCTGTTTGCAAGCGGTTAAGCTATTATCAGACTTTCAGTGTCGCTACGGCAAGACGCTTATTAGGGCTTGGAGACCGGACTCGGCGCTGCGGTACGAGTCCCTATGTTAAAGGTCGCGCTGCGGCATGAGTCTCAAGAAGCTGAAGCTCACTTTGGTATTGGCATGACTTACCTTGCCTTGGATCGGGCGCCAGGCACCAATGCTCAAAGACTGAGAAAAAGTTTTACGAATTTTTCTTTTCTTGAGATTCCCGCCAGTAACTTCTTCGTTATAAGTCCGAAATCGTTTGTTCAAGAGCCTATGGTTCAGAAATCACGTACTCTACGTGGTCAAGCAAGAATTTTATCTAATCGACTTCATTTGCTAAAATTCCACCTATTAGTCCATTTTTAACGAAAACGATAAACGTTTGTGAACGTTCAACACTCGTTTCTTCGTTCTAAGTTGGAATCCGGCCATTTTTGAGTCTGCAACTCTATAATGACAAATATGATTTGTCTTCATTGAAAATCAATGTTTCCAAGCTCAATATCAAAATTTGACTTCCATTCCGAGAATTTCACGAATTCGATGATCGTCGTCTAATCGTGTGAATTCCGACGAAACTTCGTCACTTTAGATTTTTAAACCATTTCACTTGGATTCAATCCATTATACTATCATCTTGACATACATTCTTCGTTAACTTATGAACATGTTAAGTTATTACTAGTTCATTGTGAATTTATAACTTATGAAAATATCAATTACTTATATTTTCATTTCTCATAACTTATGACTTCTTTTCTCATGATTTCCTATGGCTTCAATCTTTTAACCACCATCCTTGCTTCTTATTATCATACCATCTTTTTAAGAGAACATATGAAAAGTTCATATAAGTTCCTTATGAATTCATAACTTATTCTTGGTTTGGATTTCTTATTCATTACGTATACGGGTTATTAAGACTTAAGCCTTTGATTTATCATTCCTTAGCATATTAGTTCTACCAATACCCCCTTCTCTATCCATGGAAGAGAAAGAGAATCATGGTTCAAGATGGCTTACCCTTAATGAGCACTTGACTAAGCTTTGATCTTCTTCTTGCTAACTCTTCTTCTTCCTTCTTGCTTATGTGAATAATGAAAGACTAACATATGCTAACTTATTCTCTCAACCAAATAAGCTCTCAACTTATAAGTGGGATGAAATGAAACAACCTCCAAATGAATGCACAAGCTCCCTATTTATAGAAATTCCTAGATGAGGGTATAAGGGACATAAAGCCACTCCACCTCCTTAATCACCTCCTTACTATTCATTGCTATGCCCCTAAGTAAACTTGGCCTCCACACAAAATACTTGGCCACCAAATCACTTAGCCATTAAGTTATCTTGCTCCCCACAACACTTGATCATCACACTTACTTAATCATTAAGTATTCTTGCTAATCACATATATGCACTTTGTGTGATCACCACACTAACTTAGACTTTAAGTTTACTTGATTAGCACATCAATTTCTTGTCCACCACTTTAGACTATCCATGGTTTGCCCCATGGTTTTAAACCATCCCCTAACCCATTGAATTATAGCTTGGGCCTTTAGCTGAATTAACTTAACCTAATCATTTGGGCTTGCATTAAATTGCTTTGGGCTTGTAATTTAACAAACATTGGGCTTGCATTAATAATGTAAGACCCCAACTTTTATGAATAAAGAATAATTTTCTCGAAATATATTTTTGAATTTTATGGTGTGGATTTGATATAATGTTATAGTGGTGGGTAATATTTACAAATTTTGCAAAGTACGCAAGTTGTTATATAATATTCGATTGGTCGGGGAATATTCGTTTTAACAGGGAATATTCGTACAACGGCACAATCATTGGTGGACCCCCACAACGGCATTATTGTCGGATTGAGAAAACGACAAAAATACTTTATGAAAATAACGGCGGAAGTTTTACCATTAACTGTTGAAACACCCTTGTTAAAGAAACAAGAATATCTGGCGTGGTTGCATAGTAGCTACGGTATTGATTATTGAGGCTTACGTGAGAAGTCACTCAGTTATACTCAATTATTGCTACAATAATTGCTGCATCATATCTCTCATATTATTGATTAAATTATTGTCACAGTATCATCTGCATAATATTTATTATTATTAAATCAATAATTGAGACGACAAAGTTATTCATATTATTATTTGCAATATTGACATGTCTAAAAGTTCATCAAGGAGAGGTTTGGTCACCTGATTGCGCCAATAAGGAGAAATCCTTATTGGAAGGCCCCCTCTTTCCTGGGAACGACCTGGTTGTTAAATATTGTGAGTTATAATATTAATGATGAATAAGTTGTGTTGATTAAAAATGAATTTTGATAGTTCCATTGTGTTGGGATTATTAGTGTTAGTGGAAATCGACATCTTTTTCGATGATAATTGATGTTTGGGGGTTATATTGATAAATCGGGTAATTTATCGGATAAATGAGCAATTAATTGCTACTAATTCATATGCTTATATAACTATTTGTTCACATGTGTGTACTATTGAATCACATTATTTACTATTATGGGAGTTGGTGCAAGATTGATAATACTTACATGACTAAGTTAAAAATGGAGGTATAGATGGAGGTACTATACTGTAATTCATATTTTTTGCATGATTATACTATTGATTCACATGATTGAACTATTGATTCACATTATTTACTATTAGGGGAGGTGGTGCAAGTTTGATAATACTTGCAGGACTAAATTAAAAATGAAAGAAAAGTTGGAGGTAGTGTACTGTAATTTTTCGAGCCCCAAAACATGCAATTATCGAAACTATATTTTCCTATAAATAGAAGCTCATTCTTCCTTCATTTCTCACCAATTCACAAAAGCTTTAGAGCGATTATTATAAAGAGAAATTATAGAGAGAAAGAAGAAGAGAATTATGCTACCTCACTATTCCAGTATCCAGTTTTTCTAAGGTAGGAAATATTATTTCTTTCTTATCCATGAAGAGAACTTCTGTTATTCCATTCTTTATTATTCTATTGGAATAACCTGTATACGTGGGTTACCCTATACTTGGTGAAATTCTTCTGTTATTCCATTCTTTATCATTCTGTTGGAACATCTTGTCTGTGCGTTTATGTAAAACCCCAACTTATTATAAATAAAATCAAATTTCCTCTAATTATTATTGTGAATAATAAGGTATTAATTTGATATAATTCTCTGGTTATGGGTGAAATGTGCAAATTTTTAAAAATAAGCAAGTGGTTATAAAATAATCATTGTTGTCGGTGAATATTCGTTTGGTCGTGGAATATTCTTGTTGTCGGGAAATATTCGTACGACGGCGCAGTCATTTATGGAATAACTGTCGAATGAAGAAAACGACAAGTTTGAGTTTTTATAAATAACGGCGTAGTTGTTACCGTTAACACTGTTGGAATACCCGGTGGTTAAAATACAATAATACGCGTGGATGCATAGTATTTTTGAATTATTGATTCTTACGTAAGAAGGCACTACTCAATAATTGTTACAGTAATTACTGTTTAATATTTTATTTTATTGATTCAATAATTGTTGCGTTGATATTTTATATTATTGTTTTTTCAATAATTATCACTGCACAGTATTTCCCATTATCAGATCAATAATTCATATTATTTGAATAATATTATTAGATAGCATTATTGACAATGTCTAGAAAGTTCTGTCAAGGAGAGGTTTGGTCACCTAATTGCGCGCCAGTAAGGAGAAATTCTTATCGAAAAGCTCCTTCTTTCCTGGGAACGGCCTGGTTGTCATAATTGTGATTCTGTAATATTATTTGTGAATAATTAATTATTGATTTCTATGATGAGGAAATATTTATTTTATGTGGATATAAATGATGGATATATTTATTTTTATGTGAATAAAAATGAAGGAATTAATGCAGAGGTGTTTTATCAGTATTTTGTCGGAAGGGAAGTATTAAAAATCACTCGTTTGTGGATTTCGGATATTTTTGGTTTGGAATTTGGAAAAACTCAAAGCTGCAATGTTGTAGAGAATTCAATTTCAGGCAGAATGGACATAAAATTCTTATTTTTCTGATAACCGGGCTATTTTTTATGAATTGTTGAAGTTTAAAAAAATAAAATAATTTTTATTAAATTTATAGGTGGGACTCACTTTGGTTGGTGTCAATAACATGTGGGCTGCTGAAATTTTTAGAATTGAGGGGCTGGAAATTTTCAAAGCATGTGCGTAGAATTTGAAAAGAAAATATTATATTTTATTATTTTAGTCTCCTATGGCGTCCTAGCATTTTCCTATAAATAGGCGCTTAGGTTAGAATGTAAAATCACACCGTAAAACAAAGTTTTCTTTCTCTATATTTATCGAAATTTATTTTAGTGAGTATTTTGATACTTTGAGAGTTGCTATTCAAAGATAAGTTTCATTTACTTTATATCCAAAATTCAATTCGAAAAGTACTATTATTTTGAGGTAAGGAGTGTTATTTTCTTCTTAAATGATAATATTTTCTTCAATATCATTATGCCGAAATATTGGTGAACGTTTTTATCAAATTTTGAACTTTTTATGTCGGGGTTACTATTCACATATACGGCACTATTCACGTATACGGCACTATTCACGAATACGACACTATTCACCAAAAAATGAAATTTTCTTCTTTTTGTCCAAGATGTCTATTATGGTTACTATCTTTGATTGTATCCATGTTTTGATCTTTATTTTTGAATTCTGCTTCAAAATTGGTATTTATGAAGTATTATTGATCTTGGATAAACTGTTATACGAATCCCTACTATTTATCCTTCTGTCTCACTAGATTCGTTTTCTTTAAAATATTTTTCATCATCCTCAGTCCTAAATGATGATATTACTGAATATCTTTGGCCTGTAGTGCAAAGATGAATGATTAACTGATGAAAATCTTTGGCCCGTAGTGCAAAGATGAACAGGTGTTGAGATGAACATGACCAACTGGTGATACAAATGAATATCTTTGGCCTGTAGTGCAAAGATGAATATTGATTAAAGATGTATATTGATTGTTGTTATAGGGATAAAATATTGATGATGGACTTTTAAATCTTAGAAGATAGTAGAACTCATTCTCTACATGACTCTTCTAATAGATTGTTGTTTCCACTACAGTTGTTGATCTAAAACTTGTTGTCTATTATATTTTATCAGATTTTTCCCTGTTGAAAACTAATGATAATTTGTTGTATATTATCTTAATCATAATATTCTTTACTGGGCTAGTTGAGCTCACCCTTTTCCTTTTTGTTCCATTTTTCTTCTCAGGAGGTGAGAACATAGCAGGATCTAGTCGGGGTATGGAGTGATGGTTCTAGAAAGATGTTTTAGCAATCCTCACTATTTCTGTAAAATAGTGTTTGAATAATTGTAATGAGGACTTATTTGAGTGTGGATATTGTCTAGAAGACAATATTTGTATTTAAACTCACAGTATGTGTTGTTGTATTTTGCACGACAATTGTATTATTGAAGTTGTAGTTTGCTTTATGTACCATGTATTTGGCGACTCTGAATGGGTGTTGTATACCTATTTTGGGGGCGTCCCAGTTGGTATCAAAGCTTAGGGATATGGTCTCTGGCGGAGATCGGGGAATAGAACTAGGAGGGGAGAGATGAGTAAATCCTTCGCTAGTGTGTACTATCTAAGCTTATTTGTTGGTCAGTCATAATATAGGGATATTATGTGATATGTTAATTTGTTTAATTAACCCTTGTTTTATGGCACTATTTAAGAATGGCTGCTGAGACCGTTAACAATAGAGTGTATGAGACTGTGGAATAACCTTTAGTTACAAACCACGAGAACGTGCAACAGGAAGACAATATTCCTCCTGTAAACAACACTACCAAGAAAACGATGAATGATGGAATGTTTAGGAGCTTTTTACAGTTCACGCAAAATCAGACGAGGGAGACTCGTGTACAAAATACGGGTGGAAGTGATAGCAATGCGCGATCTATCACAGCCAAGCAGTTCAAGGAGTTGGGACCACCAGAATTTATTGGAAAGCTGGATCCGATCAAGGCGGAAACATGGGTCAAACAAATTATCAAGATATTCGATGTCTTGGGATGTACGGAGGAACAGAAGGTTCCATTCGCCACCTTTATGTTCCGCGGTGAGGTAGACTCATCGGTGGGAGTCTCAGAAGCGCACTCCACCGCCGCACTCAACATGTCTTGGGAAACGTTTCAGAAACTATTTAATGACAAGTACTTTCCTGAAAGTATTCGTCATATGAAGGAGGTAGAGTTTATCAGACTGGAACAAAACAACATGACGGTGTCCTAGTACGAGGCGAAGTTTGCTGAGTTATCTAGGTTTGCACATCATTTGGTAGAGAATGAGGAACGAATGACCAGGATGTTTCTGAGAGGTCTAAAACCCGATATTCGTCAATACCTTATCTCTCATAAATTTTCTCTGTATTCAGATGTTGTCAACAAGGCTCAATTATTAGAGCAAGATAGTGAGTATGTTCAACCGAGGGACCACAACCAGGGTCATACCAGTGACAGCAGTCATCAGAGCGATGATAACCAACGAGGAGGGAAAAATACGAACAAAGGCGGTAACCACTCGGGTGGTCATCGTGGCCATGATAATAGGAGAGGCGAGTCAAGTGGAAATTTCAGAAAGAGGAGATTCAATAATGACGAGAAGACATCAGCAGCAGCACCAACACCAACAACAAATTCTAGGGGAGGAGAACGACCGCCAGTTAGATGTTACAAATGCGGGAAAGAAGGACATATCAGCCCAAATTGTCCACAACAATCCAAGGTATGTTACAACTATGGAAATGAAGGCCACATAGCTCGGGATTGTTCTGTAGCAAAACCAAGTTCAACGGGGATGGTGACTCCAAGGGCTGTCCCAGATAAGTTGAAATCAGCGGTTCCTGGAAGAGCGTTTTTTGTGACTGGACAAAATGTGAGGAACCCGAATGAGGTGATCATGGGTAAGCTAATCTTGAACTCTTGTGAAGTTTATACCTTACTAGATGCTGGTTCTACCCATTCTTTTATCTCTCCTGCTTGTGCTCAACGTTTAAACTTGACTCCGGAGAAATTGGACTTTGACTTATCTGTTGAAACTTCGTTGGGTGAAACCTTCGTTACATATACAATTTATAAATCTTGCATGATCCAAGTTGGCACTATCACATTACCTGTTGATCTTATCTCTTTAAAGATACTTGCTTTTGATGTGATTTTTGGAATTGATTGGTTAACCACTCATCATGCTAAAATTGATTATTTTCGTAAGGTTGTTAGTTTTCATATTCCTAACCAACCTGTCATACGAATTCAAACTACTAAACCACTAAAATCAGTCACTGTCATATCAAGCCACAAAGCTATTCATTTATTGAAAAAGGATGTCAAGCTTTCTTAGCCTATGTTATGGATTTGAATAAAGACAAGTCAGATTTGAAAAATATTTTTACTGTTAGAGAATTTCCTGATGTATTTCCTGAAGAACTTCCCAGTCTACCCCCAGAATGTGATGTTGAATTCTTTATTGACCTTGAATGGGGTACAAAGCCCATTTCAAAAACCCCATATCGAATGGCTCCTATTGAACTTCAGGAGTTAAAAGTACAACTACAGGAATTGTTAGACATCGGTTTCATTCGTTCTAGTACATCTCCTTGGGGTGCTCCTGTTTTATTCGTAAAGAAGAAAGACGGGAGTATGCGACTTTTTATTGACTATCGAGAATTAAACCATGTCACCATCAAGAATAGGTATCCGTTACCTCGCATTGATGACCTGTTCGACCAGTTGCAAGGAACACAATTCTTTTCAAAGATCGACCTTCGTTCTAGATATCATCAGCTGAAGATTAAAACTGAGGATATTCCAAAGACTACCTTCTGAACTCGGTACGGGCATTATGAATTCTTAGTCATGTCTTTTGGATTGACTAATGCTCCAGCTGCTTTCATGGATATGATGAACCGTGTATTCAAGGAATATTTGGATCAATTCGTTGTTGTCTTTATTGATGACATCCTCATCTATTCCAAAAATCGTGAAGATCATGAGCACCATTTGAAGCTGATACTTGAAAGGCTTCGTGAAAACAAGCTTTATGCCAAGATGAAGAAATGCGAGTTCTGGGTTGAGGAAGTAGCATTCCTTGGGCACGTGGTGTCAGAATATGGAGTATCTGTTGACCCGATGAAGATTGAAGCAATACAAAGTTGGGAGCAACCGAAGTCGGTGACCGAAGTACGCAGCTTTCTGGGCTTAGCTGGTTATTATTGGAGATTCGTGGAAGGATTTTCTCGAATCGCTACTCTGTTAACTCAGCTGACTCAGAAAGATACAAAATTCGTATGGAGCGAGGAATGTGAGACGAGTTTCCAAGAGCTCAAGAGGAAACTCATTTCGGCACCTGTTCTGGCAATACCATCTGGTACGGATGGATTTATTATCTACAGCGATGCTTCAGGTAAAGGGTTAGGATATGTTCTCATGCAACATGGGAAAGTCATAGCCTATGCCTCACGACAACTCAAAGAATATGAGAGGAATTATCCTACTCATGATCTAGAGTTGGTAGCAGTCGTATTCGCATTGAAATTTGGAGACACTACTTATATGGGGACAAAGTGGAGATTTATACGAACCATAAAAGCCTCAAATATTTCTTCACCCAAAAAGAACTCAATATGCGGCCACGACGTTGGCTTGAGCTGTTGAAAGATTACGATCACACTATTTAATATCATCCTGGAAAAGCGAACGTAGTAGCTGACACATTGAGTAGAAGATCATATACGAGTACGAGTGTGATATTATCAATGCAAAGGCCCATTCTGTATGACTTGAAAAGGATGGAGGTAGAATTAAAGACTCTAGGGACCCACATGATGATGGCAAATATACGAGTAGAACCGACTTTAATCGATAAAGTTAAAGCTGCTCAAGCTACATACCTAGAGCTGATACGTATGAAGAAGAAAGTGCAAGAAGGAGCTATTCCAGAAGCGAGAATCGATGAAGAAGGAATACTTAGATTCAACTCCTAACTTTGTGTTCCTAACAATTCTAACTTGAAGCATTGAATCATGATGGAGGCACACAACACACCGTTTGCAATCCATCCTGGGAGTACCAAAATGTATCATGATATTCGACATACATTTTGGTGAAATAATATGAAGAGAGAGATCGCGGAGTTTATCTCGAGGTGTTTAACTTGTCAACGTGTAAAGGCGAAGCATCAAGTGCCAAAAGGTCCATTGCAATCACTTGAGATTCCAGAATGGAAGTGGGAACACATTACTATGGATTTCGTTACAGGTCTTCCCAAAGTTTCTTATGGCATAGATGCGATTTGGGTTATCATTGATAGATTAACCAAGTCTACTCATTTCTTACCGATACGTGAGACTTATTCCCTTGAACGTCTTGCTCGTATATACGTTAATGAGATTGTGCGATTTCATGGCATGCCAGTATCCATAGTTTCGGATCGTGACCCAAGATTCACTTCACGATTTTGGGTTAGCTTGCAGAAAGCTATGGGCACGAATTTACGATTCAGCTCGACATACCATCCTCAAACAGACGGGCAATCAGAGAGGACTATTCAAACTCTTGAAGATCTATTAAGACTTTGTGTCCTAGATTTCAAAGGGAGTTGGGATAAGTACTTGCCATTGGTAGAATTCTCCTACAACAACAGTTATCAAGCAAGTATAGGCATGGCTCCATTTGAGGCGTTATATGGACGAAAGTGTCGATCTCCAATATGCTGGGATGAGGTGGGAGAAGCAACGTTGTTGGGACCAGAATTAGTACGCATGACTACAAAAAATATCCAAATGATTCGACAACGTATTCAAACCTCACAAGATCGACAAAAGAGTTATCCTGATCTTCATCGAAAGGATGTGGAATTTAATATTGGGGATCATGTATTGTTACGTGTTGCTCCATGGAAAGGAGTTACAAGATTTGGGAAAGAGAAAAGCTCAATCCAAGGTTTGTTGGTCCATTTGAGATTCTTGACCGAATAGGAAATGTGGCCTATAGACTCACATTACCTCCAAACATGTCTCGTGTTCATAATGTTTTTCACATATCTATGCTTCATAAATATGTGAAAGACCCGAACCATATTATTGCTTTAGAACCAGACGAGATAGCCGAAGATTTAACGTACGAAGAAGTACCTGTTAAGATCTTGGAAAGGAAAGAGCATGTCCTATGCACAAAGGTTATACCACAAGTTAAGGTTTTGTGGAGAAACCATGCTATTGAAGAAATGACCTGGGAGTTGGAATCAGAAATGAAAGCGAGGTATCCTCACCTTTTTGAAACACCAGGTACGTACGTCAATTTCGAGGACGAAATTTTATAAGGAGGGGAGGTTGTAAGACCCCAACTTATTATAAATAAAATCAAATTTCCTCTAATTATTATTGTGAATAATAAGGTATTAATTTGATATAATTCTCTGGTTATGGGTGAAATGTGCAAATTTTTAAAAATAAGCAAGTGGTTATAAAATAATCATTGTTGTCGGTGAATATTCGTTTGGTCGTGGAATATTCTTGTTGTCGGGGAATATTCGTACGACGGCGCAGTCATTTATGGACCCCATAACAGAATAACTGTCGAATGAAGAAAACGACAAGTTTGAGTTTTTATAAATAACGGTGTAGTTGTTATCGTTAACACCGTTGGAATACCCGGTGGTTAAAATACAATAATACGCGTGGATGCATAGTATTTTTGAATTATTGATTCTTACGTAAAAAGGCACTACTCAATAATTGTTACAGTAATTACTGTTTAATATTTTATTTTATTGATTCAATAATTGCTGCGTTGATATTTATATTATTATTTTTTCAATAATTATCACTGCACAGTATTTTCCATTATCATATCAATAATTCATATTATTTGAATAATATTATTAGATAGCATTATTGGCAATGTCTAGAAAGTTCTGTCAAGGAGAGGTTTGGTCACCTAATTGTGCGCCAGTAAAGAGAAATTCTTATTGGAAAGCCCCTTCTTTCCTGAGAACGGCCTGGTTGTCATAATTGTGATTCTGTAATATTATTTGTGAATAATTAATTATTGATTTATATGATGAGGAAATATTTATTTTTAGTGGATATAAATGATGGATATATTTATTTTTATGTGGATGAAAATGAAGGAATTAATGCTGAGGTGTTTTATCAGTATTTTGTCGGAAGGGAAGTATTAAAAATCACCCGTTTGTGGATTTCAGATATTTTTGGTTTGGAATTTGGAAAAACTCAAAGCTACAAAGTTGTAGAGAATTCGATTTCAGGCAGAATGGACAGAAAATTTGTATTTTTCTGATAACCGGGCTATTTTCTATGAATTGTTGAAGTTTCAAAAAATAAAATGATTTTTATTAAATTTATGGGTGGGACCCACTTTGGTTGGTGTCAATAACATGTGGGCTACTGAAATTTTCAGAATTGAGGGGTTGGAAATTTTCAAAGCATGTGCGTAAAATTTGAAAAGAAAATATTATATTTTATTATTTTAGTCTCCGATTGCGTTCTAACATTTTCCTATAAAACAGACGCTTAGGTTAGAATTGAAAATCACACCAGAAACAAGTTTTCTTTCTCTATATATTATTGAGCGTATTTTAGTGAGTATTTTGATACTTTGAGAGTTTCTATTCCGTACAAGTTTTTATCGGCTTTATATCACATTACATTCAGTCGAAAGTACGGTTATTTTGAGGTAAGGGATGTTATTTTCTTCTTAAATGATATTATTTTCTTCAATATCATTATGCCGAAATATTGGTGAACGTTTTTATCAAATTTGGAACTTTTTATGTCGGGGTTACTATTCAAGTATACGACACTATTCACGTATACAGCACTATTCACGAATACGGCACTATTTACCAAAAAATGAAATTTTCTTCTTTTTGTCCAAGATGTCTATTATGGTTACTATCTTTGATTGTATCCATGTTTTGATCTTTATTTTTGAATTATGCTTCAAAATTGGTATTTATGAAGTATTATTGATTTTGGATAAACTGTTATACGGATCCCTACTATTTGTCCTTCTGTCTCACTAGATTCGTTTTCTTTAAAATATTTTTCATCATCCTCAGTCCTAAATGATGATATTACTGAATATCTTTGGCCTGTAGTACAAAGATGAATGATTAACTGATGAATATCTTTGGCCCGTAGTGCAAAGATGAACAGGTGTTGAGATAAACATGACCAACTGGTGATACAAATGAATATCTTTGGCCTGTAGTGCAAAGATGTATATTGATTGTTGTTATAGGGATAAAATATTAATGATGGACTTTTAAATCTTAGAAGATAGTAGAACTCATTCTCTACTTGACTCTTCTAATGGATTGTTGTTTCCACTGCAGTTGTTGATCTAAAACTTGTTGTCTATTATATTTTATTAGATTTTTCCCTTTTGAAAACTAATGATAATTTATTGTATATTATCTCTAATCATAATATTCTTTACTGGGCTAGTTGAGCTCACCATTTTCCTTTTTGTTCCATTTTTCTTATTAGGAGGTGAGAACATAGCAGGATCTAGTCGGGGTATGGAGTGATGGTTCTAGAAAGATGTTTTAGCAGTCCTCACTATTTCTGTAAAATAGTGTTTGAATAATTGTAATGAGGACTTATTTGAGTGTGGATATTGTCTAGAAGACAATATTTGTATTTAAACTCTTAGTATGTGTTGTTGTATTTTGAACGACAATTGTATTATTGAAGTTGTAGTTTGCTTTATGTACCATGTATTTGGCAACTCAGAATGGGTGTTGTATACCTATTTTGGGGGTGTCCCAGTTGGTATCAAAGCTTAGGGATATGGTCTCTGGTGGAGATCGGGGAATAGAACAAAGAGGGGAGAGATGAGTAAATCCTTCGCTAGTGTGTCCTATCTAAGCTTATTTGTTGGTTAGTCATAATATAGGGATATTATGTGATATGTTAATTTGTTTAATTAACCCTTGTTTTATGGCAGTATTTAAGAATAGCTGCTGAGAATGTTAACAATGGAGTGTAAGAGACTGTGGAACAACCTTTAGTTACAAACCAGGAGAACGCACAACAGGAAGACAATATTCCTCCTGTAAACAACACTACCGAGCAAACAATGAATGATGGAATGTTAAGAGCTTTTTGCAGTTCATGCAAAATCAGACGAGGGAGACTCGTGTACAAAATACGGGTGGAAGTGATAGCAACGCGCGATCTGTCACAGCCAAGTAGTTCAAGTAGTTGGGAACACCAGAATTTATTGGAAAGCCGGATCCGATCAAGGCGAAAACATGGGTCAAACAAATTACCAAGATATTCGATGTCTTGGGATGTACGGAGGAACAGAAGGTTCCATTCGCCACCTTTATGTTCTGTGGTAAGGCAGACTACTGGTGGGAGTCTGTGAAGGGTAACCAGCCTGCTGCACTCAACATGTCTTGGGAAATGTTTCAAAAACTGTTCAATGACAAGTACTTTCCTGAAAGTATTCATCATATGAAGGAGGTAGAGTTTATCAGACTGGAACAAAACAATATGACCGTGTCCTAGTACGAGGCGAAGTTCATTGAGTTATCTAGGTTTGCACCTCATTTGGTAGAGAATGAGGAACGAATGGCAAGGATGTTTCTGAGAGGTCTAAAACCCGAGATTCGTCAATACCTTATCTCTCATAAATTTTCTCTGTATTCAGATGTTATCAACAAGGCTCAATTATTAGAGCGAGATAGTGAGTATGTTCAACCGAGGGACCACAACCAGGGTCATACCGATGACATCAGTCATCAGAGCGATGATAACCAACGAGGAGCGACCACAACCAGGGTTATACCAGTGACAGACCAAATGATAGCATTAGTAGTCCTCACTATTCAGTGAAATAGTGGGAAAATAAATGTAATAATATTGAATTTGAGTTTGTATATTGTCTAGACGACAATATTTGTATTAAAACTCACAGCTTATGTTTTGTCGTACTTTTGCATTTACGGTTGTATAATTAAGTTGTATTTGTATTCGTACCATGTATTTGGCGACTCAGAATAGGTGATGTATACCTATTTTGGGGGCGTCACAGTTGGTATCAAAGCTTAGGGATATGATCCATGGCTGAAATGTGAGATAAGAACTAGGATGGGAGAGACGGGGAATTCTTTCGCTAGTATGATCTACCTAAGTTTATTTGGTATTTAATTGGTCAGTCAGAGTGTAGGGATAATATGTTTCATGTCAATTAACCCTTGTTTTGTGGCAGTATTTGAAAATGGCATCCGAGAATGTTGAGAACATCAATGGAGCACGAGAGACCGCTTGAGTCTCCACGGATCAATAACCGTGACAATGTGCATCAGGAAGGCGACAATCCTCATGCAAACAACAACATTGACCAAATGATGAACGATGGAATGTTCCGAGGCTTCATGCAATTCATGCAACATCAGGCGAGAGCGACTCCTGTCCAAAATATAGGTGAAAACACTGGCAACTCTCGGACGGTCACCGCCAAACAGTTCAAGGAGCTAAGACTACCAGAGTTTATTAGAGAGCCAAAACCACTTATGGCGGAAGCGTGGATAAAGCAGATAACCAAGATATTTGATATCTTGGGATGCTCCGAGGAACAAAAGGTTCCCTTCACCACCTTTATGTTGCGTGAAGAAGCGGACTTGGTGGGAATCAGAAAAGCACTCCAACTGACGCACTAAAGATATCTTGGGAGAAGTTCCAAGAGCTGTTCAATGACAAGTACTTTCCCGAAAGTATTCGTCATATGAAGGAGGTGGAGTTTATCAAGTTGGAACAAAACAATATGACTGTGTCGCAATACGAGGCTAAATTTGCAGAGTTATCCCGGTTTGCATCCCATTTGGTCGATAATGAGGAGCGGATGACCCGAATGTTTTTAAGAGGTTTGAAACCGGAGATACGACAATATCTTATTTCTCATAAACTGTGTTTGTATTCAGATGTTGTAAATAGGGCACAGTTATTGGAGCACGATAACGAGTCAATGCAACCACGAGAAAGCAGCCAGCATCATGAAAATACCAGTGGTAACAGTCATCGAAATGGTGACAACAAGCGTGGAGGCAATCAACATGCCAGAAATGGTAACCACTTCAGTGGTAATCATAGCCAAGACAATAAGAATGGACATTTCAAGAAGAGGAGATTCAACAATGATGGAAAGACGTCAGCACCAACACCCGTTGTCAAGGAAGGAGAACGACCACCTATCATATGCTTCAAATGCGGAGGGGAGGGACACATTAGTCCAAACTGCGTGATGCCATCTAAAGCATGTTATAATTGTGGAAGAGAAGGTCACCTAGCCCGATTTTGTCGTTCACTGAAGACAAGTTCAGCTAGGATGGAGGCACCAAAGGCCGTCCCAGAAAAGTCAAAGTCGGTGGTGCAAGGGAGAGCATTTATTGTGACCTCCCAGAAAGCAAGGAACCCGAACGAGGTCATCACGGGTAAGCTTATCATAAACTCTAGCAAAGTCTATACCTTATTTGATACCAGTTCTACCCATTCTTTTATTTCTCCTACTTACGCTCAACGATTAAATTTGACTCCGGAGAAATTAGACTTTGACTTATCTGTCGAAACTCTATTAGGAGAAACCTTCATTACATCCATTGTTTATAAGTCTTGTTTGGTTCAAATCGGTACCCTCACATTACCTGTCGATCTAATTTCATTGAAAATACTTGCATTTGATGTGATTCTAGGGATTGATTGGTTAACTATTCATCATGCAAAAATTGATTGTTTTCGTAAGGTTGTTAGCTTTTATATTCCTAAACAACCTATTATGCGAATTCAAGCGACCAACCCATTAAAATCAATTACGGTCATCTCAAGCCATAAAGCTATTCGTTTATTAAAAAATGGATGTCAAGCTTTCTTAGCTCATGTCATGGATTTAAACAAAAATACGTCAGTTTTGAATGATATTTCTATTGTTAATAAATTTCCTGACGTATTCCCTGAAGAACTTCCTAGCCTACCCCCAGAGCGTGAAATTAAATTTTGTATCGACCTTGAACCCGGTATAAAACCCATTTCAAAATCCCATATCGAATGGCTCCTATTGAACTTCAGGAGTTAAAGACCCAATTACAGGAATTGTTAGACATCGGTTTCATTCATCCTAGTACGTCTCCTTGGGGTGCTCCTGTTCTATTCGTAAAGAAGAAAGATAGGAGTATGCGACTTTGTATTGACTACCGGGAATTGAACCATGTCACCATCAAGAATAGGTATCCGTTACCTGGCATTGATGACCTGTTTGACCAGTTGCAAGGAGCACAATTCTTTTCAAAGATCGATCTTCGTTCTGGATATCATCAGCTGAAGGTTAAAACTGAGGATATTCCAAAGACGGCTTAAAGAACTCGGTACATGCATTATGAATTCCTAGTCATGTCCTTTGGATTGACTAATGCTCCTGCTGCCTTCATGGATATGATGAATCGAGTATTGAAGGAATATTTGGATCATTTTGTGGTCGTCTTTATTGATGACATCCTCATATATTCCAAAAGCCGTGAAGATCATGAGCAACACTTGAGGCTGAT
This sequence comes from Panax quinquefolius, assembly GCA_020205615.1. Taxonomy (NCBI): domain Eukaryota; kingdom Viridiplantae; phylum Streptophyta; class Magnoliopsida; order Apiales; family Araliaceae; genus Panax; species Panax quinquefolius. Next base: position 30,844,879 of record CM035174.1, read on the forward strand.
ACTCCAAAAGCTTCGTGAAAACAAGCTATATGCCAAGTTGAAGAAATGCGAGTTCTGGCTTGAGGAAGTTGCATTTCTTGGGCATGTGATATCAAATCATGGGATATCTATTGACCGGGCAAAGATTGAAGCAATTCAAAGCTGGGAGCAACCTAAATCAGTGACCGAAGTACGTAGCTTTCTCAGCTTAACTGGTTATTATCGGAGATTCGTAGAAGGGTTTTCTCGAATCGCTACTCCATTAACTCAGCTGACTCAAAAAGATACAAAATTCGGTTGGAGCGTGGAATGTTAGAATAGTTTTCAAGAACTTAAGAGAAGACTCATTTCAGCACCTGTTCTGACAATACCATCTGGCTCGGAGGGATTTGTCATCTATAGTGTTGCTTCGGGCAAAGGATTAGGATGTGTTCTCATGCAACATGGGAAAGTCATAGCCTATGCCTCTCGACAACTCAAAGAATATGAGAGGAATTATCCTACTCATGATCTAGAGTTGGCAGCAGTCGTTTTTACGCTTAAAATTTGGAGGCATTACTTATATGGGGAGAAAGTGGAGATCTTTACAGATCATAAAAGCCTCAAATATTTCTTCACCCAAAAGAAACTCAACATGCGACAACGGCGTTGGCTTGAACTGTTGAAAGATTATGATCATACCATCCAATACCAACCTGGTAAAGCGAATGTAGTAGCTGACGCATTGAGTAGAAAATCATATGCAGGTACAAGTGCGTTATTGTCAATGTAAAGGCCCATTTTGTATGACTTGCAAAGGATGGAGATAGAGTTAAAGACTCTAGGGACCCACTTGATGATGGCAAACATACGAGTAGAACCGACTTAATCGATAAAGTTAAAGCTGCTCAAGCTACAGACCTGGAGCTAATGCGTGTGAAGAAGAAAGTGCAAGAAGGTGCTATGTCGGAAGCAAGAATCGATGAAGAAGGAATACTTCGAGTCAACTCCAGACTTTGCATTCTTAACGACCCTGATTTAAAGTATAAAATCATGATGGAGGCGCATAACACACCGTTTGCAATCCATCCTGGGAGTACCAAAATGTATCGTGATCTTGGACATACATTTTGGTGGAGCAATATAAAGAGAGAGATAGCAGAGTTTATCTCAAGGTGTTTAACTTGTCAACGAGTCAAGGCAGAGCATCAAGTACAAAAAGGTCTATTGCAGCCACTTGAAATTCCAGAATAAAAGTGGGAACACATTACCATGGATTTCGTTACAGGTCTTCCCAAGGTTTCTCAAGGCATAGATGCAATTTGGGTCATTATTGATAGATTGACCAAGTCTACTCATTTCTTAACTATACGAGACACTTATACACTTGAACATCTTGCTCGTATGTACATAAACGAGATTGTAAGACTGCATGGTATGCCAGTATCCATAGTTTCTGATTGAGACCCAAGATTCACTTCAAGATTTTGGGTTAGTTTGCAAAAAGCTATGGGCACGGATTTACGATTTAGCTCGGCATATCATCCTCGACGACGGACGAGCGGGCAATGAGAGGACTATTCAAACTCTTGAAGATTTATTAAGACTCGTGTCCCTTGACTTCAAGGGAAGTTGGGATAAGTTCTTACCATTGGTGGAGTTTTCCTACAACAACAGCTTATCAAGCAATTATTGGCATGGCTCCATTTGAGGCGTTGTATGGAAGAAAGTGTCGCTTCCAAAGATATCTTTGGGATGAGGTGGGTGAAGCAACATTGTTGGGACCGAAGTTGGTGCGTATGACTACGGAAAAGATACAAACGATCCGACAACGTATAAAAACCTCACAAGATCGACAAAAGAGTTATGCTGATCTTCATCGAAAGGACGTAGAATTCGATATTGGAGATCATGTGTTATTACGTGTTGTTCCATGGAAAGGAGTTACAAGATTTGGAAAGAGAGGAAAGCTCAACCCTCGATTCATTGGCCTATTTTTAATCCTCGATCGAGTAGGAACTATGGCGTATAGACTTGCTTTACCACCAAGTATGTCTCGTGTTCATAACGTTTTTCACATATCTATGTTACGTAAATATGTGAAAGACCCGAACCACATTATTGAATTAGAACCAGATGAGATAGAGGAAGATTTAACGTACGAAGAGTTACCTGTTAAAATCTTGGATAAAAAGGATCATATTCTACGCTCCAAGGTTATACCTCAAGTCAAAGTTTTGTGGAGAAACCACGATGTGGATGAAATGACCTGGGAGTTAGAATCTGAGATGAAATCAAGATATCTATACCTCTTCGATATACCATGTACGTACCCTAATTTTGAGGACGAAATTTCATAAGAAGGGGAGGTTGTAAGACCCCAACTTTTATGAAAAAAGAATAATTTTCTCGAAATATATTTTTGAATTTTATGGTGTGGATTTGATATAATGTTATAGTGGTGGGTAATATTTAAAAATTTTGCAAAGTACACAAGTTGTTATATAATATTCGATTGGTCTGGAATATTCGCTTTTAACAGGAATATTCATACAACTAAGACAATCATTGGTGGACCCCACAATGGAATTATTGTTTGGATTGAGAAAATGACAAAAATACTTTATGAAAATAACTATGGAAGTTTTACTGTTAACTGTTGAAACACCCGGTGTTAAAAAGTACAATGAATACGGCGTGGTTGCATAGTAGCACACAAGATTTGATTATTGAGACTTACGTGAGAAGTCACTCAGTTATACTCAATTATTGCTACAGTAATTGTTGCATCATATCTCTAATATTATTGATTCAATTATTGTCACAGTATCATCTGCATAATATTTATTATTATTAAATCAATAATTGAGATGACAAAGTTATTCATATTATTATTTGCAATATTGACAATGTTTAGAAGTTTTGTCAATGAGAGGTTTGGTCACCTAATTGCGCGCCAATAAGGAAAAATCCTTATCGGAAGGCCCCCTCTTTTCTGGGAATGACCTGGTTGTTAAATATTGTGAGTTATGATATTAATGATGAATAATTTGTGTTGATTAAAAATGAATTTTGATAGTTCCATTGTGTTGGGATTATTAGTGTTAGTGGAAATCGACATCTATTCCGATCATAATTGATGTCTGGGGGTTATATTGATAAATCGGGTAATTTATCGGATAAATGAGCAATTAATTGCTACTAATTCACATGCTTATATAACTATTTGTTCACATGTGTGTACTATTGAATCACATTATTTACTATTAGGGGAGTTGGTGCAAGATTGATAATACTTACATAACTAAGTTAAAAATGGAGGTATAGATGGAGGTACTATACTGTAATTCGTATTTTTCACATGATTATACTATTGATTCACATGATTGAACTATTGATTCACATTATTTACTTTTAGGGGAGGTGGTGCAAGTTTGATAATACTTGCAGGACTAAATTAAAAATGAAAGAAAAGTTGGAGGTATTGTACTGTAATTTTTTGAGCCCCAAAACGTGCAATTATCGAAACTATATTTTCCTATAAATAGAAGCGCATTCTTCCTTCATTTCTCACTAATTCACAAAAGCTTTAGAGCGATTATTATAGAGAGAAATTATAGAGAGAAAGAAGAAGAGAAGTCTGCTACCTCACTATTCTAGTATCCAATTTTTTTAAGGTAGGGAGTATTATTTCTTTCTTATCCATGAAGAGAACTTCTGTTATTCCATTCTTTATTATTCTATTGAATAACTCAGATCTGCTGAGCTACCCTATACTTGGTGAAATTCTTCATTTATTCCAATCTTTATCATTCTGTTGGAACATCCCATGCGTGCGCTTACGCCGGGACTGGTTCCATTATTTATCATTCTGCTTGGAACATCCTGTGCCTATGTGTTTACTATGGACTGGTTCCATTATTTATTAATGTTAGAATATCCTGCGTTGCATGCGCTTTACGCCAACCCGATTTCGTCTTTATTATTATTCTGTTGGAATATCCATGCATTCAGGCATTTTACGTCGGACCTAATTCCGTTATTTATTATTCTGTTGGAATAACCTGCCTGGGCGGTCTATCGCATGCCTGGTGATTTCTTTTGTTATTTCATTCTTTATTATACACAGTTGGTTAAAGTTTTGACTTCCATAATCCTTGAAATTAGTGGAATATTCTTGATATTTGCGCTTCATCAAGTATCTTTTCATGTAAATATTCTTCTGAGCATTCTTGAATTTTACTCCACAAAGAAATATCATGTTGACAATTTGGACATTATTGGTTCCTGGACAAATTAATTCTTGAACTAGTTTTATTGAATTCTTATATCATTGTCATCATCCTCATGTTTATATTTTGTTGAAAGTCATCTGTGGCCTGTAGTGCATAGATGGACATGGTATGATTATGACCAGGGATTATTCGGTATAATCATGACCGTAATGTTACAAATGATGTGGTAAAAGTCCTCATTGGCCCGTAGTGCATTGATGGACAGTTGTTGGCATGATCATGACCATTAATGAATACACAAATATTCTTGGCCATGAGTGCATGGATAATTGTGGTCGTGATACTAAAGAATATCCTCGGCAGAAGTGCGGGTGATTCTATGATGTGGATTATTTATTGTCGAGTCCCAAATGATAAAAGTGATGAAAACCTTTTAAATCCTAAAAGATAGTAGATTTTATTCTCTACTTGACTCTTTTAATGGATTTCTTGTTCACCGCAGATTAAACTTGGTGGTTGTTATATTATATCGCTTTAACATCTGTTGAAGGCTAACGATAATATATTCTCGCATTATCTTTGTCATAATATTTCCTCATGGGGCTAGTTGAGCTCACCCTTTTACTTTCATTGTTCTCTTGAGAAATGAGAATGTAGCGAGGACTAGTCGGGAACGAGCGATGGACCGACGGATGATAGCATTAGTAGTCCTCACTATTCAGTGAAATAGTAGGAAAATAAATGTAATAATATTGAATTTGAGTTTGTATATTGTCTAGACGACAATATTTGTATTAAAACTCACAGCTTATGTTTTGTCGTACTTTGCACGACAGTTGTATAATTAAGTTGTATTTGTATTCTGTATCATGTATTTGGCGACTCAGAATAGGTGATGTATACCTATTTTGGGGGCGTCACAAATAAACTCACATTGGACTTAACCATCCAATACTTGGGCTCACATAATACTTAACAAATCCTACCAATTCCTTTCTTTTTTCTTAAAGCCTTATAACATATATTATACATATAATTCTCGTATTCTAACTCGTATACTAATTCCACATATACGACATACCATTATCCATACGTACTCGTATAATACCTCATATAGTATTCGTATTCCTTACCTCGTACAATACCTACGTATTATACAATGATCGCTTAATTCATTAATCACTTTTCCTTTCCTTCTCGTAAATCATTTTCCTTAAACGTTAGGTTTTAAGTCCACAGGTGAAATATTACGTTTTCCATAACTGAAATATTATTAGATATTCCATCTCACCTCAATATTCTATCGTTACGTATTTCTCGGAAGTTCAAAAATAATTCCCGAATAGAAATGCGTGAATAATGTTTTTCGAAAAATTTCTCAGAAAACTTTTATTTTTGTCTTAAAAATTCAAACACTTTAATTCTACCACGTAGCCAAAATCCTATGATGTTCTGACATTTCTAGGTCAGAGAACGACGTTCGATTAGCTTGCTCCATAAATAATCAATTAAATTAATTTAATAAAAATAAAAATTTAATTCTCAAAAATCCGATTTTCTCGGGCGTTACAACATCTGTACGGGCCGTGTCATAAGACCATCCAGGGGTCAATTCTGAATATCTCTGGAAATACATACATATGCATAACATGATACATGCATTACAGATAATAGTTGGCAATATGTTATAGTTAATGAAAAAACTGTGCATACATTCCTAAGTATATCAACATCTAATACATCATCTCTGTACAACTACAAATATAGGGAAATGGGGCAGATACACCCTACTACTAATAGAGGCCTATCGAAAGATATAGCGAGAATGGGGGCATAGCCACCCAATAGCTAACAGAGGCCTATAAAAAGATATAATGAGAATACACATCAGAAGAAGACAATGGTGTCAATGTCTACATCATCAATCCTGTCCACCTGATGTAACTCCTCCTGAGTCACTGGATCTCTGTCAACAGGGATGTCAGGCCTATATAGAGGAGGATATGCACCAGCAAAATCGAATGGGTCGTCTGAGAGGCCAACGCCTGAGCTGGAAGGATCAAACGAATCTGCCTCTGCCGGATCTCTGCCCAAATGCCGGATAAAGAAATGTGTCTGGTCTAGTCGCCGGGTCAAACTATCAATCTGTGTCACATGAGTCGGATCTCGGACACAGGCTATCCAATCCGTCATCATCAAGGATCCTAGAACCATATCCCCCATGAAATGAGTGGGGCGGGACTGGGCTCCAATAGTACGAGGGAACCACCAACGCTGGAATATTTCCTAAGTGCAAGGACCCTCTGATAATGCAAATCCATCAACCCCCAATAATGGGATATAAGTGATGGATGACTGCGATACAGGCCAATGACGCCTGGCAGGAGGCAAGATCGGCATACGAATCTCCTCTATGGTGCTCCTAATAGCATGCTATCCTAAATAGAGCTCTTATCCTCCATCTGTAAAGAGAGGAACTCTCCGGGTGGAGATCACATACTCGACGCCAGTCGGGTACCCATCCTCAAAACCGATGGCCAAATGTTCCCTGGAATAGGGAATCCATGTGATGATATCAACTGTCAACAACTCCAAATATAAAGGCAAAGAGTGAAACCCTCACTCTGTGGGACCTCCGCTTAAAATAGAATGATGCCATCGTCGTCCTCGTGGATAGGTATCTAAACCTAACACACTCACAAGACGCAAGCATGGGAGCCTCTCGTAGGCCCAAAACTACCAACACAATGGCAAAACATCTGCGGTCAGTAAACACTATTAACCTATAAATGAGAAATGACAAGAGAAATACTCACCAGCAGGAATGGGTAGAATCCTAGTCAAGCCTCAGTCAAACCCTGTGAGCGCATACGCATGCTCCGGATGAAATAGGCAAAGGTGTAGGAACCCCAGTCATACTCTCCAATATGGTCCACATGACGCGTGGCGCTAATCAAAGCGAACGACATCGTAGAAGAGTTATCTGCTATGAAGCAGCCTCTAATGATCATCAGGAACAATCGTCGAAGAATGCGATCCCTGACTCTGACATCATCAGGCATGGGCTCACTCAAAAGCCCGCTCATAGCATCTACGCTCAAAGGAGCTGCATGGACAGTCTTGCCTTTGAGCGCCTCTAACGGAACTCCTAACAAGGATCTAACGACTGTAGGGGTAATATTCGCCATGCAAGGCACTGGCTCCCTTCCAAACTCCATACCTGTGATAAACCGCCAATCCATCGGCGTTATCATCACCTCACAGTCCAACAAATAGAGTGACTGGGTCTGATGAAACCATCTCTCAGACAATGCCCTGAGGTAACCCCAGGGACAACGACGGGGAAGGATGGAGAAGAATGCCATGAATCCCCAATCATGCACTTTTGCTCTATAATCGAGATGAAGAGCCTGGTACATGGAGTGTATACTAAACCAATTCCCTCGAGGCTGTGTAAAGTCGGGAACCTGCATGAAATGCAGATCAACATCAGAATCCTTTACTCCTCGTCAATAGGAAAGAAGGAAGATCAAGATCTAACGTCATACCTCGTTAGCATGAAAGTACATCGAGGGATGTTTGCTCAAGTCACCCAGAAGCTCTGGGATTGCCACTTGAATACAAGGGAGCTCCCTACGGGGAACATGTGCAGTAAGAGCGGGGTCCTCAATCGGAATATCCTCATCCTCATCCTCAACGTTGAAAACATCAGCCCGGACTGGACGTATCACTGCCTCCACCAATCGACGAGGCTATCTGACAAAACGGGGTCGAGGCACTTCAGAAGCCCTCCTCCGTACATCCCCGACGGGGGTTACAACGTGGATCCCTGATGGGGGTTACAACGTGGATCCCCGACGGGGGTTACAACATGGAACCACGGCGGGGGTTACAACACATGTTAATCCGTTGACACACACATCAACAAAGGTCAAGCAGCCTTGACGTTATTTCAACTGATGGCAAGTAAACCCATCGAAGCATCAAAAGTTGTTTGATGATTGCGTACGTTTGTATTCATAAGTCCCCAGTGGATCCCCGGCGGGAGTCACAACGCAATGTTCCGTTGATTCACACGTCGGCGAAGGTCAAGCCACCTTGACAATATGCTTATAGAGTATCAGCCGTTGGTTCACACGTCAGCGGAGGTCAACCAGCCTTGATAGTCTACCCCCACAGGGTTTTCATTCGTTGATTCACACGTCGGTGAAGTACAAATCAACGAAGGTCAGGCAATCTTGACATCATCTGTTGTTGGCAGTAAATCCAATAGAATCTTGACATATCCTGGCGATACAAACCAAGAAAGGTCAACATCATCAAGGAAGATCGATGATGGAATATGTTATACACATCCTCAAACAGATAAAGCTTTATTCCCACAGATCTCTTAAACATAAGAGGTACATCTTCGGGATTAAGTCAGTATCAAGGATCCAGGACTTTGGTGATAACTCCAACATCAACACCCTAACAGATTCGGGTCACACATCCGATCAGGTCATAGTTGCCAATCCTCGGTAAACATTACAAGGATTCAGCAATCATCCCCAGCATGTTGGGCAACAACCCTGCACACATGCATCATACATTTGCATTATGTTGCTACATATAGTATCATATTTGTCTTATGGCATTTCAAGTGTCTAGGATTCTTTATCCTACCCATGCATTGCAGTTCATGAGTATGATAAAGAGGGGCATCTGTAGACACTCGAAATTTTCTGCACACCTGTCACTAATATTGCAGGAGGACAAATTCATCTTTCAAGAGGGAACCTAGGAAGACAGTTCATATCCATTCTGGATACTGCCAGAACTTCAGCATCAACCCCAGAACACAAACTGGAAGTAACAATTCCAACCTCGGAGATAACCCCGAGGAGAGCAGATCCAATACCGAAACACACACCGAAGAAGATTGATTAATCTCAAAGATAACCCCGAGGTATCCAGTCTCAATCATAGGAATAACTACCAACCTTGGTGATCACCCCAAGGGATGCAGTTTCGGCGATAACCCCAGAAATGCTTGTTTCAAATGCAACCAAATAATCTCTCCAACAACGAGACACCCAAAGACCAACCCGAGATAACACCGGAGGACAGTACACCTCGAGTTGACACTAAGGACCTTCAACACTTACAAAGAGGTCAATCTCGAGAATAACCCCGAGCAACGCTCCTTTGACATTTAAAATCGAGATAACTCCGGTGAGGGGCCAAGGCATCATCTCACCACTCTAAAGCCACATCACGTCGTCTCAACATTTTATACACACATCTCTACACAACGATGCCCCACAAGAATCAAGGAAACCAATCCCGAGTGACTATTGTGCGGGGTAACGGATAGAATTTGAAGCTTGAAGACCGGAGGGCATCGTCCCATCTTCAATGACTTCGTACAAACTCTAATCCCATGCAATTGTAAACCTCTCGACAATGGCGGTCCGAAATAGGTCATGTATACCTCAGTCGGATGCCCGGATTTCAATTCTAAAAGTTTGAACGGACATTGCAAAGGTTTACATGCATGCATTACTTTAGAGACGACCCAACCCGAGAAAATTTGGCACTGTACAGCACCAAGCAGTACACTGCTGCCCCCTCTATAAATACAGGGTTTGAGATGGCCATTTTATGAAGAGAAAGAGCGAGAAAGCCCTGTCAAATTTGCTCTGTACTTACAATATACTGAGTGTTTTCCCATTTTAAACACTTGTGAGCTCACATATAGCTACTTTTGTACCGGTGGGAGCCGAGTTTCATCCACTTTAAAGATATAGAAGCCTTCTTTGGCAGCCCACTGTAAGCTTTCTTATACACTTTAAAGCCTTTCTCTTCATCTTTGCACACCCCCTTTTTCACGTTGAGAGTCGTGTTGCGTGTGTTTACCCTAACTTGATGACGTGGTTTTATTTCAGTTTATATATATATATATATATATATATATATATATATATATATATATATGGACTAACATTATCGAGTTATGCCTCGATTGAGCCTAGACTTCGGTTTGGAGCGTTTATTTGCTTATATATATATATATAAATATATATGAACTGTGTGTCAAACTTTGTTCGATGAGCTTAGACTTCATGCGAGCGTTTATCGCTTTAATATATATATATATATATATATATATATATATATATATATATTTATATATATTAACTGTATGCCTCTGACTTTGTTCGATGAGCTTAGATTTTACATCCTAGACGCGTTTATTCGCTTTTATATATATATATATATATATATATATATATATATATATATATATATATATATATATATATATATATATATATGAACTGTTGTCGAACTCGCTCGATGAACCTGATTTTACATCTGTTGCGTTTATTCGCTTATATATATATATATATATATATATATATATATATAAGCGAGTAAATGCATCGGATATAAATATAAGTATATATATATATATATATATATATATATATATATATATTTCAATCCCACCTAGAGTTTACTTCGTGGTGGTTGATCGCTTTTACAAATTTCTTTATGTTTCGTCCTGCCTGGAGTTCACTTCGTGGCAGTTGATTGCTTTGTACAGCTTTATTTACATTTTGTCCCACCTGGAGTTTCCTCCGTGGTGGTTGATAGCTTTTTATAGCTTTATTTACATTTCTGATCCCCCATGGAGGTGCTTCGTGGTTGGTGATCATGTCTATATATATATATATACCTGCTTATTGCTTTTATACAAATTGTGGTATCATGTGCGCCTAGGAATCATGTGATCACATATTCAGCCTATTGGATCTAGATTCAGTTCCCGTGATGGACATTTTCAAATTTATGCGACTTGTAAATTATTCTCATGGTTCCTGAATTTCCTCATATGGTTTTCATACCCACGAGGAAATCGGCATTATTTTGTACATTATTTTCTTACAGATACTTCGCATCTCGAAAATAAAATCAATCAAGCCGAACACTTAATAAAATGGAAGTGCAAAAGGTCTCAATTACTATTGAGCATCAGGGTTTGAGAAACCTCTTTTATAAAACATCACTGCCATATCTTGCTAAAAACTGAATTTTTACATAAATTCAAACACTGTGTATATAGGTGCGAATGAGGCCTCACACTACTTCCAAATAACAGCACATTGACCCACACACACACATTCAGATAATAGTTTCTTGAAAAGAGGCGGTCATACTGGTAACACGGATGTCGAGGGGTGCCTAACACCTTCCCTCCGCATAATTAAGTCCCCGGACCCTAATGAATCTTGGTTTCACCGACCCGTTTAGCAGTGTCACATCACTGGGTCAATGTGCAAACCTTTTCTCGGTTGTGTTGGTACAACCATTTAAAAAACCAATCAATGCGACTCTTATAGTCCATCGTCGACATTATAAATGTCGGACCTTTTTCACTTGTTTTTTCAAACAAATCTCACCTAAAATGAGAACACCAAAGAACAAGTAACGAAAAGGGACATTTAAAAATCCCGACGTCGACAATATGTATGAAATTTAAAAGTTGATCTTTGATGATATGCTTGTGAAGTAAATCTCTATGCCTGTTATGTGAGAAGTAACATGTGTAGTAAATATTAATTGATTATGAATGCATGAACAAAGTATGTTATTATATGCTATGTGATGCATTAAAACTGTTAGAATTGATGGGCTGTCGAGCTCACCCTTGTAAATAACCACTTTTGCAGGTTAAGGACACACAGTAAAGGTTACGTGCTACTTGATTGATAAAGTTAAATCACATCAAAGGAGATTGATTTTTTTAATTAATTATATGCTTTTGAACCATGTTTAGGTTCTAGTAGATATACTTTATAGTAGTTTACATTGTGTAATATATGTTAGCTTGTAAAGTTGTACTGGGCGGTACATAGAGGAGTTCGAATTGAGATGTAAGAATTTATACATAAATTGAATAAAGTGAATCATAGAATAATTTGATTCAAGGATTTGTAATTGATTCAAGTTAAGACATCAATAAAAGATTTATTTCAAAGGAGATTGTAAAAGTTTAAATTATTCCGCATATTTATATAACATCGAATGTGATGTAATACAGGAATAGTAAATGACTAAGATTAGAAACTTAAAAATGTTTGGGGTCATTGTGTAGATCCTGGTAATGGAAAGAATTTATAGGTTATATTCATTATGTTATGAATGAAAAAGATGTAATAGTTCCACAATAGTAGTATCGTGACTGCACCGAATCTGAGGTTTCGAAGGAACGTGGATTCGGGGGCGTCATCATAACTATTGTTCAGTTATTGAAGATATACGATTCATATGTTTCAAGCATTTTATTTTATTAGAATTATCATACTTGTTGAGCTAGTTATGCTCACTCTTGCTTGAACCATATGAATGCAGCTAAGACTGAACGAACCGAAGGATCCGACAAGGATAAAGGGAAGGCTAAGGCGAACCTGTAGATTACTTATGTAATAGTATATGTGAATGATATTAATATTTGATATTATGACAAGAACAAATGTAATGGTTATTAAGAACTTGGGGAATGGTAATATTATTTTGGAATATATATAAGGCATATTCGTTCTTTTGAGGAATTTCAATTGAATGTATGTGTGAACCGTAGCACCGTGTAGCACCATATGTCGGGTTGGAAGATACACGAATTTGGGGGCGTCACAGGTTGGTATCAAAGTTGTAGGTTATAAAACTTAAGTGGGGAAATTATAACCTTAAGTCATAAACTTAAGAAGAGTCAAAGAAGTAAAAGATGGAAATTAACCTTATAAAAATGCATTATATATGTTATGTGTTTTTATTATTCTACTGACATGTACTAATCAAATTATTTGTTTTGTTGTAGATGTCAAGAGAAAATGAAATGTATAGGAATATACATGTAGTCAGTGAAGAATCGGTGAATCAAGCAGAGATCATACTGTGACGACCCGAGAATTTAGAAAATTATTTAAATCTTAAATTATTGAATAAAGGTTAAATAATAAACCTAGACAGAAAATAAGTGAATGGATTCTATATTTTCAGGAAGGAATTTTATGGATTTAAATATTTTTCTAGATAATTATTCAGGATTAAGGGTTTAAGTGTATATGTTCTGTGTATATGGTTGTATATGTGTACAGTATGTGGTTAAGGGTCAATGGTTGACCATATAACCTATATCGGTGGCAAACCCTAATATTATATTAAGAACGTCAACATTCAGTTCGAAAATTCTATCGATTAATAAGAAACCCTAAAATCGGTTCTGAAAACCCTAATTTCAGTTTTGGGAATCTGAAACCCTAATTAGGAATTTGAAAACCCTAAACTGGAAATTTAAAGGTACGTATTTATGATTATAGACTTAACTAGGGAAACTCTAATAATTAATTAGAAAATCCTAATTTTAATGTTTGAAACCCTAATTATTTCGTTTGAAACCCTAATGTACAATTATGGACCTAATTGCTAAATTAGCTATTTTAATTAGGAAATATTAATCCTAATTAGCAAGCTTGAATTATGATTGGGAAATTTTAATATAATTAGAAAACCCTAATTATAATTTAGAAATATTAATTTTCTATTTTGAAAACATAAATTTGGAAATCCTAGAAATTTAATTTGCTAAACCTTAATGGTTAAACCCTTAACCCTAATGGTAAGGGCAAATGACTAGTATGCCATTAAAATTAAAAGAAAAAAGACTAAAATACCCTTATTGTATTTCTTTAATAAGGTGACTTGCAAATATTGCCATAATATTAAGTTGGTGACCTAATATATTAACCAAGTGCTCTTTATCTATTTTATATCAGCAATCCTTGCCACCTAGCAACACATGGTGCAATGAATCAAGAATTAAAAAGATTAAAGTAAGATAATATCTCACTTTACTTCTCATACATGCCATCCCTTTCTCTTTCTAGCTTTTCAAAATTTAGAGTGAGACAGAGTGAAAAGATGAGCCATGATCAGTTCATAGTAAGATAAGGATCAGAATCAAAAATCAGAATCAAGGATCAAAGCTTTTAAATGGTATAAAACCCTAATCTTCAAAATCATATGATCCTATGTTAGATGTTGTTGTTTATTGTTTAAAGTTGGGTAATAAGGTGTCATTTAGTGATCTGGGTTGTTAAATCCCAGATCCATAACATCAAAGTGCTCAAAATTGAAGTTTTTAGAAATTTGGAAAAATTGAAAAAAATTGTCTAACAGCCTAATGTCAAGGAATCTAGATTCTTCTGTGTTAAATATTTAGTGTGTTTATGTTATGGATCTGTTCTATGCCAGGTAGGCTTTGATCTGGAACTTGAATCAGGGTTGGATCATGTCTAGATTTCTTGTTATAAGCAGTCAAACTGTGTAGACCGAGCACGAAAACGGGTTTCTGGGCAACCCAGAAACCCGAATGTTGTTTGACAGTGATATTGCAGGCCTTGATCTTGCTTGTGTTTTATGTTTTAGGTCATGTTAATGGTTTGATGTTGCAGACTTGTGTATGAACTACAAATGTATGCTATTAGATCACTTAGATTAACATTAGAATCGAAGATATTTGTGGTCAAACAAGAGTTGACCAACTACCCGGATGAAGATTCTGGAAAACCCAGAATCTTCAAGAACGTGTTTTCTGTCAGAGTTTGACCGGTCTTGATTTCTTAAATGTGTTGATGTTAGACTGATTTAAGGTTGTATAAAGGTACCCTGGCATCTATACTACATGATAGAACAACTATATTACACTAAGCAAGCCCAGAAAGTTAAGATTTGAAGGTCCAAAAGGGACCTCGACACTTGCTGAGTTTCTAAAGTTTTCTGTAAAACTCAAGAACACGTCTGACAACAAATTCTGTAGCTTAGATCTCATAGATTCATTATGTGTTGGGCATGAGAGTTGTTTGGGCTTGTAGTGTGACATTAATACTACAACATTAACACCTTAACAAGCCAGAAATCGTAAAGACTAAATATCTAGCCTAGGTCAAACCTACCACCCTACACACTGCCTAAGAGTGTTCTGGGCATGATCAAGAACATGAAGAACACCTATAGCGACGGTACTGTCGCTATAAGCACTCTTTAGCGACAATTAGTTTCTAAAAATAATTATTTTATTTAATAAATGGATAAAAATAGTTTTTAATTATTAATAATACAAAATAAATTTTTAAAAATTATTTTAATGTCCAAAATAGGTTTTTAATTATTCTAAATATATTTCATAAATATTTAAAAATTTTGGAATAATAATGGTATTTAATTTATTTAATTATAATATTAAAT
The DNA here is from genome assembly GCA_020205615.1 of Panax quinquefolius. Lineage (NCBI taxonomy): Eukaryota > Viridiplantae > Streptophyta > Magnoliopsida > Apiales > Araliaceae > Panax > Panax quinquefolius. The sequence continues at coordinate 30,860,364 of CM035174.1, forward strand.
AAATTACTTAAAAATTATTTTAATACATGAAAAATCATTTAAAATTATATTATGGTATAAAAACTATTTTAAGTTATTTTGATGACTTTTAATATTTTGTTATAAATTTCAATAATTAATTAATATTAATGGTAATTAATTTATTTAATAAATATATTAAATAAATTATGGAAAAATAGAATTAATGATTTAACAATTATATAAAAATCATTTAAGTTTTATAAAAATATTTTAAGTTATAAAATATAACTTTTGAAATTTTGTCATGAAAAACATTGATATTTAATATTAATGGCAATTATCTGGATAATGGATTTAAAGGTTTAAAAATCATATAAATATGATTTTAAGGTATTAAAATACTTTGATATATTATAAATATATTATAATATTATGTTATGATTTTTATTAATATTTAATATTAAATAAATATTAATGATAATAGAATACTGTGGTAATTAAATTAGATAAATATGATTTTAATGATTGAAAAATCATGATAAATGGTAATAATTATCTGAAAATTTTTACGAGCTTATGAAAAATATTTTGACTGATAATATAATTATCTAAGATAATTGTTAAGTATTTAGGCAGAGTTTAATTGAACTTAAACTCGATAATTGTCTGATTAGGCAATCAGGATGTCAGAATTGTACCGAACTCGACTCAGACTGTAAAAGTTTTATGTGTTTTATAGACTGATAGGATTATATAATAATGTGTTTAGGTTATTTTACATATTGTGATGATATTATTCTAATTTGTCGATCAATATTATTTATATTAGGTATTTAGGCAAAGCTTATTAAATTGTGTAACAGTAATCAACCGACCAAGCAAGTTTTTCTTAACTCGACCTCGAGTTGTTTCATTCAAATATACTTGTGGTTAGTCATTGTTGATTGCCATGTCTATGATTTGTTGAATCGTACTCAGTGCATATTACATGTATTCATCAGGTATGAAAGGTTGATCACCTTCATTACCATTCGGTCCAGATATAATTGATATGTTCATGTTCAATGTTCGTTCAGCTATGTAAAATTTGATCATGCTAGTTCGCAATTATATTGTAGAACTGTAGCCTGCTTTTGTTCAATTCTTTCAATCATTATATATCCTTAATTTATTAAAGACTGAAAGACAAAATGCACTCCAAACTTTACTTTTTATTTACCTGTGCACCCTAAACTTAAAAAGGTGTCTAAGTACACCCAAACTTCATTATACGAGACAAAACGCACACTTTCTTCACTTAACCGGTCAAAAGTGATCGGCTAAGGCTGTAACACAAGTTTGGGGTGCAAATTATTTTTACCACATAAAAAAAATTTTGTTTTTGTTTTCAAAAACAAAATTTTTAAAAATAGAATTTTTTTTAAACAGAATTTTATTTTAACAAATTAAAAAATATATGTTTTTGTTTTTAAAAAAAGAATTTTTTTTAAAACAAAATTTTATTTTACAAGTTAAAAAAATTTCTGCTTTTGTTTTTAAAAACAATTTTTTTTTAAAACGTAATCTTTAAAAAAATGTAATTTTGTAAAACATAATTTTTTTAAAATGTAAATTTATTTTACAAGTTAAAAAAATCTATTTTTTTTTAAAATATTTTTTTATAAAAAATAAGTACGTCATTATTATTACTTATACTTATTTTGAAAATGGTGACTAGTACTTATTTTTCTGACTTTTTGCTTTGATTTTTTTTGCAAAATTTGTTTTTTAAAAATCTGTTTTAATTTTTTAAAATTCTGTTTAAAAAAAAGTATGTTTTTACAAATTATGTTTTTTAAAAATTCTATTTTTAAAAGTTCTGTTTAAAAACAAAATGTAAAATAAAATTCTATTTTAATTTTTTTTTTTTAAATTTCATTTTTAAAAAAAATTCTATTTTTAAAAATTATGTTTGAAAACAAAATGTAAAATAAAATTCTGTTTTAAATTTTTTTAAAAATTCTGTTTAAAAAAATTACATTTTTTTAAAAAGAATTCTATTTTTAGAAAACAAAATGTAATATAAAATTACTTTTAATTTTTTAAAAAATTCTCTTTAAAAAAATTATTTTTTTAAAAAAATCTGTTTAAAAACAAAATGTAAAATAAAATTATGTTTTTAATTTTTTTAAAAATTAGCTTTAAAAAATTACGCTTTTAAAAATTCTATTTTTTTAAAAATCTATTTTTTAAATTACATTTAAAAACAAAATGTAAAATAAAATTATGTTTTAACTTTTTTTAAAAAAATCATTTAAAAAAATCTATTTTTAAAACAAATTCTATTTTTAGAAATTTTGTTTAAAAATAAAATGTAAAATAAAATTATATTTTAAAAATTTTAAAAATTTTGTATAAATCAAAATTACATTTTTACAAAATTTTATAGAATTTTTTACAAATTTTTAAAATTCTGTTTTAAAAAAATTGTATTTTGTAAAGTGTTTTTTTTACAAAATTATGTTTTTAAAAATTTTACAGAATTTTTTTACAAATTTTTATAATTCTGTTTAAAAAAAAAAAATCTATTTTTAAAACTTTTGTTTTTAAAAACAAAAACAAAATTTTGTTTATGTGGCAAAAACAATTTGCACCTCAAACTTGTGTTACAGCCTTAGCTGGTCACTTTAGTCCGGTTAAGTGAAGAAAGTGTGCGTTTTGTCTCGTATAATAAAGTTTGGGGTGTGTTTAGACACCTTTTTAAGTTTAGGGTGCACAGGTAAATAGGAAGTGAAGTTTGGGGTGCATTTTGTCTTTTTGTCTTTTAGTCTTTATTAAACTTAAACTTGCTGGGCAAACTTATTGCTCACCTTTGCTATATCATAATAAACATTGTAGATAAGGAGAATACGTTCGGATACAGGAAAGGATAAGCCAAGTTCAGCTTGGGATAATATGTGCAGCATAATTGTAATAGTTTAGTATGACAATAATGTTATATGTTAGACATGTTATGAATTGTGTATAAGATAAGGTTACTCGACCTTGGAAAATAGTGTATAAAGTTTAATGTATAAACAATTTATGTTTATATCTTCCGCAATAGTTGTAGATTGATTGTACCGGATCTGCGGTGATTTGGAACCCGGATTTGGGGCTCTCACAGTTGGTATCAAAGTTGTAGGTTATAAACCTTAGGTAGGGTTACCTGAGAGTAATTACCGCAGTGATTAGGTTAAGTACTAACTCAAATAGAGTTAGTGTGTCGGTAAGATTCAAAGAGGAATCTCGAGGAGTTATAAAGATACAGAGTTCCCTAACTCTGATAATAAAGGTAAACAGTAGTAATGAATAGATAGAGTCTAAAAGACTAAAAGTACAATGATAGGAGATCGTAAAACAAAAAGATCAAGACATAGAAATAAATCGTAATATATACGATGAGATCACCCCGTGATCTGATAAGGTTATAGTATGGAAAAGAATCAAGGGAATGATCGAACAGTTTACAACAAAGATTATTGTGTGTCTATGAATTGGTACAAGTTCAGGAAAGGATTATGAATATGGATTAAATGAAATTCGTATTGAGAAGGGAGTTAAGATTAGGTTGGGATTTCAATTGAGGACTCATGGCAGCAGCTGAGTTGAATGATTCCTTGTTATGGGCGGGGAATTGTACTTGGTGTAAAAACCACTTAGTTCTGGTACTGATAATCATTGAAATTATGTGTCGCGCTATTTGCTATATACCTGTTGAGAAGGTGATTCTTTTCTCAGGTGTATAACAGATAGGTAGGGTATAGGTAGAGAATATAAGGTTCAGTACGAGTTCTTAAAACTCATACTTATGGTACGTTTGTGACTCATAATTATATGAAATGTTTATGAACCCCTCAATGAATGGACGCCAAAGGTTTGTCTAGGACAAGTTCTTAAACTCATATGATTGTGGCAAGTTCCTGAACTCAGAAGTGTGGTAAGTTTGACGGACTGGGTAAAGTTTTATGTGAATAGAGTATTGAGGATAATATGAACAGATAGATTGATTAGGCAATGAATTATTAGTGGAGACATAGGTTTTCCAAATCTCCTAACTATGCTAGACTTCAAAATTTTTGACATCAAGCTAAATACGCACTATGTACTTTTGGAAATGAGTTTTTATTCTCAACTTCTGGTGACCATTGTGTATATGTGGACTTCGGGCCACCGACACGTCGTTACCTGTTGAGATAATAAAACTGATTTGCAATGATTTTTGAACGGTTTAAAGTATAGTCTATGCTACTTGTTTCAGCTAGACGATAATGATTTGAAATATCAAAATATATTTTTATTTATTACTTATGTACTGTGTAACCTGGTGCAGAGATGATAAAAATTTGATGGAGTTATAAACACATGAATACTTAGTGTTGAATTTGATCTAAAATCGTTGTTCCACAATTGTATGATGTGTTATGACAAAGTCACATGATGACGACATCCTCAAACAGGTTGTTAATACAGTACGACATCATGACGTCATTTTTCAAACTATTTTTAAAAATTATAATTTGCCCACGGTGTTTGGCTATACCTAAATATTTCCATTGAATTGAATTATTGATATGAGTCTATGCTATTTGATTCGGCTAGACCAACGGTTATAAAATTCTAAGCGTTCTTTGAAAATTTTCCCGAACCAAATTATTTTGGTGCGGATTTCGCTAAAGACTGAGGTAAGAAAATTTTTGTGCGCCTAAGGCGGATGGAATAGAAGGAACGGGGAAAAATTGTTCCAACCTACAGTACTTGGCCAGTACTGGGCAGAACGGGCTAATTACCCACTATGTTCATAAGACCAGTGCGGTTTGCGGATGAATTTCCATAAAACCTTTGCGAAAATGACAGACAATAGTCTATATAACTCCTCAACAATATTTGAAATTTTTTACCCTTGTGAGGAATGTATTGGGTAGCATGTGATGCTGTGTATGAATAGTGTCTGGTTCATGGTATAAGGTGTAAGGTAAATTTTAGGGACCAAAATTTTAGAAGAAAGAGTGAATGTGACGACCCGAGAATTTAGAAAATTATTTAAATCTTAAATTATTGAATAAAGGTTAAACAATAAACCTAGACAGAAAATAAGTGAATGGATTTGATATTTTTAGGAAGGAATTTTATGGATTTAAAAAATTTTCAGGAGAATTATTTAGGATTAAAGGTTTAAGTGTATATGTTCTGTGTATGTGGTTGTATATATGTACAGTATGTGGTTAAGGGTCAAGGGTTGACCAGATAACTCATATTAGTGGCAAACCCTAATATTATATTAAGAACGTCAACGTTTAGTTCAAAAATTTTATCGATTAATAAGAAACCCTAAAATCAGTTCTGCAAACCCTAATTTCAGTTTTGGGAATCCGAAACCCTAATTTGGAATTTGAAAACCCCTAAACTGGATATTTAAAGGTACGTATTTATGATTGTAGACTTAATTAGGAAAACTCTAATAATTAATTATAAAACCCTAATTTTAAAGTTTGAAACCCTAATTGTTCCGTTTGAAACTCTAATGTACAATTATGGACCTAATTGCTAAATTAACAATTTTAATTAGGAAATATTAATCATAATTAGCAAGCTTGAATTATGATTGGGAAATTTTAATATAATTAGAAAACACTAATTATAATTTAGAAATATTAATTTTCTATTTTGAAAACCTAAATTTGGAAATCCTAGAAATTTAATTCGTTAAACCTTAAGGGTTAAACCCTAAACCCTAAGGGTTAAACCTTAAACCCTAAGGGTTAGGGCAAATGACTAGTATGCCATTAAAATTAAAAGGAAAAAGACTAAAATACTTTTATTATATTTCTTTAATAAGGTGACTTGCAAATCTTGCCATAATATTAAGTTGGTGACCTAATATATTGACCAAGTGCTCTTTATCTATTTTATATCAACAATCCTTGCCACCTAGCAACACTTGGTGAAATAAATCAAGAATGAAAAAGATTAAAGTAAGATAATATCTCACTTTACTTCTCATGCATGCCAACCCTTTCTCTTTCTAGCTTTTCAAAATTTAGAGTGAGAGAGAGTGAGAAGATGAGCCATAATCAGTTCATAGCAAGCTAAGAATCAGAATCAAAAATTAGAATCAAGGATCAAAGCTTTTAAATGGTATAAAACTCTAATCTTCAAAATCATATGATCTCATGTTAAATTTTGTTGTTTATTGTTTAAAGTTGGGTAATAAGGTGTCATTTAGTGATCTGGGTTGTTAGATCCCTGATCTATAACATCAAAGTGCTCAAAATTGCAGTTTTTAAAAATTTAGAAAAATTGAAAAAAATTGTTTGATAGCCTAATGTCAGGGACTCTAGATTATTCTGTGTTAGATGTTTAGTGTGTTTTATGTTATGGATATGTTCCATGCCAGGTAGGCTTTGATCTAGAACTTGATCGGTTGGATCATGTCAAGATTTCTGGTTTTAAGCAGTCAAACTGCGTTGACTGAGCACGAAACGGGTTTCTAGGCAACTCAGAAACCCAGATGTTGTCTTATAGTGATATTGCAGGCCTTGATATTGCAGGTGTTTTATGTTTTAGGTCATGTTGTTGGTTTGATGTTGTAGACTGGTGTATGAACTACAAATGCATGCTATTAGATCACCTAGATTAACAGTAGAATCGAAGATATTTGTGGTCAAACAAGGGTTGACCGACTACCAGGATGAAGATTCTGGAAAACCCAGAATCTTCAAGAACGTGTTTTCTGTCAGAGTTTGACCGGTCTTGATTTCTTAAATTTGTTGATGTTAGACTGATTTAAGGTTGTATAAAGGTACCCCTGACATCTATACTATATGATAGAACCACTATATTACACTAAGCAAGCCTAGAAAGTTAAGATTTGAAGGTCCAAAAAGGGACCCTTGACATTGCTTGAGTTTCTGGGCAGTCTAGAAACTCAAGAACACGTCTGACAACAAATTTTGTAGCTTAGATCTTACAGATTCATTATGTGTTGGCCATGAGAGTTGTTTGGGCTTGTAGTGTGACATTAATACTACAACAGTAACACCTTAGCAAGCCAGAAATCGTAAAGACTAAAGATCTAGCCTAGGTCAAACCTACCACCCTACACATTCAAGCAAGAGTGTTCTCGGGCATGATCAAGAACATGAAGAACACCTATAATGACCAGTTGCATCGCCGCTATAGGCACTCTTTAGCGACAGTTAGTTTCTAAAAATAATTATTTTATTTAATAAATGGATAAAAATAGTTTTTAATTATTAAAAATACAAAATAAATTTCTAAAAATTATTTTAAAGTCCAAAATAGGTTTTTAATTATTTTGAATATATTTCATAAATATTTAATATTTTGGAATAATAATGTTATTTAATTTATTTAATTATAATATTAAATAAATTATTTTAAAATGATTTTAATACATGAAAAATCATTTAAAATTATAATATGGTATAAAAAAATATTTTAAGTAATTTTTGATGACTTTTAATATTTTGTGATAAATTTCATTAATTAATTAATATTAATGGTAATTAATTTATTTAATAAATATATTAAATAAATTATGGAAAAATAAATTAATGATTTAACAATTATATAAAAATCATTTAAGTGTTATAAAAATATTTTAAGTTATAAAATATAACTTTTAATATTTTGTCATGAAAAACATTAATATTTAATATTAATGGCAATTATCTGGATAATGGATTTAAAGGTTTAAAAATCACATAAATATGATTTTAAGGTATTAAAAATACTTTGATATATTATAAATATATTATAATATTATGTTATGATTTTCATTAATATTTAATATTAAATATTAAATAATTATTAATGATAATAGAATATTGTGGTAATTAAATTAGATAAATATGATTTTAATGATTGAAAAATAATGATAAATGGTAATAATTATCTGAAAATTTTTACGAGCTTATGAAAAATATTTTGACTGATAATATAATTATCTAAGATAATTGTTAAGTGTTTAGGCAGAGTTTAAATGAACTTAAACTCGATAATTGTCTGATTAGGCAATTAAGATGTCAGAATTGTACCGAACTCGTCTCATATTATAAAAGTTTGACTTGAGGTTAAGTTTTATGTGTTTTATAGACTGATATGATTATGTGATAATGTGTTTAGGTTATTTTAAATATTGTGATGATATTATTCTAATTTGTAGATCAATATTATTTATATTAGGTATTCAGGCAAAGCTTATTAAATTGTGTAACAGTAATCAACCGATCAGGCAAGTTTTTCTTAACTCGACCTCGAGTTGTTTCATTCAAATATACTTGTGGTTAATCATTGCTGATTGCCATGTCTATGAATTATTGAATCGTACTCAGTGCAATTGCATGTATTCATCAGGTATGAAAGGCTGATCACCTTCATTACCATTTGGTCCAGATATAATTGATATGTTCATGTTCAATGTTCGTTCAGCTATGTAAAATTTGTTCATGCTAGTTTGCAATTATATTGTAGAACTGTAGCTAGCTTTTGCTCAATTCTTTCAATCATGATATATCCTTAATCTATTAAACTTAAACTTGCTGGGCAAACTTATTGCTCACCCTTGCTATATCATGATAAACATTACAGATAAGGCAAATACATTCGGATACAGGAAAGGATAAGCCAAGTTTAGCTTGGGATAATATGTGCAGCTAAATTGTAATAGTATAGTATGATAATAATGTTATGTGTTAGACATGTTATGAATTGTGTATAAGTTAAGGTTACTCGACCTTGGGGAATAGTGTGTAAAGTTTAATGTATAAATAATTTATGTTTATATCTTCTGCAATAGTTGTAGATTGATTGTACCGGATCCGCGGTGATTTGGAACCCAGATTTGGGGCTCTCACACATACCGAACCCAATAGCAACAGAGCCTGAAGTAGTAGTTGTTGAGTCTGGAGACTCTGATAGCCTAGATCTTATGTCTGTGTTCGATGGTATGTGGGAAGAAGAGCTGGAGGTAGTGTCCTTTAACCTAGTAGAAATTGCAGCAGATATGGCTTCGGGGGAGTCAATGATGTCACTATTTATGATAGTGTTGGATAGAAACCTCCATTACTATCAGGAGGTGAAATAGCTAAAAGCAGAACTCTATATTGTCTTGGAGGATAAGACAGAGGTGGAGTCTATGTGGGAGCAGGAACATGACGAGTGAGTTTTAGCAAAGGACAAGGTCCATGAGCTGAAACAGGAGGTCTTTGAGCTCAGGCAGGAGCTAAAGACCAAGAAACAGAAGATAAGGAGGATGTCCTATATACATATAAGTTCTCATTTGGATTTTCAGCATCAAGTAGCTGGGTATCCGATAGAAGAAGGGCAGACTCGACATACTATCAGCCGAGATATTATAGCCGGTCTTGCCAAGGAAGATTTTGATAATGCCTTAAGGCAGATGTAATCTAGTAGAGTTAGATATGTAAATATGATGTATCTAGTAGTGGCGTAAAACCCTCTTTTGTATATCAAAGGGTAGTCTTTTGTAAATCCCAATTTTTGGAAAGCAATTGCGGGATAGTAATATAATCAGCTTAGGTTGTGTAATGTAAACGATGTAGTATTATACTATAAGAAATGAATCAATATAAGCCTTTTATGGAACATATTGCGTAGTGGGTTAAAGTTATTGTTTAATCATGAATAATAACTAACTAATTAGAAGTGAATAATAACAAAACATGTTGTTTATTGTAACAGCAAAATGCTGCCAAGAAGGAGACAACATAATCAAGACGCTAATTTAAATCAACCGAGGGAGGTTCGATAAACTCGATGCAGAAATTTGATGACTTGTTAACGACATCATTTAATACAAATGGAGCTAATACACCCGTAAATCCTGGAGTAGTACGAGCTACTACTTTTAAGGATTTCAAGAGTGTTAGTCCGCTAGAGTTCAAAGAAATTACGGACCCTATAGAAGCCCAAACATGGGTAAAAGAAATTGAGAAGGCATTTGTTATTGCAAATGTCGATGAGGGCCAGAAGGTTGGTTTTTCAACCTACATGATGAAGGGAGAGGCCAAATTTTGGTGGGAGGCCAACCAGGCTAGGGTTGGTATCGAGAATCTAACGTGGGTAAGGTTCAAGGAGATTTTCTTCGAGAACAATTTTCCCACGAGTATGCAGGGAAGTGTGGAAATGTGGTTCATTGATTTGAAGCAAGGGGAGATGACAGTTCCCCAATACTCTACCAAGTTCAACGAACTGACAAGATTTGCTCAACACCAAGTGGACACTGAGGTTAGGAAAGCTAGACTATTCAAGCAGGGCTTGAAACCCTGGCTCTATAACCGAATTTCTGGGTCTATACTAGAGAAGGCGATAAATTGCCGAAGGTGGGAGCGAGGCTTTAAGCCAGTACCACAAGGACAAGAAGAATAAAGGTAAAATCGATGGAGGAATAAAGACTGACGGAGCCAGCGAGAGTGGCGATGGCCACAAGTGGAAAGGGTTTAACTCTGGGAATACCGGAGTGAAGCAAGGAGATCCAAAGAGGAGGATGGAGGCATGTAAGACCTGTGGAAAGACTCATTTAGGAGTCTGTCTGATGGGGAAGGCTGTATGCTACAACTGTGGATAGGAGGGGTGTGAGACCCCAGATTTTATCAATAAAGATTTAAATTTTGTCGAAATAATTTTTAATATTATGGTGTGAATTTGAGATAATATTATAGATGTGGGTAGTATTTATAAATTTTGCAAAGTATGCAAGTGGTTATATTATATTCGATTGGTCGGGAATATTCTTGCTTAAGCAGGAATATTCGTGCAAACTACTCAATCATTGGTGGACCCTAGCAATGTAATTATTATTTGGATTGAGAAAACGACAAAAATATTTTATTGAAATAACTGGCGGAAGTTTTACCGTGGTTCTTGTTGAACTACTCGGTAGTAAAAAATACAAGATGTACGTGTGGTTGCATAGTAAGCACTGCAGTATTGATTATTGATGCTTATGTGAGAAGTCACTCGCTTTGATTCCATTATTGTCGATTAATAATATGAATTATTATAGCGATAATGACGTTTTGTTTTATTCAGATTATTAACGTAATAAAATGTAAACATCTTTTATATAAAATAGAATACTTTATTAAAGTTATTCTATAAATAGAATATATTATATTTTATTATGCATAGTGTTGCATAGTGTTTTGCATAGTGTTTTGCATAGTATTGCATAGTGTCTGCATAGTAAAATGTTTTTATATAAATAGAATATATTATATTTTATTTAAAAGATTTTTCTTTAAATATGGACCGTCAGATTAAAGTAAATCAATCTGGACCGTTCATGGATTAGTTACTATGCATTCTATTTTCCTATAAATAGAAGCTCATTCCTTCATTATTTTCTTACGAATTCATTGAAACTCTAGAGAGAAATTATAGAGAGAAGCTATAGAGAGAAAATTATAGAAAGAAGAAGAGTATTCTGCTACTTCACTACTTCTATATTCAGTTCTTTTACGGTAAGGGGTATTATTTGTTGTACCCGTCCGGAGTGTTATTCTTTCTTATTCATGAAGAGAACTTCTGTTATTCCATTCATTATTATTCTGTTGGAATAACTCAGTAAAAGTTGTATACCCTATACATAACTCGTGTATATGCTGTGATACCCTATACTTGGTGAAATCCTTATGTTATTCCGTTCTTATTTATTACATTGGAATAACTCAGATACGCTTGAATCCCCTATACTTGGTGATCTTCTTCATTATTCCATTCTTTATTATTACATTTGGAATATCACATCGTGTGTGTTTTACACCGGACACAGTTCCATTGTTTATTATTCCACATTTATTATTCTGCTGAATATCCTCATGCGTGTGTTTTACACCGGACCGGTTCCATTGTTTATTATTCAAAGATTTATTATTCTGTTGGATCATCGTGTTTGCGTGTGAATTTCACCGACCTCGTTCCGTTATTATTATTCTGCTTGGAATAACTCGCCTCATGCTGGCACCGCATGCATGGTGATTTCTTTTGTTATTCCATTCTTTATTATACCCAAATGGTTAAAACTTTGACTTCTATACTCCATGAAATTAGTAGAATATCCTTGATATTTGCGTTTCATCCAAATCTTTCATAGAAATATTCTTCTGATCATTCTTTGAATTTTATTCTACAAACCATAATCATGTTGACAGTTTGGATGTTATTAGTTCCTGAATAACTTAATTCTTGAACTTGTTTTATTGAATTATTATGTCATTGTCATCATCCTCATGTTATATTATGTTATCTTTGGCTTACGTGCATAGATGAACTTAGTATGATTATGACCAGGGATCATTCGGTATAATCATGACTTGATATAAATGATGTGACAAAAGTCCTCGATGGCTAATGTAATGCGATGATGGATAGTTTTTGGTATGATTATGACCGGGGGTGATTCGGATAGTCATGACCATTGATAATTTGATGAAAATCCTTGGCCAAGTGGTATGAGGGATGATTAGATGTGGTGGTTTATTTATTAAGCTGAGTCTCAGCGATAAAAATTGATGAAAACTTTTAAAACCTAAAAGATAGTAGACTTTATTCTCTACTTGACTCTTTTAATGGATTGCTTATTCCGCTGCAGTTAAACTGGTTGTCTATTGTATTTTATCAGTTTAACACTGTTGAAGGCTAATGATAATTTATTCTGCATTATCTTAGTCATAATATTTCTTACTGGGCTAGTTGAGCTCACCCTTTTTTTTCACTGTTCTCTTCAGGAAATGAGAACATAGCTGGGACGAGTCGGGGAACGAAGTAATGGTCCAGAGGATAGCATTAGTAGTCCTCACTATTCTGTGATATAGTGTGATAATAGTTGTAATGAGGACTCCTTTTGAGTTTGTATAATATCTAGTAGACAATATTTGTATTCAAACTCACAGTTTATGTCGTATTGTACACGACAGTTATATTAGTAAGTTGTATTTGAATTTATGTACCATGTAAGTGGCGACCCAGGATGGGTGACGTATATCTAATTTTGGGGGCGTCACAAGGGGCACATTTCGCCTAACTGTCCAAGTCCAAAAAAGAATTGCGGGTGCTTTGTATGTGGTTCAACTGACCACATAGCAAAGAACTTCCTGAAGAAGGGGACGGATGGGAATAAGGGCGCTAATAGCAGTAAGTTAGCTATTGGTGGTCCAGCGCAGTCGGGTAGGCCGATGGCCCATACCTTTAACATGACTGTCCAAGATGCAGTGGCATCGGGGGACGTAGTTGCAGGTATTATTCCGATCAATGACATAAATGCTTACGTGCTGTTTGATTCGGGTGCTACTTGTTTGTTTATAGCATGTGATTTTGCTAGACGATTAGGATTACTTCCGAAAAGATTGCTTGTACCTTTGAACATCAAGGTAGCGAACGAAGAAATAATTCATGTTGAAGATATCCATAGGAGTTATTATGTAGATATATGAGGTTGTAAATTATCGGTAGATTTAATACCGAAAAAGTTGGGAGAATTCGATGTAATTCTCGGGATGGATTAGTTGTTTAACCATTGGGCAATTATAGATTATCAGAAGAAATGTGTACACATCAGAACATTGAGTCAACCTCATATAGTATTTTACAGTAATAAATCGTCGGGACGTTCGTGTTGTCTTACTATGACACAAACTAGGAAACTGTTAATGAAGGGATGTGTAGGTTATTTATGACATGTTGTTGATACCTAGCGAGTGGGAGCGACCATGGAACAAATACCTATAGTGAAAGAATTCACAGATGTTTTTATAAGTGAATTGTCGGGTCTTCCGCCGGATAGAGAAATCGAATTCGCGATAGACATTGTGCCAGGAGCGGCCCCAATTTCTAGGGCACCGTACCGAATGGCGCCTGTGGAAATGAAGGAGTTGATGGTTCAGTTACAAGAACTGTTGGATAGGAAGTACATTCAACTGAGTGTTTCGCCGTGGGGAGCACCAGTATTATTTATGAAGAAGAAGGACGGATCGTTAAGACTTTGTATCTACTATCATGAGTTGAACAAGTTAACGATAAATAATAAATACCCACTACCCAGGATCGATGATCTTTTTGACCAGTTAAAAGGGGTAAAGTATTTTTCTAAAATAGATTTGTGAACGGGGTATCATCAGTTGAAGGTTAGAAGCGAGGATGTACCTAAGACAGCATTCAGGACTCGTTATGGTCATTACGAGTTTCTGGTGATGTCATTTGGGTTGACTAATGCACCAGCTGTATTTATGGATATGATGAACAGAGTGTTCAAACAATACTTGGACAAGTTCACCGTGGTGTTTATCGATGATATTCTAGTCTATTCTAAGACGCCAGAAAATCATGCTGAACACCTAAGAGTAGTGTTAGAGACACTAAGGAAGGAGAAGTTATATGCGAAGTTCACTAAGTATGAATTTTGGTAGAAAGGATATAGTTTTTAGGTCATGTCATTGACCATAAAGGGATTTCAGTAGATCCAGCAAAGGTGGAAGCCGTGATGAATTGGGAACAACTAAAAACACCAACTAAGGTGCAGAGTTTCCTAGGGTTAGCAGGATACTAATGGAGATTCATCCAGGATTTTTCAAAGATAGCAACTCTGTTGACTAACTTGACAAGGAAGACGGTTGTAGACACTCAAAATTTTCTTTTACTGTTACTAACCATACTGAAGGGCAAAATCATCTTTTTCACACTCCAGAGACAACCCTAGAGGACTACAACATCAATTTTAACCCCGGAGATAGTCACAGGAGATCAAATATTCAACCCCGGAGATAACCCCGGGAAAGTCAGTTTCAACCCTGGAAATAGCCCCGGGGGATCAAGATCAAAGCCTGGAGATAGCCCCAGGAGGTCAAGCCAACCTCAGAGATAACCATGAGGACACTCAGAGTCAACATCAGGTCAACCTCAGAAATAACCCTGAGAAAAGATTGCTACAAGTGCACGAAAAATGGAGATAACCTCGGGAGGGGCAAAATGGTCATTTTGCCAACTCAACTTCAAGTCACATTAACTCAACTCATGTCAACTCAAAATACTTCAATAGAAGTCCCACAAAAACCATATCTTAACTTTCGAGCGCAAACTACGCAAAACGACTCAACGGACTACCTGACGAAAACCCAGGAATGTCATTTTGGTCATGGACCCATCTTCCTGGAATCAAAAAAGGGAAAATCTTATGTCATTGTGTAGCTCTCAAAAAGACCTTTCCATAATGGCATGGCACGCTTCCATCGAACTCCCGGATTGAAAGTTATGAACGACCGAACGAACAGCACATTGTCCAAGTGTACGTACTTCGACATGGCAGGACCCACACTCCCGGGGCACCCCGGGAAGCCGTAGGTACACCTTCTACTAGCCGCAGGTACCTGCAGCTCCCCCCTCTATAAATAGAGGGCTTGGGGTGGCCATATTTGCAAGAGAAAAGGCGAGGAAGCCCTGTCAAATTTTCTCCGTACTCTCTCTATACTGAGTGCTTTCTCATTTTATACACTTCTGAGCTCACATATAGCTACTCTTGTACCGGTGGGAGCCGAGTTTCATCCACTTTAAAGATATATAAGTCTTCTTTGGCAGCCCACTGTAAGCCTTCTTACACACTTTAAAGCCTTTCTCTTCATCTTTGCACACGCCCTTCTTCACGTTGAGAGTCGTGTTACGTGTGTTTGCCCTTTACTTCTATCCGTGGTTTTATTCGGTTTGTATATACATATGTATTTATATATATGGACTAACATTATCGAGTTATGCCTCAATTGAGCCTAGACTTCGGTCTGGAGCGTTTATTTGCTTATATATATATATATATATATATATATATATATATGAACTGTGTGTCAAACTTTGTTCGATAAGCCTGACTTGATGCGGAGCGCGTTACTACTTTAATATATATATATATATATATATATATATTTATATGTATTAACTGTGTGTCGGACTTTGTTCGATGAGCCTGGATTTTACATCCTGAGGCGTTTACTATTATATATATATATATATATATATATATATATATATATATATATATATATTCGTCCCACCGGAGTTTACTTTGTGGTGGTTGATAGCTTTTATGACTTTCTTTACGTTTAAATCTGCTTGGAGTTTACTTAAGTGGCGATTGATTGTTTTTACTGACTTTATTTACGTTTAAATCCCGCCTCGAGTTTACTTAAGTGGCGGTTGATCGCTTCTGACTTTATTTACGTTTTGTCCTGCCTTGAGTTTCCTCCGTGGCGGTTGATAGCTTTTACAACTTTATTTACATTTTCTAATCCCCCATTGAGGTGCTTCATGGTGGATGATCATGTATGTATATATATATTTACAGGTTTTATATATATACCTGCTTACTGCTTTCATACAAATTGCGGTATCATCTGAGCCTAGGAATCATGTGATCACAGATTCAGCCTATTTGATCTAGATTTGGTTCCCGTGATGGACATTTTCAGTTGTAAGCAACTTGTAAATGATTTTGCGATGTCTGAATTTCCTCAGATGGTTTTCATACCCACGAGGAAATCGACATTATTTTGTACATTATTTTTTTATAGATGCTTCGCATCTCGAAAACAAAATCAATCAAGCCGAGCACTTAATAAAATGGGAGTATAAAAGGTCTCAATTACTATTGAGCATCAGGGTTTGAAAAACATCTTTTATAAAACATCACTGCCATATCTTGCTAAAATTGAATTTTTACATAAAGTTCAAACCCTGTGTATATAGGTGCGAACGAGGCCTCGCACTACTTCCAAATAACAACACATTGACCCACACACACACATTTCGTGATAATAGTTTCTTGAAAAGAGGCGGTCATTTGTGGTAACACGGATGTCGGGGTGCCTAACACCTTCCTCCGCATAATCAAGTCCCCGGAACCTAATGAATCTCGGTTTCATTTAATTCGCTTTAGCATTGTCACATCACTGGGTCAATGTGCAAACCTTTTCTCAGTTGTGTTAGTACAACCATTTAAAAAACCAACTGGCGACTCTTAACAGTCTATCGTCAACATTATACATGTCGGACCTTTTTCACTTGTTTTTTCAAACAAATCTCACCTAAAATGAGAACACCAAAGAACAAGTAATGGAAATGGACAATTAAAAATCCCGACGTCGACAGGTGGCAACTCTGCTGGGGACTCTAGTAAGAGGGCTTAAGCCGCTATTACAAACTTTTCAAAACTGTTATATGCTTGTGTGTGGATTTTGCATTTACATTTGAATGAATGCGTACGAATGAATTTACTTATTGCACTTAGTGCTTCGCACCATATCTGCCTGTGATATTAGTGTTTCGCACATGTCATCATTTCCATATGGTGAGACGCGATGTATGTGAATGTATGTTGTGTGGTCCCTCCACTAGGAGGCTATCCTGTCGGTGTTTGATTACTAGACTCGTAGGAAGACTAATTCCCACAAAGCTTAGGAAAGGCACCACACAAATTCGCTCCAGTTTAAAGACCGGATTAATTTCCCGTTGAGTAAATTGCGATGATTTGGATTCCTTCATGCCAAAAAGCTGCGAGAGTAACTATAATACCCAAAAAAAAGAGAGAGTAAATTACATTTAAAATTATATTTTAATTGGGCTTTTCTTATATTTGGGACAAATTATATTTAATTTGTGTGGACAATAATAAGTAAGGGATTCCATTAAGTTGGGCCTTTAAAACTAATTGGGTCTAATTTATATTTGTTTAATATTAAAATTCTATTAAAATTAGGAGACACAATAAGATATATAAATAAACAAGTAAAACCTAAACCATATACACGTCTGATAAGAATTGTGGAGAAGGAACAACATAAAGAGGCGACACTGTGAAAACCGAAAAAGAGGAATAGAAGAGTTATATTACAACTAAGGTAAATACATGTTTGTTTATGAATATGTTATCAGATTATGAATATAATACTGACATTCTCAGTTCTTAAATTGATTGCAACCAAAAAGTTTTTCAAATTAAGGCAGAACCAATAATAACTATGGTATAAATTTTATATTAATTTATTTCAAGTTTTATAGTAATTTTTATGTTGAATCATGTGCACCTAATTATATTAGTTTTATATATATATATATATATATATATATATGCTATTCTAAGTACATCAAATTAGGATGAGCAAGCATGAAACTTAGATGCATGTATTCTTAGGTATTAAATTAGTAATTCTCCTCGGTAAATGAATTCTAATTTTTTTTTAAATTATATACGTTTTTTTAAATTGTATAGGAATTTATAATTAATGTGTAAATATATATATGTATTTGGTCCGTACTTGGTGGAATAATAAATGTTCTTAGAAGACAATAATAATAAAGCCTAGTATTGGCATAATAATGATAATAATAATAATAATAATAATAATAATAATAATAATAATAATAATAATAATGAGTTTATTAACGAGTTAAAGACGGAAGAATATTTTGCAAATATATTTAAATTAATTATTATTATTTTGTTCGGACGAAAAGAATTTAAAGAGTTGTGCTTAGTATATAAATTTTGGAGTATTAATAATTAATTTAAGGCTATGATTAAATGTGCCTTGATTAAATTATGAATTATTTGGAATTATTAGTTTGGATTATTTTTAATTTGAGGTGAATATGTTTAGGTTGTGAATAACGTTTCGTATTTGATATCGTTGGCATTTGAGGGTAAAATTTTGTGGAGTGTGTTATAAATGGTTTGGAAGTATCAGGTACGGATTTCGTACTCTTTCAGCGATACTTTTGTTAAATTTTATTTATTCGTTTTGTTCCTCGTTTCAAATTCTGTTATTATTTCACATAATTATTTCTTGTGAAATTCATATATTTTTTTCATTTTGGAGTTGACACATTGGACTCGTATTTGTACTCTTTGAATTAGGATATCATGTTTAGTATTTATTTTGATAATTGTAGAGCGGTACATGTTGCTACCTTCCTTTTGAGACCTTGTGACTATAATTTGATTTGGTTCAACATGTACATATAGAACCCTTTTGTTGGTATTATGTCGCATGTGTTGTGACATAGTATTTTTGTTAGAATATACCGTAGGGTATACCTGAGCTATAACCACCTGTGGGGGTACCACAGGCATGTCGTCTTGGCACGAGAGGCATGACACTTTCCGTGGCGGTGTGATTTGTCCACGGCATCTCCGTTTTGGGCTCCAGAGGAAGTGGGTCATTTGGTGTTTTGTTGTGGGGGGCGTATGGGTTAACCCTAGTTTTCTGTTCTGTGGATTGGTGATGTTATGCCAAATACACCTATCCGATTTGCATACATTTGGATTCGCGGTCCAATATGTGATTTGTGTGTGTGGCATTATTTTGGTTACTTTTGTGGTATCATTTGGACTTGCCTGTGTGGCATTATTTTGACTTGCCTGTGTGGCATTGTTTTGACTTTCCTGTGTGGCATCATTTTGACTTGCCTGTGTGGCATTATTTTAACTTGCCTGTGTGGCAATGTATATTTCTGAGCTCACTCGATATGAAATTAAACTCAACCATTTGATTCAGCCTATTATTTCATTGTATTAGTTTTGTTTGTTTCTGTTCAATTCAATTCATTGAGTTAGTTACTTCAGTTCGTTATTTCATTACTCTTCTATTGGTTTCGTCAATTCTGTTGATTCAGATATATTCCATTAAGATCTTTAGAGAATATATTTTCGTCAGTATTTACACTTGAGGCTTTGTTCAGTATTTTGTCTCAGTTGTTTTCGTATATCACTTGTATATCTTTTGTATATTTGTATCCATACTGGGCAATTGGCTCATGTTGTGTTTTTCTTCCAGCAGGTTTGCAGGGGTGATTAAGGGCTAGTGTGATGAGAGTGTTGCCTTGACCATCTAGGTGGATTAAATTTTTGGTTTTGATTATTTTGATTCTAGTTGGAGAATTGTATTTAGTACTTCATTGATGTATATCATTATTAATATTTTGAAGTTGTTAGTGTTATGTTTACTAATTTTGAGGTTTGTTGTGCTTTGCACGTGACCTCCCTTTTCTTTTCGGGAAGGGGGTGTTACAGTAACCTAAGATAGGTCAGCCTCTGATAAACCAAATGCGGAGGAAAGTCTCTTTATACTTTCACATTTTAATTACTTGTAAATTCAATTACTTGTAATTTTATTTCAATGTAAATCTCAATATAATGGAAAATATGAAGGAATATGTGTGCATGCCTTCCCTTTATATCAAAACCTGATATGCTATCTTGTCAACTGACATCCGTTTCGCAGGACGATACTCCTAAACGGACACATTACGTAATATTGCTACATTTACTAAGACTAAACTACATAAGTCTTTTTTGTAGGGATATAATTGGTCCATTAACCTGGTCAAAATCCAAAAAGGCCACGAGCCTACAGCCAATTATGTCTTCATCTGACCAGACTGATCTTAATTCAGTTTCTCGAGAAGAATTCGATGAATTAAGTAAAAAAATCACAGATTTGGCTGTTCTACTTAAAGAACTACACCAATCTACTCAAGGTACAAGGATACCCGTACATGCTGAATCCTCCACACAAGGAGGAACCCAAGGTCTGGATACTGCTAGTTCCAGTCGCAGGAATCCTCATAAGCACAGATAGATTCATTCACCCACACAGCGATTGTCTCCATCTACAACTCTTGAGTCCGCACAACCTCTTGTAAAGGTGTCAGCCAGCGTAATGGCTATGTTATGTCCCAAGCCGATACCAGTAAGGGAGAAAGAAATCTTTGTTCCAGACCCCAGAATGGAAGAAGAGGAACAAAGAATTCAACAAGACATCGTCAGAATGATGTTGTGCATACGCGTCATTGTCTATGATGAACATACAAACAGATACACCCCAGACGATGATTGCCCAGACATAATGGTCAGCATTCGGGAAAAGGAGGACGATGACAACCCCTCCATCACCGCAATTCACCAAAGACTTTTCCTCTTGATAATTGGAGCAAAGACTCCTTGCATTGGTCGTGAAGGTAAACGGAATAAACTCATTATTCCACATAGATTGCAATAATCGCTTTTTTTTTACACACGATATTAGCGCTTATTTTTGTCATTACATGCTAACACTTTGTGTGATTGAACAGTTTCATATATTAGGTGAGAGCATTTTGGTTCAGGACTCTAAAGTTAGATGTGCATAGACTTGCTGATGAGGTGCCTATTTTCCACAAGGACTGTAGCTTTGATGTAAAGTTGGACTCAGACTTGATGGAAATACGAGAGGACTATGAGATACCTCAGGAGATCAAAGAATGGGTCGAAGATAAACCCAAGCTGAATCTTGATCAAACCACCTCTTTGGAACCGTGAATACCCCAAACAAATCCAAATTGGTACAAACCTCACTCCAAACCAAAGGAATGACATGATTACTCTATTGACCCTATTCCAAGATGTGTTTGAATGGTCTCATGAAGACATGGTCGGTTTATACACGGACATTGTCATTCATCGCCTTCCCATCAAAGGGGGATTCAAGCCACTCAGGTAGAAGCTCATGCGATAAATACCTGAGTGGAAGTTAAAAGTTAAAGAAGAAATTGTGAAACAATTTCAAGCCGACATCATCATGGTGTCAACATACCCTGAATGGCTATCCAACATAGTCCCGTCATAAAAGCGGGAAGGAGGTGCGAGTTTGTGTGGATTACAGAGATTTGAATAAAGCTTGCCTCAAAGATAGCTTTCCCGTGCCATTCATCCACATACTCATTGACAATACAGCTCGATACGACATGTACTCCTTTGTTGATTGCTCCGCGGGGTACCATCAAATCATGGTTGCTGAAGATAATTGTGAGAAAACTTCATTCATCGCGCCTTGGGGAGCCCTTTGCTACAGACGATTGTTAGTCGGCCTCATCAATGCCAGAGCTACCTATCAGTGAGCCATGTGGCTCTTTTCCACGATCTAATGCATAAAAAAAGAGAGAAAGAAATAAAAAAAAAAAAAGAGGAAAAGAAAAAGAAAAAGAAAAAAGAAAAAAGAAAATAAAAAGAAAAAAGAAAAAAAAGAAAAAAGAAAAAGAAAAAAATCTCTTCAACAGGTTCTACAGTTGCTGCCTTACCATCGGCAGGTTCTACAGATGGTTTTGGAGTTTGAAGAAATCTCATTTCTACACATTCCTCATAATAGGAATGACTTTGCAAACGCGTTAGTAACTTTGGCCTCCTTGATTCACATGCCTGACAAGGAACACATGCCAAGCGTCACATTTACCCTGCAAAAGGCACCAGCCTATGGGAACTATGTTGGAGAAGTATCGAATGAGCTACCTCCCATCCAGCATCCTCGGTATTAGCATATCAAGGAGTACTTACGCGATGGATCTACACCCGCTGAGGCGAGCCCGACTGAGAAAAAGTTGATCCATCGACTTGCTATGAAATTCTACTTGAGCGGAGATGCACTCTACAAAAGAGATGCAAGACTAGGTCTCCTCAGATGTTTGGACCAAGACCAAGCTCAGAAACTCATGAATGAGATCCATGGTGGAGTCTGTAGCCCACACATGAGCGACCCTATACCTGTAAAGAAGATCCTACAACAGAAAAGTCCGACTACGGCAGTTCAAACAACACGACTTAGTTTTGAAGAGGATCGTTAACAATCAAGCTCAGTCTAAAGGGAAATTCACTCCAAACTGGGAAGACCTGTTTATTGTCAAGGGGATATTGACAGGAGGCGCTTTCAGATTATAGAAATGGACGGCGATGAATTTCTGTAACTCATCAATTTGGACACCGTGAAACGGTACTATGTCCGAGGTTACCATCAAGCAAACATCCTAGTTTTCGATCATCAGATCACCAGTCATTCCTATGACGCCCCCAAATTTGGGTATCTTCCAACCCGACAGATGGTGCTACACAGTGCTACAGTTCACATAAACATTCAATTGAAATGCCTCAAAAGAACGGATATGTCTTATATATATATCAAAAGAATATTTACATACCCCAGGTTCTTTACAATCAATACATTGTCTTTGTCATAATATCAATATTATTCCTTACAAAACCTATATTATTACATAAGCAATGTATGGGTTCGCCTTTGCCTTCCCTTTATCCTTGTTGGATCCATCGGTCCGTTCTGTCTTAGTTGCATTCATATTGTTCAAGCAAGAATGAGCCTAACTAGCTCAGCAAGTACAACAATTCTAGTAAAAATAGCTTGCTTGAAACATAGGAATCGTATATCTTCAATAACTGGACAATAGTTACGAAGTACAATTGAGAATTCAAAATAGCACTTCTTTTTATTCAAAACGTTTTACAACCACAATATTCAGTAAAACATCAATTCCGGTTCAAGTGTAACGCCCCGAGAAAATTGGATTTTTGAGAATAAAATTTTTATTTTTATTAAATGAATTTAATTAATTATTTATAGAGCAAGCTAATCGAATGTCGTTCTCTGACCTATAAATGTCAGAATGTCGTAGGATTTTGGCAACATGGTAGAATTAAAGTGTTTGAATTTTCAAGACGAAAATAAAAGCTTTCCGAGAAAGTTTTCGAAAAACACTATTCACGCATTTCTGCTCGGAAATTATTTTTGAACTTCCGAGAAATACGTAACGATAGAATATTGAGGTGAGATGGAATATCCAATAATATTTCAGTTATGGAAAACGTAATATTTCGCCTGTGGACTTAAAACCTAACGTTTAAGGAAAATGATTTACGAGAAGGAAATGTAATGTGATTAATGAATAAAACAATGATCATATAATGCATAGGTATTATACGAAGTAATGAATACGAGTATTATACAAGAATGTATGAATGATGTTATATCATGAAGAATAAGTATACGAGAGGAATACAAGATGAATACGTAAATTATAAGTTATAAGGCTTTAAGCCAAATGTATTGAATATTTAAATTGTGTAGGAAATTGTATTGTGCAATAAGAAGTTGACAAGGCCCAAATGTAAGAATGGTTAAATCCAAAGTAAGTTAATGATCAAGCCCAAGTGTTTATTTAATTGCAAGCCCAATGAATAAGTTAATATTAGTTAAGCAAATTATGCTAGAAGCCTAAAGGATTAAGTAAATTAATTAAACCTAAGCCCAAGTAAGTATCTAATGGGTAAGAACCATGGAGCAACTCATGGGTGATCCAAAGTGGTAAACAAGTAACTTAATGATTAAGTGTTGTGATGACCAAGTAAAGGAAGTAAGGAGCAAGTAATCTTAAGTGCTAAGCAAGAGATAAGTTAAGTAATAAGCAAGTAGCTTAATAGTTAAGTAAATGTGGTGGACAAGCAAAGTATCTTTATGTGATGAACAAGTAGACTTAAGGATTAAGCAAAGAATAAGTTAAGAAAACTTAATGGCTAAGTGTTGTGATGATCAAGTATATGCGGGGAGCAAGTTTACTTGATTAATAAGCTTGGAACAGTAAGGAGGTGGAGGGATTAATGACCCTTATGCCCTAACTTTGGATTGCCTATAAATAGCAAGCTTAGATTTCATTTGTTAGTTGTTAGTTTTTCATCCAACAACTCATAAGTTGAGAGCTTAGTGGCTTGAGAGAATAAGCACTTATAAAAGCTAGACTTCTTTTGTTAGATATTCAAGAAGCAAGAAGAAGATTAAGGCTTAGCAAGATATCATCAAAGAGTAAGTATTCATAAGCCTTGATTCTCTTTCTCTTCCATTGTTAGAGAAGGGGGTATTGGTAGAACTAGCGTGCTAAGGATTGATAAACCAAAGGGCTTAAGTCTTAATAAGCCGGATAAGTCATGAATAAGAAATTCATTCGTAAATAAGTTATGAACTTATAATGAAAGTGTAAAGAGCTTGTTAGAATTTGTAACATGTTTACCTTAATAAAATTAGTATGATTAATAAGATGTAAGAATAATGATTAAAGGACTTAACTCACTAATAAGTCATATGAAAATAAGACATAAGTCATGAAATGGAAAAATAAGTATTTTATACTTTAATAAGTTGCAAAATCATCAAGAATAGGTAATAACTTATCATGAATATAAGTTAATGAAGTATGTATGTCAAGAGGTTAGTATATCGGAATGAATCCTTTTGAAACGGTTTAAAAATCTTAAGTAACGAAGTTTCACCGGAATTCACACGATTAGACGACAATCGTCGAATTCGTGAAATTCTCGGAATGGAAGTCGAATTTTGATATTGAGCTTGGAAACATTGGTTTTCAATGGATACAAGTTGTATTTGTCATTATAGAGTTGCGGATTCAAAAATCGCCGGATTCCGACTTAGAACGAAGAAACGAGCATTGAACATTCACGAACGTTTATCGTTTTCGTTAAAAATGTACTAATAGGTGAATTTTTAGCAAACAAAGTCGAATAGATAAAATTCTTACATAAACGCATAGAGTACGTAATTTGTGAACCGTAGGCTCTTGAATGAGCCAATTCGGACTTATAACGAAGAAGTTACGAGTCCGAGAATCTCGCAAAGTTGAAAATCTATCAAAACTATCTGTGGCTCAGAAGTCATGCGGTATGCGACTCAAGCTTAAATGACCGTACCGCATGACACCAAAGTAAGCTTTAGACCACCGAAACTCATGACTGCAAGTACGATAGTTAACTAAAGGGACTCATGCCGCACTCGAAGTCTGGTCTCCAAGCCACAATGGGCGTGACTGCTGTAGCAACAAGACAACAAAGGATCACCGACGCCGCAACGCCAGTCTTAAAAGCTAGACAATAAAGAAATGTTTACAAGTAGAAGATGAAGGGAAATTGTTGAGTAACGAACTAATGAACTTAATTAAACATTATCAAGTCATAATTGAACCCCAAGTATGATCACTTAGGGTTAAAAGAAAGTCAATTGAACATGAACGCAAATGATATTCAATGTTAATACTTCACCAATGACGATCGAGTTTCAATTAATAACGTACGGACGTTAGTAAGCCGTGAGGAAGGATAATTAACTCGAACCGAGTTGTATTAATGAAATAATTTCACTTAAGTATAAGAGAACGAAGTTAGTAAGAATGATGTAAAAGAACGACTGAAAATTTCTAACGAATAAATAACAAATCTAATACGGGATTAGATTGAGAAGAAGGGTAAGATTATTTAGGAACTAAGTATGTTCATTCATGACCTAATGTGGTATGTTATGTGCTTATGTGTTGTAGAAACTGTAAAGGCTCAAAGGAAACATAATTTTATTATAGCAGACGCTGAAGGCAAGTTTTTCTTAAACGCTTGTCTAACCTTCGTGTTAGCCAGGTTTTCAAAATGATTCACGTTATGAGATGCATGTATGCTTTCAAAGAAAGGGTCGAAGCCAATTTTAACTCGGCTAGACTAATCTTGATAGATTGACTAATTTCTTTATAAGTCTTTCAATATAGAATTGCTAACGCTATCCTATGCCAACTCTTTGGTACGGATTCAAGGTAAGCCTGAATATGTATAAACAAATGTATTTTCATCGAGCATTCGATGGGCACGTGAGGTTGCCACAACTTAAACGCATACACGTTTAATGGATGTAGTGTTGATCAACATAGGGTACTATAGTCGATCACCTAGATGTACTAAATAAGCTATATCTTTGGACTTACGGACTTCGTCTGTAGGGTTGTCCTTTTCAAAGAAACTATAAGACGCTCACATCTTGAACTAGAATTGATGATTCATGGAATATTGTTATTGAAAAACGCGTTTTGAAGGAAAAAAGGAAAGCTATTTTGAATTATTGATAGTACTTACAGTAACTATCATCCGCTTATTGAAGATATACGATTCCTATGTTTCAAACATGCTTTTAAAATGAAATTGTTATACTTGTTGAGCTTGTTATGCTCATTCTTGCTTGAACCATATGAATGCGAATTAGGCGATATATGAAGGAGATTCTACAAGGATAAAGAGAAGGCTAAAGTGAACGTGTAGATTACCTATGTAATAGTATAGGTTTGTAATGATAATATTTGATATTATGACATGAACAAATGTAACAATTATAAAGAACCTGGGGAATAGTAGTATTATTTTGGAATATATATAAGACATATTCGTTCTTTTGAGGCATGTCAATTGAATGATTGTGTGAACTGTAGCACCGTGGAGCACCATATGTCGCGTTGAAAGAGACCCGGATTTGGGGGCGTCACATCAAGACCGTAAGAATTTCATAAGTACTTTGAAAAGGACATCCCGGTACGAAGTCCGTAAGTCCGGTATAGCTTACGAGCACGTCTAGGTGATAATCCTATAGTACTCTATGTTGATCAACACTAAATTCATTAAACGTGTATACGTTTAAGTTGTGGCAACCTCACGTGCCTGTCATTTGACGACAAAACAATTTGAGCATACATAATCTACCTTAGAAAAACCACAACAATATTAGTTCGGTAAATCCTTATCAACACTTGATAGAATAACATAGCATACGTCTAGCCGAAAGGATTGGCTTTGACATTCCTCAAATACTAACTCATGTGAAGAATACATGAATTACAAAGACTTGCCCAGATCGAACTGGAACAAGGGTTAGAGTACTTGCCTTTAGCGTCTGCTACAAATTATAACACGTGCACTGTACGTCTTTAATGTCTCTACATTAAATGATAGCATAACATAGAGCATTAGGTCAAGAATGATCATACATGGTTCCTAAAGAATCTTTCCCTACTTCTCAATCTAAATACGTATTAGATTTGTTATTATAGGTTCCGGCTTTCCATTACGTCCTTCTTATATTCATAAGTAATTGACTTAACTTAACTCTAAGTGTTCATGCTAAAGACTTAATTATGTCTTAACAATGTTTCTTTTAAGATCTTTGATTAGTGTTCATCCATTACTAATCATGTTCAATATGTAAACATTCATTACTATCTAGGTTATGAAGCTAGCTCTGCTGGCTAGGCTATTATACTTGGTGTCTTGTGTGTATGTCATCACCTATTGTTGCCTGAAACCGGACTCGGCTTGTTGGCCATGAGTCCCTTTATTCTTGGTCGCAATGCGGTGTGAGTTTGCAGGGGACTAAGGTCACTTTATTGCTGGCTGCACGGCTAAAATGGCTTGGAGTCGCATGGCCATGGCGGACTCACTGTGCCACTAAAATGTTTGACAGATTTTTCAAAAGTTGAGATTCCCAGACTCGTAACTTCTTCGTTATAAGTCCGAATTAGCTCGTTCAAGAGCCTACGGGTCACAAATTACATACTCTATGCGTTCATTCAAGAATTTTATCTATCTTACTCCGTTTGTTACAATTTCACTTATTAGTCCATTTTAACAAAAACGATAAACGTTCGTGAATGTTCAACGCTCGTTTCTTCGTTCTAAGTCGGAATCCGGCCATTTTCTAGTCCGCAACTCTACAATGCCAAATATGACTTGTCTCAATCTAAAACCAATGTTTCCAATGTCAAACACAAAATACGACTTCCATTTCGAGAATTTCACGAATTCGACGACTATCGTCCAATCGTGTAAATTCCGGCGAAACCTCAATACTAATCATTCTAAGAGGATTTTAATCAACATGTAGACATTACAAGTTACTTATTACACCAACTTATCATCAAAGTAGGTTTTGACTTATTCTCATACGTTAATGATTTACTTAACTTATGAACTCAAATTCTCATGCTTATGACTTATTATGAACTTAAGTCCATCAATCAATGTTCTCGTACTATATTGATCATATGACAAACATATGACAAGTTGTGTACAAGGTTATCAACTTATTTAGGTTCAAGTTGCTTATTCATCTTATTCAGCTTCAGTCAATTGCTTATCCATTTCTCTTATGTGCTTAACATCTAAGTTTATTAGTTACACTTCTCTTATCAACCTACCATGATAGAGCTAGAAGAGACAAGATCAATTACCTTTAAAGATTACTTCTCTTGCTTTGGAAATCTACAAATGATAAGTTAAGCTCAAAGTGCTTATTTGCTCTAACAAATAAGTTGTTTATGAGAGAGTTTTGTTGGATGAAATAACAAGCAACAAATGAAAAATGAGCTAGCTATTTATAGAAGTCTCTAAGCTAGGGTATAATGGTCATAAAACATTCCACCTCCTTAATTAACCTCCTTACTATTCATTACTTGTTGCCCACAACTCTTATCCCTTCCTTGGCCATTACTTAAAGTTCTTGCTCAATACTCCAAGTGCTTGGTTACCACTTCACCCATGGGTTGCCCCATGGATCTTGCTTTACCCATTGGATCATCCTTTGGGCTTAGTAGTTAACTATTATGGGCTTCATGTCATTACTATATGGGCTAAAGAATAATCTCACATACGTTTACACCTTAATCTTATTAGACTATATTTCATACTAAGTTACCTTAATTCATTTCATTAGGTTTTAATACCTATATTCCCAAATTAAGCCCGCATGCGAATTATTGCGTTTTCCATACTTAGATTATTATTACATAATCCATCTCGCCTTGAAATTCTAACGTTACGTATTTCTCAGAAGTTCAAAAATAATTCCCGAGCGATATTTGGTGAATAGTGTTTTTCGTAAACGTTATCGGAAAATATTTATTTTTGTCTTGGAAATTCAAACACTTTAATTCATTCACGTTGTTCAAATACTACGATCTTCTGATATTTCTAGGTTATAAAACGACATACATCTTATTAACACATATAATAATAAATAATATTATTTTATTCATTATTAAATTCTTTCAAGTCTTTTACAAAGGATCCGAATTTCTCGGGCGTTACATTCTTCCCCCCTTATAAAGATTCCATCCCCAGAATCTCGCCCTATCTCACTCAAACAAAAGAGGATAATTCTTTCTCATCTTTTCTTCAAGTTCCCACGTTGCTTCCTCCACATCGTGGTTCTTCCATAACACCTTTACTGACGGTATTACTTTGTTTCGTAGAACTTGTTCCTTTCTATCGATGATTTGAATCAGCATCTCTTCATATGTTAAATCCTTCTCAATTTGAATAGGCTCATATTCTATCACGTGCTTGTAATCCGGTTTGTAAGGATGTAGCACTTAAACGTGAAATACATTATGTATTCGCTCTAGGTCTGGAGGTAACGCTACCCTATAAGCTACCTCACCTACCCGTTCTAATACCTCAAAAGGTCCTATAAACCTTGGGCTTAGTTTTCCCTTCTTTCCAAAGCGTATCTTTCCTTTCTAGGGAGATACCATTAGAAATACGTACGAGCCTACTTCAAACTCTCTATTCTCTCGATGTAAGTCTACGTATTTCTTCTATCTGTCTTGAGCTGCTATAAGACGCATTCGAATCAACTTCACCACTTTCGCTGTTTGTTGCACCTGTTCTGGTCCTAGCATTCGGCGTTCTCCCACTTCATCCCAATACAACGGTGTTCTGCATTTTCTTCCATACAAAGCTTCATATGGCGGCATACCTATACTTGCATGATAACTGTTGTTATATGCAAATTCTACTAATGGTAGATGATCATCCCAACTACCCTTGAAATCCATGACGCAAGATCTCAACATATCTTCTAATGTCTGAATTGTCCTCTCGCTCTATCCATCGGTTTGTGGATGAGAAGACATACACAACTTCAACTGCGTCCCCAACTGTTCTTGAAGACTTCTCTAGAAGTTCGATGTGAATCGTGGATCATGATCTGACACTATCGAAACAGGTGCTCCATGTCTGGAAATAATTTCCTTAATATAGAGTGTAGCTAACTTATCTAAGTTATACTTAATTTGAATTGGAAAAAACTGAGCCGACTTTGTCAACCGGTCCACTATTACCCAAATTGCATCATACCCCTTCTGAGTCGTCGGAAGTCCCACCACAAAGTCCATCGTGATATGCTCCCACTTCCACTCTGGAATCTCCAATGATCAGTAATAAGCCACTTTCGGTTGCTTGATGTTCGCTTTTAACTCTTTGACAATTCAAGCACCTACTCACATACTCTTATTATTTCTCTCTTCATATTCACCACCAAAAACTTTGTCGAAGGTCTTGATACATCTTAGTGCTACCAGGATGAATCGAGTACCTCGAACTATGAGCCTCTTGTAAAACTTGCTCCTTTAATTTCGTCTCATTTGGAACCCAAATTCTTCCCTCAAATCTTAATAATCCCTCATTATCAAGACTAAACTTAATATCTTTTTTGGTCGGTCAACCGCTTTTCATCCGATTACACTCATCGGTTTTGAGTTGCACTTCCTTGACTCTCTCTCGATGATGGTAGATCAATCTCCATCGCAAAACAGTCTCCGATCCACTTCAATTGGCAACTTCACCTCTAACTCCATCCTAGCCATCTCCGTTATTAACTCCGCTGAGTCATTAACAAAGATAACTTTTCCCGACCCTTTCTACTCTACTCAAGGCGCCGGCCACTACATCGCTTTTCGAGGGTGATACAGAGATTTCACAACAGAATCCTTTATCAACTCCAGCCACCTCCTCTGTCTCATATTCAACTCATTCTGTGTGAAGATATATTTTAGACTCTTATGGTCCGTGTATATCTCACACTTTTCGCCATAAAGATAATGTCGCCATATCTTTAGGGCAAACACCATCGCGGCCAGTTCTAGATCATGAGTAGGGTAAACTTTCTCATAATCCTTCAACTGCCTAGATGCATACGCAATGACCTTGCCATGCTGCATGAGCACGCAACCCAGTCCTTTATGCCAAGCATCGCTATAAACTACGAAATTTCCTGTGTCATCGGGTAATGACAAAACAGGCGATTCACTTAACTTCTTCTTCAGTTCTTGAAAACTATCTTTGCATTTCTCAGTCCATACATACTTCACCGTCTTCCTCGTCAAGTTAGTCAGCAGAGTAGCTATCTTCGAAAAGTCCTAAATGAACCTTCGATAGTAACCCGCTAATCCTAGGAAACTCCGTACCTCGGTCGGTGTTTTCGGTTGTTCCCAATTCATCACGGCTTCCACCTTCGCTGGATCTACTGAAATCCCCTCATGGTCAATAACATGACCTAAAAACTGAACCCTCTCTAACCAAAATTCACACTTAGTGAACTTCGCATATAACTTCTCCTTTCTTAATGTCTCCAACACTATTCTTAGGTGTTCAACATGATCTTCTGGCGTCTTAGAGTAGACTAGAATATCATCAATAAACACCACGACGAACTTGTCCAAATATTGTTTGAACACTCTGTTCATCATGTCCATAAATGCAGCAGGTGCATTAGTCAACCCAAATGACATCACCAGAAACTCGTAATGACCATAACGAGTCCTGAATGCTGTCTTTGGCACATCTTCATTCCTAACCTTCAGCTGATGATACCTCGTCCTTAAATCTATTTTGGAAAAATATTTTGCCCCTTCAATCGATCAAAAGATCATCGATCCCGGCAATGGATACTTATTCTTTATCGTTAACTTGTTCAACTCTCGGTAGTCGATACAAAGTCTCAACGATCCGTATCTTCTTCTTCTTCACAAATGAAGACCGGTGTTCCTCCCATGGAGAAAACACTCTCGGTTGAATGTACTTCCCCGTCCAACAATTCTTGCAATTGTATACATCAACTCCTTCATCTCCACTCATGCCATACGATCGGTGCCTCGAAACCGGTCTTAGCTCCTACAATATATCTATTATGAACTCGGTCTCCCTATCCAGCGGAAGACCCGGTAACTCACTTGGAAATACATCTACGAACTCTCTCACTATAAGTATTTGTTCTATGGTCGCTCCCACTCTCTGGGTATCAACCACATGACACAAATAGCCTACACACCCCTTCCTCAATAATTTCCTAGTTTGTGTCATGGTAAGACAACACGATCGTCCCGACGATTTATTCCTGTAAATATTACATGAGATTGGTTTAATGTTTTAATGTTTACGCATTTCTTTTGACAATCTATTATTGCTCCAAGATTTATCAACCAATCCATTCCGAGGATTACGTCGAATTCTCCTAACTTTATTGGTATCAGATCTACCGATAATTTACAACCACTAATGTCTACGCAACAATTCTTATGAATATCTTCAACATGAATTATCTCCTCATTTGCTACCTTAATGTTCAAGGGTATAAGCAACTTCTCGAGAAGTAATCCTAGTCGTCTGGCAAAATCACATGCGATAAACGAACAAGTAGCACCCGAGTCAAATAGCACGTATGCATTTAAGTCTTTGATCGGAATAATACATGCAACTACGTCCCCCGAAGCCATCGCGTCTTGAACAGTCATATTAAAGGTATGGGCCATCGACCCACTGGTCAATTCATACCGACCCCAATAGTTAACTTACTACTATTGGCGCCTTTTCCCCGTCTCATCCCCTTCTTTGGGCAGTTCTTTGCCATGTGGTCCGTAGATCCACATACAAAGCACCCATGATTCTTCTTCGGGCTTGGACAGTTTGGCGCAATATGCCCTCCTGTCCACAATTATAACACATGGCCTTTCCTTTGAGACAGACTCCTAGGTGAGTCTTCCCACAGGTTTTACAGGCCTCCATCCTTTTTTTAGGGTCTCCTTGTTTCACTCCGGTATTCCCCAAGCTAACTACCCTCCTTTTATACCCTTCACCACTCCCGCTGGCACCTTCAATCTTCACTCCTCCATCCACCTTCCCCTTGCTTTTCTTGTCCTTGTGGTATTGGATCAACGCCTCGCTACCACCTTCGGCAATTATTGCCTTCTCTAACACAACCCAAAAGAAGTACTTTGGAATACAGAGATATGATTATAGAGCCAGGGTTTCAAGCCCTGCTCGAATCGTCGAGCTTTTCGCACCTCGGTATCTACTTGATGTGGAGCGAACCTTGCCAGTTCATTAAACTTGGCGGCATACTAGGGAACCGTCATGTCCCCTTGTTTTAAATCTAAAAATCGCATCTCCATCCTTCCCTGCATGGTTGTGGGAAAGTAGTTCTCGTAGAATATTTTCTTGAACCTCACCCACGTTATAGCATCTATTCCGACCCTCGCCTGATTGGCCTCCCACCAAAAGTTAGCCTCTCCCTTCATCATGTAGGTTGCAAAGGCAACCTTTTGGGCCTTGTCGACATTTACTATTACAAATGCCTTCTCAATCTCCCTAACCCACGTTTGGGCTTCGATAGGGTCCGTAGTTCCTTTGAACTCCCATGACCCACACTCTTAAAGTCCTTAAATGTAGTAGCTCATACTACACCAGGATTCACGGGGATATTAGCCCCAGTTTGGTTAAAGGCTGCGGTTAAAAGGTTCAAAAATTCTTGCATGGGGTTAACCGGACCTCCCTCCGGTTGATTCGTGTTCGTACCTTGGGTACGGGGTACTCTTCTTGGTGGCATTTTGCTGTTACAATAAACACATATTTCGTTATTATGCATTTCCTGTCAGTTAGTTATTATTCCATATTTAAACAATAACTTAAACATTCATTACTCAACATTTTTTGAAAATAAAAACTTATATTAATTCATCGTAGTATAATATTACATCGGTTACATAAAACAGCCTAAGCTGGATACATTACTTTCCCGCTATTACTTTCCAAAAATTGGGATTTACAAAAGACTACCCTTAATTATACAAAAGAGGGCTTTACGTCACTACTAGATACACAAATATGTACATACCTAACTACTCTAACAACTACTCGATCATATCTGCCTTAAGGCATTCTCGAAATCTGCCTTGGCAAGACCGACAATAATATCACGGCTGATAGTATGTCACGTCGCCTGCGCTCTCTACCGGATACCCAACCACTGCGAATCGGAAATCCTCATGAGAACTCCTATGAATATAGGACATTCTCCCTATCTTCTGTTTCTTGGTCTTTAGCTCACTCCTAAGCTCAAAGACCTCTTGTTTTAGCTCATGGACTTTGTCCTTAGCCAAAACTCTCTCGTCATGTTCTTATTCCCACATGGACTCCACGTCCGTCTTGTCCTCTATAACCGCTTAGAGCTCCGACTTCAACTCCTTGACCTCCTGACAATAGTGTATGTTCCTATCTATCACTGACATGAACAGTGACATCATCGACTCTCCTGGAGTTATATCTGCTGCTATAGCCACTGGATTGAAGGATACTACCTCCACTTCTTCTTCTATCATGTCGTCAAATACAGACATGAGGTCTAACCTTTCGGAGTCTCCGGACTACACCACAACTATCTCGGGATCTGCTGCTATGCGGTTCGGTATGATTTCTATCTGGTTTACCGACCCTTCGTTGACTACCTGTACATCCCTATTTTCACCTGACATCTACAACAACACACAAAGTTGATTAGTAAACGTTAGTAGAATAATAAAAACACATAACATATATAATGCATTTTTATAAGGTTAACTTACATCTTTTATTCTTTGACTTTTCATAAGGTTATGACTTAAAGTTTTACTTCCCCTCTTAAGTTTTATAACCTAATGCTTTGATACCAACCTGTGACGCCCCCCAAATCCGGGTATCTTCCAACCCGACAGATGGTGCTTCCAACCCGATAGATGGTGCTACAGTTCACATAAACATTCAATTGAAATGCCTCAAAAGAACGGATATGTCTTATATATATATATCAAAAGAATATTTACATACCACATGTTTTTTACAATCAATACATTGTCTTTGTCATAATATCAATATTATTCCTTACAAAACCTATACTATTACATAAGCAATCTACGGGTTCTCCCCTGCCATCCCTTTATCCTTGCCGAATCCATCGGTCCGTTCTGTCTTAGCTGCATTCATATGGTTCAAGCAAGAATGAGCCTAACTAGCTCAGCAAGTACAACAATTATAGTAAAAATAGCATGCTTGAAACATAGGAATCGTATATCTTCAATAATTGGACAATAGTTACGAAGTACTATTGAGAATTCAAAATAGCACTTCTTTTTATTCAAAACGTTTTACAGCCACAATATTCAGTAAAACATCAATTCTGGTTGAAGACCGTAAGCATTTCATAAGTACTTTGAAAAGGACATCTCGGCATGAAGTCCATAAGTCCAGTACAGCTTACGAGCACGTCTAGGTGATCAGCCTATAGTACTCTATGTTGATCAACACTACATTCATTAAACGTGTATACGTTTAAGTTGTGGCAACCTCACGTGCCTGTCGTTTGACGACAAAACAATTTGAGCATACACAATCTACCTTTGAAAAACCACAACAATATTAGTTCGGTAAATCCTTATCAACACTTGATAATATAACATAGCATATGTAGCATAATGCCTAGAAAAGATTGGCTTTGACATTCCTCAAATACTAACTCATGTGAAGAATACATGAATCACAAAGACTTGCCCAGATCGAACTGGAACAAGGGTTAGAGTACTTGCCTTTAGCGTCTGCTACAAATTATAACACGTGCACTGTACGTCTTTAAGGTCTCTACATTAAATGATAGCATAACATAGAACATTAGGTCATGAATGATCATACATGGTTCCTAAAGAATCTTACCCTACTTCTCAATCTAAATACGTATTAGATTTGTTATTATAGGTTCCGGCTTTCCATTACGTCCTTCTTATATTCATAAATAATTGACTTAACTTAACTCTAAGTGTTCATGCTTAAGACTTAATTATGTCTTAACAATGTTTCTTTTAAGATCTTTGATTAGTGTTCATCCATTACTAATCATGTTCAATATGTAAAAATTCATTACTATCTTCTTATGAATGTGGTCTGGCATATGCTGGCTATTATACTTGTGTTGCTATTACGCTGCGTCACCTATATTTGCTTGCCTAAACCCGGACTCGTATTGCTGGCACGAGTCCCTTTGTTACTTGTCATACCATGGTAGCGAGTTTCTAGAGGGACTAAGGTCATTTTGGCACTATGGCGCGAGTTTATTTAAATGGCTTGGAGTCATGCCATGGCGGACTCTGTCTGCACACCGAAATGTTTGACATGATTTTTCAAAGTTGAGATTCCTGACTCGTAACTTCTTCATTATAAGTCCGAATTGGCTTGTTCAAGAGCCTACGGGTCACAAATTACATACTCTATGCATTCATTCAAGAATTTTATCTATCTTACTCCGTTTGTTACAATTTCACTTATTAGTCCATTTTAACGAAAAATGATAAACGTTCGTGAACGTACAACGCTCGTTTCTTCGTTCTAAGTCAAAATCCGGCCATTTTCGAGTCTGCAACTCTACAATGCCAAATATTACTTGTCTCCATCGAAAACCAATGTTTCCAATGTCAAACACAAAATACGACTTCCATTCCGAGAATTTCACGAATTCGACGACTATCGTCCAATCGTGTAAATTCCGGCGAAACCTCAATACTAATCATTCTAAGTGGATTTTAATCAACATGTAGACATTACAAGTTACTTATTACACCAACTTATCATCAAAGTAGGTTTTGACTTATTCTCATACGTTAATGATTTACTTAACTTATGAACTCAAATTCTCATGCTTATGACTTATTATGAACTTAAGTCCATCAATCAATGTTCTCATACTATATTGATCATATGACAAACATATGATAAGTTGTGTACAAGGTTATCAACTTATTTAGGTTCAAGTTGCTTATTCATCTTATTCGGCTTAAGTTAATTGCTTATCCATTTCTCTTATGTGCTTAACATCTAAGTTCATTAGTTACACTTCTCTTATCAACCTACCATGATAGAGATAGAAGAGACAAGATCAATTACCTTTGAAGATTACTTCTCTTGCTTTGGAAATCTACAAATGATAAGTTAAGCTCAAAGTGCTTATTTGCTCTAACAAATAAGTTGTTTATGAGAGAGTTTTGTTGGATGAAATAACAAGCAACAAATGAAAAATGAGCTAGCTATTTATAGAAGTCTCTAAGCTTGGGTATAATGGTCATAAAGCATTCCACCTCCTTAATTAACCTCCTTACTATTCATTACTTGTTGCCCACAACTCTTATCCCTTCCTTGGTCATTACTTAAAGTTCTTGCTCTATACTCCAAGTGCTTGGTTACCACTTCACCCATGGGTTGCCCCATGGATCTTTCTTTACCCATTCGATCATCCTTTGGGCTTAGTAGTTAACTATTATGGGCTTCATGTCATTACTATATGGGCTAAAGAATAATCTCACATAGGTTTACACCTTAATCTTATTAGACTATATTTCATACAAAGTTACCTTAATTCATTTCATTAGGTTTTAATACCTATATTCCCAAATTAAGTCCGCATGCGAATTATTGCATTTTCCATACTTAGATTATTATTACATAATCCATCTCGCCTTGAAATTCTAACGTTACGTATTTCTCGGAAGTTCAAAAATAATTCCCGAGCGATAATTGGTGAATAGTGTTTTTCGTAAACGTTCTCAGAAAATATTTATTTTCATCTTAGAAATTCAAACACTTTAATTCATTCACGTGGTTCAAATACTACGATCTTCCGATATTTCTAGGTTATAAAATGACATACATCTTATTAACACATAATAACAAATAATATTATTTTACTCATTATTAAATTTTTTCAAGTCTTTTACAAAGGATTCGAATTTCTAACCGAGATCACAAAGTCTTGGACAAACAAGCGAATATCAAGCAAGTAGCAAGGCACAACTAAAAGGGAAGTGAATCAACATATATTTCCCTGCCATATATAATGATGTTTGATATATACAATGTGTATTGTACATGACAAAATGGCTAAGCTAGTCTGTGCAGGGAAATACAAGCCCATCTACAAATCAGTGTATATGCGGGTTATCATGTCCAACATGGATTCCCTCTTAGAAGAAGGAGGTAACACTGTGATCTCCTGCCCAATGGTTTCTACACGAGCCAACAGATCCACTGCTAACTACATGAGATATTTCAGACAGATATAGCGCTATCCCGCTCAGCAACAACGATATCCCTATGAGTTAGAGCATTATCTCTCTAACAGAGCGACATCTCTACCAGAAAGAGCTGTCAACATCAAATCCCAAATCCACCTTATGGTACAGAGGTAAAAGCTTCTTGCGATCTCAACATCATATCAGCCCATCTGTCAAAGCAACTACCCTAGACAGCAAGCGAGGCTGGGGAAATTTCAAAATTGGCAACAACCGGATATTGGGTCCCTTACAACTAGATTAGGGAAATCTCAGAAGCAGCGACAACTCAACACTAGGGCATTTATCATCCATCCTAAAGAGGAAAATGCGTCAGTTAGCATCATCAGCATGGTACATCATCATCTAAGCTTCCCTTACATCATCTCACGGACAATTCGAATATTACTCAATTGCGACTTCATCAAGAAAGAGAGTTTTTCATATGAACCCCCGGCATCAACATGCGAAAGGACTGGGGCATTGTCCACTTCCAAGAAATGGAAGGAGCTTAAGGCGGGATCAAGCCTCTCAGCAAAAGAAAGGAACTCCTGAATGAAATCATAGCGACTTTAGCCTTCCCCTACAAAAGAAGGGGAAAATTCTCAAAAAAGTTCTTAACTCAGGAGCAGACGGTCAACAACGAAAGGTGTAGCAAAGGAATCTACACCATCAAACTTGTTAACCTGCGAAGTTCCAATCTGGGTAGCAAAAAAATGAGTTTCAACCCCCAGGGATATTAGCGGAATTCAAGTCATTAGTTCAACCGAATTGCGAATCAAGCACTCAAGAAAATGGGGCACAAGCACCCAACAGCGAAAGGAAACTCCAAATCACCTCAAAAGGGGTGAGACATCTGGTGGTTGTCATCAATCTAGCGTAACATCAGGCGAAGTATAGTGAAGTAATCCGTGGAATATTACTTCAGCGAAGGTATCAGAAGATCTGGTATTCTAAACCATTGGCATCCAATGACAACATCAAGACAGATTCAAATGATGAAAGCTTCAGATGCCACCATTCGATGGGAACCAAAACAGGTTTAGCGATCGGCGGTGAAACACCGCTTTCAAACTACCAGCGTATACATCGGGAAGCTCTGGTGATTTCAGAACATTATCCCCATCAGAGATGTAGAAAACATCTCAACTTATCTTCATCAAACAATCATCGGCGACACCGACAAAAAGCCAAACCGTTGGAGTCAACACCAGCATAGGCATCAACAATGATCGGTAAAGGTAAAGCGATTTGCGAAAACATTTTAACATTCATCATAACATTCATTACATTGCAATTTGCGAAATGTGATATTCGAAATGCGATGTGCGAGTTGTGATGTGCGATTTGGCCAAATGCGAAAGCGAAGTGCGAAGTGCGATGTGCGATGTGTGATTTACGAACTGCGGTTTGCAAAAATATTTTTACATTCATCATAAACATTCATTGCAATTTGCATCATTAGAAATACCTTGTCATATTTTCAAGTGTCTACTAATCTTTATCATGTCCATTCCATTGCATTGCATGAACATGATAAAGAGGGGCATCTGTTGTGACGACCCGAAAATTCAGGTTGTGCAGAATTTAGGTTTAAAGAATTAGTTATTAATAAAATGAATTCTTATTAATACTATTCTGTGCTATGTGTTTATTAATCGTTCTATAACCTAGGATGATTATAAACCGGGAGTATTCTGGCTAAGAGCTAGTCTGAGCGAATAAGAATTTTCAAGACAAATAAAAAAAAATTCAGCAACAAAATATTTTTCGGGAAAAAAGACGAAATAGGCACTATTCATCCGTTTCTACTCGGAGATTTATTTTGAAATTCCGAGAAGTTATTGATAAATGTTGAGACGTGGTGAAATATTCAATAATATTTCAGTTATGGCAAAAATAAAGTTTTCGCATGCGGACTCAAAATCTAAGGGTTAGGAAAAGTGAGTTCCGAGAATGTAATGAGTACGTTTAAGAACTAGGGTTATTATGCGTGAGAAATACGAGAATGATACGAGTTATTATACGAGTTTAGAAAGAAGAATTGTACGACGTATAATACGAATATCGTACGAGCTAAATACGAAGAGATTACGAGAATAGAATGCGTAGAATACGACTAGTCTTAATGGACTTTGAGTTCATGGACTTTGTAGAATCTAATTGGACTTGGATTATGTCAAGCCCAACACTTTGAGAAATCAAGCAAAGATAGGCCCAATAAGAATTAAGGTTAAGGCCCAAACCAAGAAAAGAAACCACGGATCAAACCGATGGGTAAACGGATGGGTAAGAACCAATGGGGCAACCCATGGGGTGACCCATGGGCATGTGGGCCGGCCACTTGGCCACCAAGTAAGGGTGGTGGCCAAGTAAACTTGGTGGCTAAGTCTTGGAGGAGGTGGGAATAGTAAGGAGGTGGGGGCGAAATGACTAAATTGCCCTAGCTTTGGTTTTCTATAAATAAGAAGCTAGATTTCATTATTTTGAGATTTTGAAAAATCCTACACTAGAGAGAGGGAGAGAGACTTTGGATGAAGAGGGAGAAGGAAGAGCATGAGCATGAATTCTCAGATCAAAAGTGATCGTGGAATAGAAAAGCTTGCAAACCGTCGACTTTGTATAACGGAAGAGGATTAAAGAAGAACGGTAATTCGAACCCAAGTTTCTTCTAATTTTTCTTTAATTTTAATATGTTTAAAACATAAATTAATGAGAATAAGAAGTAAAAGAGATTAGTAATTATTTCATATGGTTGAAATCATGAGAAAATGATGAAATAAGAATTATAAGTTTAGTTTATAAATTTCCTAAAGAGGTATAAGATTCGTAAGGATTTTGAGCGATCCGAAGGAATTATATGAACGAGCAGGTGAAATAAGTAAGAAATGGTGTTCTATAACATCAAATTCCAATAAAAAGTGAAATCATAATCCAAAATATCGATTAAAACGAAGAACGAACGAAGAACACGAAGAACACGCGAAGAACACGAAGAACGTTGTTGATGGACAAATTTAAAACTATCGTGGGATAACTGTTGTTGATGGACAAGTTTGAAACCATCGTGTATAAGTTAGTTGCTTCTTGCTTGGTTAGGAACGGTAGAAACGTTCATGAAGAACGAATTAAAACTTA
Organism: Panax quinquefolius; assembly: GCA_020205615.1. NCBI lineage: Eukaryota > Viridiplantae > Streptophyta > Magnoliopsida > Apiales > Araliaceae > Panax > Panax quinquefolius. The sequence goes on from CM035174.1 coordinate 30,902,379, forward strand.
GCTATAACGAAGTTATGACAAAAATTTCATAAAAGACAAACGAGAATTAGAAAGTTAGTAAATGAACCCGAGTGGGTAGGGTTTCATAAGAAAGTAAGAGAAAATAGAAAACGTGAGTCATGGACTCAAGAACGAAAGAGTTCCAAGTTCGGATGACCAAATTACGGACAAACGAACGAAGAGCGTTAAAAACGTAAAATGAACAAAGGGTGAAGATCAAGCCAATCGAATTGCACGTTAACGGATTTATAATGAATTTCACTAGAGGGTATAAAATGCGTAAGATAAGGAAGAGAATGGCTTAGGAACGACCTCGTTCCAAGTTATAACGAAGAAGTTATCAGATCGCGAAGTAAGCATCTCAAAATTCAGAGATAACAAAGGGAGTGGCGCCGCAGCGCCAGTGTTGGGAAAAAGCCAGAGATGAGCTTTTAACTACTCAGCTCTTGGGGGAAATGTAAGGGAAGATAAAGAATATAATATTCAACTAATGTAACATTTAATCAATTAATGTAAACCTTTATTAAAGGTTGATCGTGAAGATTAAACAAGATTAAATGATAAAGAATATAAACGCGGGTTATGTAACCGATATCCGTGGACCGTAGTTGCAATGAACGAACGTGATGGATTGCTATGGTTGTGATTCCTTAGAGGTTGAGCGACGAGGGTAATGAACTTGAGGTTCATGTAATGAATAACGAAAGTATTAAATAGTATATGAATTATCAAGAAAGCCGTAGTAAAGGTAATAAGATAAATGAAAGCTGAATGTGAGTCGATAAGGAATGAATCCTGAGGTATGGCATTTAGTTGCCAGAAAGCCGTAAGAAATAAGAAATTGACTTAATCGAACATCATAGTTTAATAGTTCGTATGAGTTAAGAGAAGTTAGGTTGTGGTACAATGGTAACTTTGATGGTTGACATATGGGAGCTGGGCTAAACAATTCCTTCAGAGAGCGAAGGTATATACGAAACTGGCAACCGATCTAACTCATTGTGATGGTAGTGTAGATGAGATGGGAACTTATTTGTTGGTTTTTTGTGGGAAACCACTCAGAGTACCATATGGACTACTAGCAGAGAAGTGATGTGTGTTGAGTCCTGGAGAAGTTATAAGAAGAAGATAATAATATAAATCATCCAAGATGATGAACGTATGAGTAAGACATCTCCGTATGTCACAAAGCCGTAAACTAGTAAATGAAGTTAGTCGCGTAAACTTATATTGCGAGAACGCGAACCCTAAGAAGTAAAGTTAAGTACACTAATGCGTAATTTCAATATTTGACTAATTGGTGTTTATGTTTTCTCCTTATGTGTTATATAGGAATTGGAATGAGCAGTTCAGCGTAAGTTGTAGCTGTACGTAAGGAAAGTTTCCTAACTTTATTCATATTACATGAATGCTAGTTTCTTAAACTTCTCGGATGTTGTACTTAAGAAGTTGTATACATGTGTGAACGTGTGAAATTTGTATGCAAGGTGGTAGAATGTATGAGGCCTTAGCCACAATTTGAACACTTCGGTGTTTCTATGATATGCATTGTTCTGTGATTGAGTTGTTCAATACAAGTATGTTCTGTTTATACATGAACCGTTATTGTTAAGTCTGTCCTAATGATTCTAGCCGATAGGATTTGTATGAAAATGTAGAAGAATGGAAGTATTTCAAAGTGAAAATGATCGATGTTTTAAGATGATAGGAATCGAGACTATTCCTATTATTCAAGCTGCTTCATAACCTTTGTTCGGTTATAGAAGTTCTAAAGAAATGTTTTAATTCTGAAGTTGTTTGTTCAACTATTATAACTTGTTGGGCAATTTAATGCTCACACTTGCTTTAAATGAAAAACAATTTTCAGCGAACAAGGTTAGAAGAACTTAATGATCCCGTAAAGATCAAGATGACGGTATCCAGATGAAGTACCAGTCAGAAGGTGAATGAGCGAGAACATCAAGTGAAGACTTGTAATGTAGAAAGATAAAACTGAACAATAGACTTGTCTAATGAACTATTATGTATCCTTGGTGGCGGATAAAAGTCACTCTTATAAGATGAAATGAATAATGTATTTATTATTATTTGTAATGAAAAAGTTTATAAGGTTTCCAGAACCTGGGATTTGAGAGTGTTTGTCGTTATATTTCAGTATATAATGATGTATGTTGGATGAAGGATGTACTCGTGACATACGAAATCCGGGTGTGAAGATAGCCCGATTTCGTCGTTTCTAAGTTAATATCGTGAGCTAATAGGTTATAAACCTTAGGTAGAAATACCTAAGACTATAATTATAGAGAGAAGGATAGGAAGATCACCACGTGATCATAATGAATCGTAGTAACATATGAGTTATTAAAAGATGAATGATTTATAGCAAATGTTATAAATGAATAGTACTACGAAGTAGTACGGGAAGAAGAACTTAGATTGAGCGTGAAGGATAATATATGAATTAAAGAAAATTCGTATTAGGTAAAGAGAGATTTAGAAGTTGTAAAATTTCAATTGAGGACTCATATGATAGTTGAGTTGTATGAACCTTTGTTATGGGCAGAGGTTTGTGCTTGGTGTAACAACTGCTTAACTTATTACAATGATAATCATTGGGATTAGTCACGCTATCAATATGTATATGATGAGAAGGTGAATCTTTTCTCATGTATATACTTGATAAGTAGAGAAAGATAAGGTAGGTGTGAGTTCTTGAAACTCATACTTATGGTAAGTTTGTGACTCATAATAATATGGTATGTTTTCGAACGTCTCAGCGAATGGACGCCTATGGTCTATCTGGATAGTTCTTAAACTCATATTATTGTGGAAAGTTCCTGAACTCATAATGTGTGGTAAGTTGATGGACTGTACTAAGGTATAGGAATGTTTAGATTGAAAATGAGTTGTTTTCAGTAGGCTTGGTATTGAAGGTGCTAGAGAAGATTAAGTATCGTCGCAGTAAGACAATGAAGGAAGATGGAGAAATAGGACATTCCAAGTCATCTAGCTATGCTAGATTTCGAACTTTATTGAACTCGTGCTGATATGTACATTTTGAAAAGGAAAGAATTGGTTCAACTTTTTGAATCAATAGAATTTTTAAAAGAGCTATTCTTGGTATGTCCATGCTAATTGCTTCGGCTAGACAAAAATTGATTTAAAATATTCAAAATGAATTTTATATCATATGTGCATTCGATGCAAGGGTGGTAAAACGATGGAGTTGTTAATGCAATTGAACCTGGTGTTGGATGTGATCTTAGGATCAACAACCCGCTATGGTATGATGTATACTGACGAAGTCACAAACTGACAAAGTCCTCAACGTACTGTGAAAAGCACGGTATCATGACGTCATAAACCGTTTTGATGTATTGCGAAAAGAATTTAAAGAAGTAGTCGATGTCAATTGAGTTGACTAGACGAATGTTTCAATTTGATATCCAATTTATTGGTATGGTATAAGCTACTTGATTTGGCTAGACAAATGGTATGTCATGTTATAAGAAAATCGAGCTTTCTTTGAGAACTGGTGCCAAACCAAATTTTTTTGATTAAGTCTGAGGAGAACATGGAAGAGGTAGTCACTTTCTTTGTGATTGTCAACTGACCGTTAAGGAAGGGCTTACGGCGAAATGCTGAATAACCTAGTAAGAGTTAATGGTCGATTTGACCCCTCAGCAAAAGTATGAAACGTTTTCAAAGGAAATTTTATATTCCTTGTTATTCCTTCTACTTTATAATTCTTGATAGGTTATGGGGATTAAGAATGAGGGAAAGATAAGAACTCCGGTGAAGTGCAGTTGAGAAGAAAGATAGGCTAAAATTTTGAGGACAAAATTCTGTGAAGAAGGGGTGAATGTGATGACCAGGGTAAGGGTGTGGTTTTAAGAAATTCCGAGGATGGAATTTTTATAAGTGGGGAAGAGTGTGACGACCCAGAAATTCGGGTTGTCCAGAATTTAGGTTTAAAGAATTAGTTATTAATAAAATGAATTCTAATTAATACTATTCTTTGTTATGTGTTTATTAATCGTTCTATAACCTAGGATGATTATAAACTTGGAGTATTCTGGCTAAGAGCTAGTCTGAGCGAATAAGAATTTTCAAGACGAAAATAAAAGTTTTCCAGCAACAAAATATTTTTCGGGGAAAAAGACGAAATAGGCACTATACATCCGTTTCTGCTCGAAGATTTATTTTGAAATTCCGAGAAGTTATTGATTACGTAAAATGTTGAGACGTGAAGAAATATTCAATAATATTTCAGTTATGGCAAAATGAAGTTTTTGCCTGCGGACTCAAAACCTAAGGGTTAGGAACAGTGAGTTCCGAGAATGTAATGAGTACATATAAGAACTAGGGTTATTATGCGTGAGAAATTTGAGAATGATACGAGTTATTATACGAGTATAGAAAGAAGAATAGTATGACGTATAATACGAATATCGTACGAGCTAAATACGAAGAGATTACGAGAATAGAATGCGTAGAATACGACTAATCTTAATGGACTTTGAGTTCATGGACTTTGTAGAATCTAATTGGACTTGGATTATGTCATGCCCAACACTTTGAGAAATCAAGCAAAGATAGGCCCAATAAGAATTAAGGTTAAGGCCCAAACCAAGAAAAGAAACCACGGATCAAACCGATGGGTAAACGGATGGGTAAGAACCAATGGGGCAACCCATGGGGTGACCCATGGGCATTTAGTAAACCACTTGGCCACCAAGTAAGGGTGGTGGCCAAGTAAACTTGGTGGCTAAGTCTTGGAGGAGGTGGGAATAGTAAGGAGGTGGGGGCGAAATGACTAAATTGCCCTAGCTTTGGTTTTCTATAAATAAGAAGCTAGATTTCATTATTTTGATATTTTGAAAAATCCTACACTAGAGAGAGGGAGAGAGATCTTGGATGAAGAGGGAGAAGGAAGAGCATGAGCATGAATTCTCGGATCAAAAGTGATCGTGGAATAGAAAAGCTTGCAAACCGCCGACTTTGTATAACGGAAGAGGATTAAAGAAGAACGGTAATTTGAACCCAAGTTTCTTCTAGTTTTTCTTTAATTTTAATATGTTTAAAACATAACTTAATGAGAATAAGAAGTAAAAGAGATTAGTAATTATTTCATATGGTTGAAATCATGAGAAAATGATGAAATAAGAATTATAAGTTTAGTTTATAAATTTCTTAAAGAGGTATAAGATTCGTAAGGATTTTGAGCGATCCAAAGGAATTATATGAACGAGCAGGTGAAATAAGTAAGAAATGGTGTTCTATAACATCAAATTCCAATAAAAAGTGAAATCATAATCCAAAATATCGATTAAAACGAAGAACGAACGAAGAACACGAAGAACACGCGAAGAACACGAAGAACGTTGTTGATGGACAAATTTAAAACTATCGTGGGATAACTGTTGTTGATGGACAAGTTTGAAACCATCGTGTATAAGTTAGTTGCTTCTTGCTTGGTTAGGAACGGTAGAAACGTTCATGAAGAAAGAATTAAAACTTAGCTATAACGAAGTTATGACAAAAATTTCATAAAAGACAAACGAGAATTAGAAAGTTAGTAAATGAACCCGAGTGGGTAGGGTTTCATAAGAAAGTAAGAGAAAATAGAAAACGTGAGTCATGGACTCAAGAACGAAAGAGTTCCAAGTTCGGATGACCAAATTACGGACAAACGAACGAAGAGCGTTAAAAACGTAAAATGAACAAAGGGTGAAGATCAAGCCAATCGAATTGCACGTTAACGGATTTATAATGAATTTCAGCTAGAGGGGTATTAAAGTATGTAAGATAAGGAAGAGAATGGCTTAGGAACGACCTCGTTCCAAGTTATAACGAAGAAGTTATCAGATCGCGAAGTAAGCATCTCAAAATTCAGAGATAACAAAGGGAGTGGTAATAGCATGGCTACCGTGTTGGGAGAAAAAGCCAGAGATGAGCTTTTAACTACTCAGCTCTTGGGGGAAATGTAAGGGAAGATAAAGAATATAATATTCAACTAATGTAACATTTAATCAATTAATGTAAACCTTTATTAAAGGTTGATCGTGAAGATTAAACAAGATTAAATGATAAAGAATATAAACGCGGGTTATGTAACCGATATCCGTGGACCGTAGTTGCAATGAACGAACGTGATGGATTGCTATGGTTGTGATTCCTTAGAGGTTGAGCGACGAGGGTAATGAACCTGAGGTTCATGTAATGAATAACGAAAGTATTAAATAGTATATGAATTATCAAGAAAGCCGTAGTAAAGGTAATAAGATAAATGAAAGCTGAATGTGAGTCGATAAGGAATGAATCCTGAGGTATGGCATTTAGTTGCCAGAAAGCCGTAAGAAATAAGAAATTGACTTAATCGAACATCATAGTTTAATAGTTCGTATGAGTTAAGAGAAGTTAGGTTGTGGTACAATGGTAACTTTGATGGTTGACATATATGGAGTCAAGCTAAACAATTCCTTGAGAGAGCGAAGGTATATACGAAACTGGCAACCGATCTAACTCATTGTGATGGTAGTGTAGATGAGATGGGAACTTATTTGTTGGTTTTTTGTGGGAAACCACTCAGAGTACCATATGGACTACTAGCAGAGAAGTGATGTGTGTTGAGTCCTGGAGAAGTTATAAGAAGAAGATAATAATATAAATCATCCAAGATGATGAACGTATGAGTAAGACATCTCCGTATGTCACAAAGCCGTAAACTAGTAAATGAAGTTAGTCGCGTAAACTTATATTGCGAGAACGCGAACCCTAAGAAGTAAAGTTAAGTACACTAATGCGTAATTTCAATATTTGACTAATTGGTGTTTATGTTTTCTCCTTATGTGTTATATAGGAATTGGAATGAGCAGTTCAGCGTAAGTTGTAGCTGTACGTAAGGCAAGTTTCCTAACTTTATTCATATTACATGAATGCTAGTTTCTTAAACTTCTCAGATGTTGTACTTAAGAAGTTATGTCTATGTGTGAACGTGTGAAATTTGTACAAGGTGGTAGAATGTATGAGGCCTTAGCCACAATTTGAACACTTCGGTGTTTCTATGATATGCATTGTTCTGTGATTGAGTTGTTCAATACAAGTATGTTCTGTTTATACATGAACCGTTATTGTTAAGTCTGTCCTAATGATTCTAGCCAGATAGGATTTGTATGAAAAATGTAGAAGAATGGAAGTATTTCAAAGTGAAAATGACTGATGTTTTAAGATGATAGGAATCGAGACTATTCCTATTATTCAAGCTGCTTCATAACCTTTGTTCGGTTATAGAAGTTCTAAAGAAATGTTTTAATTCTGAAGTTGTTTGTTCAACTATTATAACTTGTTGGGCAATTTAATGCTCACACTTGCTTTAAATGAAAAACAATTTTCAGCGAACAAGGTTAGAAGAACTTAATGATCCCGTAAAGATCAAGATGACGGTATCCAGATGAAGTTCCAGTCAGAAGGTGAATGAGCGAGAACATCAAGTGAAGACTTGTAATGTAGAAAGATAAAACTGAACAATAGACTTGTCTAATGAACTATTATGTATCCTTGGTGGCGGATAAAAGTCACTCTTATAAGATGAAATGAATAATGTATTTATTATTATTTGTAATGAAAAAGGTTATAAGGTTTCCAGAACCTGGGATTTGAGAGTGTTTGTCGTTATATTTCAGTATATAATGATGTATGTTGGATGAAGGATGTACTCGTGACGTACGAAATCCGGGTGTGAAGATAGCCCGGATTTCGGGTCGTTACAAGTTGGTATCAGAGCTAATAGGTTATAAACCTTAGGTAGAAATACCTAAGACTATAATTATAGAGAGAAGGATAGGAAGATCACCACGTGATCATAGTGAATCGTAGTAACATATGAGTTATTAAAAGATGAATGATTTATAGCAAATGCTATAAATGAATAGTACTACGAAGTAGTACGGGAAGAAGAACTTAGATTGAGCGTGAAGGATAATATATGAATTAAAGAAAATTCGTATTAGGTAAAGAGAGATTTAGAAGTTGTAAAATTTCAATTGAGGACTCATATGATAGTTGAGTTGTATGAACCTTTGTTATGGGCAGAGGTTTGTGCTTGGTGTAACAACTGCTTAACTTATTACAATGATAATCATTGGGATTAGTCACGCTATCAATATGTATATGATGAGAAGGTGAATCTTTTCTCATGTATATACTTGATAGGTAGAGAAAGATAAGGTAGGTGTGAGTTCTTGAAACTCATACTTATGGTAAGTTTGTGACTCATAATAATATGGTATGTTTTCGAGCGTCTCGTGAATGGACGCCTTTATGGTCTATCTGGATAGTTCTTAAACTCATATTATTGTCGAAAGTTCCTGAACTCATAATGTGTGGTAAGTTGATGGACTGTACTAAGGTATAGGAATGTTTAGATTGAAAATGAGTTGTTTTCAGTAGGCTTGGTATTGAAGGTGCTAGAGAAGATTAAGTATCGTCGCAGTAAGACAATGAAGGAAGATGGAGAAATAGGACATTCCAAGTCATCTAGCTATGCTAGATTTCGAACTTTATTGAACTCGTGCTGATATATACATTTTAAAAAGGAAAGAATTGGTTCAACTTTTTGAATCAATAGAATTTTTAAAAGAGCTATTCTTGGTATGTCCATGCTAATTGCTTCGGCTAGACAGAAATTGATTTAAAATATTCAAAATGAATTTTATATCATATGTGCATTCGATGCAAGGGTGGTAAAACGATGGAGTTGTTAATGCAATTGAACCTGGTGTTGAATGTGATCTTAGGATCAACAACCCGCTATGGTATGATGTATACTGACGAAGTCACAAACTGACAAAGTCCTCAACGTACTGTGAAAAGCACGGTATCATGATGTCATAAACCGTTTTGATGTATTGCGAAAAGAATTTAAAGAAGTAGTCGATGTCAATTGAGTTGACTAGACGAATGTTTCAATTTGATATCCAATTTATTGGTATGGTCTAAGCTACTTGATTTGGCTAGACAAATGGTATGTCATGTTATAAGAAAATCGAGCTTTCTTTGAGAACTGGTGCCAAACCAAATTTTTTTGATTAAGTCTGAGGAGAACATGGAAGAGGTAGTCACTTTCTTTGTGATTGTCAACTCGGCCAGATTAAGGAAGGGCTTACTGTAGAAATCTTTGAATAACCTAGTAAGAGTTAATGGTCGATTTGACCCCTCAGCAAAAGTATGAAACGTTTTCAAAGGAAATTTTATATTCCTTGTTATTTCTTCTACTTCATAATTCTTGATAGGTTATTGGGATTAAGAATGAGGGAAAGATAAGAACTCCGGTGAAGTGCAGTTGAGAAGAAAGATAGGCTAAAATTTTGAGGACAAAATTCTGTGAAGAAGGGGTGAATGTGATGACCCGGGTAAGGGTGTGGTTTTAAGAAATTCCGAGGATGGAATTTTTATAAGTGGGGAAGAGTGTGACGACCCAGAAATTCGGGTTGTCCAGAATTTAGGTTTAAAGAATTAGTTATTAATAAAATGAATTCTAATTAATACTATTCTTTGTTATGTGTTTATTAATCGTTCTATAACCTAGGATGATTATAAAGCTGAGTATTATCGCTAAGAGCTAGTCTGAGTGAATAAGAATTTTCAAGACGAAAATAAAAGTTTTTCGGCAACAAAATATTTTTCGGGGAAAAAGACGAAATAGGCACTATACATCCGTTTCTGCTCGAAGATTTATTTTGAAATTCCGAGAAGTTATTGATTACGTAAAATGTTGAGACGTGAGGAAATATTCAATAATATTTCAGTTATGGCAAAATGAAGTTTTTGCCTGCGGACTCAAAACCTAAGGGTTAGGAACAGTGAGTTCCGAGAATGTAATGAGTACATATAAGAACTAGGGTTATTATTCGTGAGAAATTTGAGAATGATACGAGTTATTATACGAGTATAGAAAGAAGAATAGTACGACATATAATACGAATATCGTACGAGCTAAATACGAAGAGATTACGAGAATAGAATGCGTAGAATACGACTAGTCTTAATGGACTTTGAGTTCATGGACTTTGTAGAATCTAATTGGACTTGGATTATGTCAAGCCCAACACTTTGAGAAATCAAGCAAAGATAGGCCCAATAAGAATTAAGGTTAAGGCCCAAACCAAGAAAAGAAACCACGGATCAAACCGATGGGTAAACGGATGGGTAAGAACCAATGGGGCAACCCATGGGGTGACCCATGGGCATTTGGGCCGGCCACTTGGCCACCAAGTAAGGGTGGTGGCCAAGTAAACTTGGTGGCTAAGTCTTGGAGGAGGTGGGAATAGTAAGGAGGTGGGGGTGAAATGACTAAATTGCCCTAGCTTTGGTTTTCTATAAATAAGAAGCTAGATTTCATTATTTTGATATTTTGAAAAATCCTACACTAGAGAGAGGGAGAGAGATCTTGGATGAAGAGGGAGAAGGAAGAGCATGAGCATGAATTCTCGGATCAAAAGTGATCGTGGAATAGAAAAGCTTGCAAACCGCCGGCTTTGTATAACGGAAGAGGATTAAAGAAGAATGGTAATTTGAACCCTTGTTTCTTTTAATTTTTCTTTAATTTTAATATGTTTAAAACATAACTTAATGAGAATAAGAAGTAAAAGAGATTAGTAATGATTTCATATGGTTGAAATCATGAGAAAACGAAGAAATAAGAATTACAAGTTTAGTTTATAAATTTCTTAAGGAGGTATAAGATTCGTAAGGATTTTGAGCAATTCGAAGGAATTATATGAACGCGTAGGTGAAATAAGTAAGGAATGGTGTTCTATAACATCAAATTCCAATAAAAAGTGAAATCATAATCCAAAATATCGATTAAAATGAAGAACGAACGAAGAACACGCGAAGAACACGAAGAACATTTTGATGGACAAATTTAAAACCATTGTATGATAATTGTTGTTGATGGACAAGTTTAAAACCATCGTGTATAAGTTAGTTGCTTCTTGCTTGGTTAGGAACGGTAGAAACGTTCATGAAGAACGGATTAAAACTTAGCTATAACGGAGGTTATGACGAAAATTTCATAAAAGACAAACAAGAATTAGAAAGTTAGTAAATGAACCCGAGTGGGTAGGGTTTCATAAGAAAGTAAGAGAACATAGAAAACGTGAGTAGTGGACACAAGAACGAACGAGTTCTGAGTTCGAATGATCGAATTACGGACGATCGAACGAAGATCGTTAAAAACGAAAAATGAACAAAGGGTGAAGATCAAGCCAATCGAATGGCATGTTAACAGATTTTTAATAAATTTTTGTTTGAGGGATATTAAAGTATGTAAGATAAGGAAGAGAATGGCTTTGAAACGACTTCGTTCTGAGTTATAACGAAGGAGTTATGAGATCGCGAAGTAAGCATCTCAAAATTTATTTAACACTTAGAGAAATTTTCTAGGGTTAGGGCTTGGCGCATTTGATGATCATACATGCTTATAGAGTGGTGCGATAAGCGCCAGACCGAGGACCGGATCTTGTAAACTCGCTTCGCGCATAGTAGTGCGAGAGATAACGAATGGAGTGGCGCCGCAGCGCCAGTGTTGGGAGAAAGCCAGAGATGAGCTTTTAAATGCTCAGCTCTTGGGGGAAATGTAAGGGAAGATAAAGAATATAATATTCCACTAATGTAACACTTAATCAAGTAATGTAAAGCTTTATTAAAGGTTGATCGTGAGGATTAAACAAGATTAAATGACAAAGAATATAAATACGGGTTACGTAACCAATATCCGTGGACCGTAGTCGCAATGAACGAACGTGATGGATTGCTATGGTTGTGATTCATTCGAGGTTGAGCGACGAGGGTAATGAACCTGAGGTTCATGTAATGAATAAAGAAAGTATTAAATAGTATATGAATTATCAAGAAAGCCGTAGTAAAGGTAATAAGATAAATGAAAGCCGAATGTGAGTCGATAAGGAATGAATCCTAAGGTATGGCATTTAGTTGCCAGAAAGCCGTAAGAAATAAGAAATTGACTTAATCGAACATTATAGTTTAAAAGTTTGTATGAGTTAAGAGAAGTTAGGTTGTGGTACAATCGTAACTTTGATGGTTGACATATGGGAGCTGGGCTAAACAATTCCTTCAGAGAGCGAAGGTATATCTGGCTCGCAATAAAGATCTAACTCACTGTGATGGCAGTGTAGATGAGACGGGAACTTGATTGTTAGTTGTTTGAGGGAAACCACTCAGAGTACCATATGGACTACTAGCAGAGAAGCGATGTGTGCTGAGTCCTGGAGAAGTTATAAGAAGAAGATAATAATATAAATCATCCATGATGATCAACGTATGAGTAAGACATCTCTGTATGTCACAAAGCCGTAAACTAGTAAATGAAGTTAGTCGCGTAAACTTATATTGCAAGAACGCGAACCCTAAGAAGTAAAGTTAAGTACAACAATGCGTTAGTTCAATATTTAACTAATTGGTGTTTATGTTTTCTCCTTATGTGTTATATAGGAATTGGAACGAGCAGTTCAGCGTAAGTTGTAGCTGTGTGTAAGGCAAGTTTCCTAACTTTATTCATATTACATGAATGTTAGTTTCTTAAACTTCTCAGATGTTGTACTTGAGAAGTTATGTCTATATGCGAACGTGTGAAATTTGTACAAGGTGGTAGAATGTATGAGGCCTTGAGCCACAATTTGAACACTTCGGTGTTTCTATGATATGCATTGTTCTGTGATTGAGCTGTTTAATACAAGTATGTTTTGTTTATACATGAACCATTATTGTTAAGTCAATGCTAATGATTCTAGCCAGATAGGATGTGTATGAAAAAGGTAGAAGAATGGAAGTATTTCAAAGTAAAAATAACTGATGTTTTAGGATGATAGGAATCGAGACTATTCCTATTATTCAAGCTGCTTCATAACCTTTGTTCGATTATAGAAGTTCTAAAGAAATGTTTTAATTCTGAAGTTGTTTGTTCAACTGTTATAACTTGTTGGGCAATTTAATGCTCACACTTGCTTTAAATGAAAAACAATTTTCAGCGAACAAGGTTAGAAGAACTTAAAGATCCCGTAAAGATCAAGATGACAGTATCCAGATGAAGTACCAGTCAGAAGGTGAATGAGCGAGAAGATCAAGTGAAGACTTGTAATGTAGAAAGATAAAACTGAATAGTAGACTAGTCTAATAAACTATTATGTATCCTTGGTGGCGAATAAAAGTCACTCTTGTAAGATAAAATGAATAATGTATTTATTATTATTTATAATGAAAAAGGTTATAAGGTTTCCAGAACATGGGATTTGAGAGTGTATGTCGTTATATTTCAGTATATAATGATGTATGTTGGATGAAAGATGTACTCGTGACGTACAAAATCAGGGTGTAAAGATAGACCGGATTTTGAGTCGTTACATCTGTAGACACTCAAAATTTTCTTTTACTGTTACTAACCATATAGGAGGGAAAAAGTGTCTTTTTCACACTTCGGAGAGAACCCTGGAGGACTACAACATCAATTTTAACACTGAAGATAGTCACATGAGATCAAATTTCCAACCCCGGAGATAACCACGAGAAAACAGTTTCCAAACCTAGAGATAACCCCGGGAAAGTCAGTTTCAACCCTAGAGATAGCCCCGGGGGATCAAGATCAAAGCCTGGAGATAGCCCCAGGAGGTCAAGCCAACCTCAGAGATAACCCTGAGGACACTCAGAATCAACATCAGGTCAACCTCAAAGATAACCCTGAGAAAAGACTGCTACAAGTGCGTGAAACCTAGAGATAATCCCGGGAGGGGCAAAATGGTTATTTTGCCGACTCAACTTCAACTCACATCAAATCAACTCAAAATACTTCAATAGAAGTTATTAGTTCCCGAGGGCACATAGATCTAGAAGGGGGGGTTGAATAGATCCTTTTTATTTCAAATACTTTTACGGTTTATGATGTATTGTTCATATTAGAGTATATGACAAACATAAGAATCTTTTCAAGCACGGTGAATAAGTAAAAGATTCCCTTCATTGATATATTCATAATTAACGTCTGATGTTCATTGGGTTAGTTTAGTTATGGCGATTAAAATATACATAGCGATTATAGACATAATGTAAATGACATAATGTAAAAGACACAAGAGGTTTTAAGTGGTTCGAGACTCAAGCTCCTAATCCACTCTTTTTACTTCAACTAGCAGGATTTCTACTAAGGAAGGGCGGCACCACAGATCTCTACGATTCCTTGAAGGCCGGCAGACCTTGGGACTTGATTCACTAAGAACTCTTCAAGGCCGCCAGACCTTGGGACTCTTCTAGTTCCTAGGAACTCTTGAAGCCAAAGCAGGCTTAGAACTTCATTTAGTCCCCTCAGACAAGGACCCTTTGGCCTGCTTTGTTTAGTCCCTCCCACAAGGACCCATTAGCCTGCTTCATTTAGTTCCTCTGGACAAGGACCCCTCGGACCACAGCCCGTTGAGTTATTTGTTTGTTGTTGTTGGAGTCGGTCTTTGAAATGCTAAGATGTCTTCATGCTCAAACATCTTCTATCCCTACTAGCGACTTGGCTTGATCATCCTTGAAGAGCGATTGAGTGTTGCATGATGCTCAGCTTCTTAGGTTGCTCAACTACTCCGGATGACCCCTTGATGGAATGCCTTGAAGATCATTCTCTTTAGTACTTGATGGCTGCACATGAGAGGCTTCTAAGATGACTGTAAGCTCTTCTGCAAGGTACTTAAAAGTTTTCTCATGCTTGACACCAAGATGGCTTTTGTGATCTCCCTTCTTGCTACTCGATGCCTTCCCATGATGGACTTGCTAAGTTGACCGTAAGCTTTTTTCTGTTGTACTTAGAGTCTTCCCATGATGGACATCCAGATGGCATGATGCTCTTCTTTCTCTCGGCAGTTCAGAACACTCTTCATGTAGTAGAGCTCTCACTTTTACATAGTAGAACTCATACTTCTAATTCTTACTTGATCTGACTTTTGAGTGTTCTTGGTGGATCGTAGAGTGACCCTCTGGACTCACTATCACTTGATTCGATCATTCCACCTTCTCTCCAAAACTCATAACTCCAACAACCTTTGATCTTTGAAACTCTTCTACATTTATACATCTTCCCAATTCTTCCGTTGGAAAGTAGCCGTTGGAAGCTATTCAATTGTCTTCGCAGATCTCTAGTTGCTTGAGGTAGACTGCTTAATGTGACATGTCATACTTTTTCTGACACTGCAGTGTACTGTTTCACCTTCCCTGTCAGATGTATCACTTTACTGTCTTGGGCAGGTTAAAGACTTTATCTCTTCTAATTTCTAGATCAGAGGTTGTCCTTTTGCATTGATGCTCACAATAAGCACTTGTTCGAATATTACTCTTCAGATTGAACTGTTGCCAATGCTTCATTCTTCAGGTATTCGAACTCTACGATTCTGATGCATGTCTTCAAGGACCTAATCATAGTGTCTTGTTGAGTGTTGCTCGTTGGTTGGTAGAGTTACCACTACGATCTGGAAGAGTGTTGATTGGATCTTCAATGTAGAACACCCCTTCCTTGTATTATGCGATGCTTGATACTTACATTTGTTTTGGCAGTTCTACGTCTTGATGTCCTGATTCCTTGTCCTGGTCCCCTTTTGAATATTAAGACACTTCAGATTTGTGGTGCGTCCAGCTTACTTTCTCCTTGTGATCTCCCGTTCACTTATCATCAATGATCGACCTACGGCACTTAATCACTTTAGCCTTGCTTTTGAGGTCGACCAAGATTATCTCGGTTCACTTTCCATCAGTCCCTTCTTTGTTTGGCAAACACTACGATCTTGGTTACTTCCAAGGTCGTTGTCTTCTGTTCTCTTTTCAGCAACTGCATTAGCTGACTTTTCCTTAGTCAGCTGCTAAAGTCTTCTTTGAATCATCTTGTGGAAGACTTCATCACGAATGGCCTTTCAACTCAATCTTGATGCTGATTGGATTGTTGCTTAGTTCTCCTGCTAGCCTGCATGTCATTCGTTGAGTGCTCTCTGGTTCCCTTACTGTGGATTGCATCTTTGCAGTGCCAACCAGAGGCTTCGTACCTTTGGATATTCTTGGAGTGCTCATTCATTGAGAACCGTATCTGCTCTATGATCCTGACTTAGCATTGTGAGCACTTCTTTTGGAGTCGTAGTTCTGCACTCTACGATTCAGCTTCGGCTGTGCAGATACTACGATCCCGAGATCAGATCTTGACACTCTACGATTTCTGCCTTGTGCTTGTTGTCTTCATCTGATCTTGCCCGACTATGATCTCTGCATTCATTCAGTGGACTCTACGATCTCAGAGTGTAGCCTACGATCCTTGTCTTGGCTTTGGCATCGCTAGACTCTAGGACTATGAGTGTAGTCTACGTTTCATACTTGGCTTCCGGCGGATGGTGGATTACCTTGTAGGCAATTTGTCTCTACAATTACGAACATGACTTCCTCGGCACTCTCGATCCCGAGGAAGCTCTTCTTGACACCTTCGATCCTTCTTCGTTTCCCACAAGTCTACGAACTCAGAGATCTCACTATCTTGCATACTCCTATTCTGCCTCGATAGCTCCCGAGTTGACTCTGACTCTCCTGGCAGACTACGACTTTTGTTGCAGTGCTCGACGATCAGACAAGCCTATCTATTACAACATAAGATCAACCTAACATACTTGATCTTTCTATATTTATAGTCCTTGTACATCATTTCTTTTTAAGGACTTCACAAAGTTGTTTTGCTTATGTAAGATCAACCTAACATATTTGATCAATTCATTCTAAGTCCTTGTACATATATTTCTATTATCTATCAAAGGACTTTACAGCTTTTCTTCATGCAAGCATACTTGAATATTCATTCATATATATATCATAATCAAATCATATATTAAATAGGAATATCATTCACATGTTTATTCCCGAAATCCCCTATTTGATTATGACAAAAAAACAATAAGTGCATATGCATGTTATGAATGAATCTTAGATACGATGGCATTTGTATTTCTAAATGATTAATTATGAATGTCATTTATATTAATATGGCAATTATATATTCAGATATTCTACATCCTGGATCTAGAACATACTAACAGACTAGAGATGTACCTCCTTGGCTCCATGTATGTTTCCAGGATGCTTGTTGATCAGCTACTCATCTGATTCTGCATCTTGCTCTTGCTCCCCCTCAGATGATGATCTTCTATCTTTGCTTGGCTCCCCTTCATCACCTTTCTGATCTGGTTTCCTTTCAGCTTCTATGATTTTGGTATCATCATCTTCAGGCTCCCCCTCAGATGATGATTCTTTATCTGCTGCTGCTACCTTCTTCTTTGACTTCTTCTCCCTTAACCCTCTGCTCTTCTTCTTTCTTTGCCTCTTTTTCTCCCCCTTTTTGTCATCAATCATTTGAGAGAGCTGCTCCATATTGGACATAAGCTGCTCCATCAGGTAGGAGGAGTTTGCAACTTCAGTATTTAGCTCTTGTTGTCCGAGTTCAAGTTGCACAGAGAAGGACTATTTCAGATCGTCAATCTTGTCAGAGAGGGCTTCGATCTGCTTTGCATTGGCCTCTTGAACTTGTAGAGCTTCTGCCTTCTGATCTTGGATGGCCTTCTGATAGATGTTATCTCTCTCTTGGAGTTTGAGAGATACATCAACCAAAATAGCTTGAAGCTTGTGCTGAAAAGAGTCAACTCTGCTGCGATGCCTTTCGTGATTCTTGATGAGCATAGATATCTTCTTGCTTAAATCATCAGAGCTCTTCAATAGTTCCTGCTCCAAAGCAGTTTGATCCTCTTAATTGGTAGCTTCAGTATGGGCAATGGATTGGACTCTACGATTGTCATTTTTGGACAGATTTTCAAAGGTGTGGATAATCTGAACAATTGTGGAATACCAATTGCCTGTGGAGGATGATGGAGTGTCTGTTAGCAGTGCTTGATCATAAGGAGACTTCTTAGATTGGATTTGAACATCATAAGCAGTTGAGTGATCAGACTCTACGATCAGCTTCTTGGACATGGTTCTTCTTCCTTCAGAGTCCACCCTACGATCATAGGGGATGTATAGATTTCCAGCATGTCGATAGATCTTGAAGTGGGGCTGGTTTATGATTAGCTTGGTGGCAAACTTCTTCACTCTTGGAAATTTCTGAGCCACCAGTTCCATGCTTGGAAACTGCTTATAACACCAACTGAAGTAGCTTCCATCTTTTTCAGTAATGGCCTTTAGCCATGGCATCCATTGGAAGAACCATCTCATTAGCAGATCATCAGGGTTGTAGAGAATGGTTGTGCAGTCCATTTCCATGTTATTCTAGTTCTTGACCAAGTCAAAGGAGGTCATTTTTACTATTCTGATCTGTTCACCTCCATGGTTTATCCATCTGTTAGGAGGAGTCTCTGATGGTTCATTGGGAGCTTCTACTACTATTCTCCTGATAAATCTTGCAGGTGAGAGAATAGGGTGGAGTTCTGAGTTTTCTGATTCCTGATCTTCAGAGTTGGAATCATTTCCTGCTTCTTCTTTCTCAGAACTAGAACCATTTAGATCAGCTTCAGCAGAGGGATCATCTTTATATCGCATTTCATGTTCAGACTCTTCTTGATCATCTCCAACAGAGAATCCTTCTTGCTGAATTTCATTATCTGAACTTTCTTCATCAAGACTTTCCTTAGATACTTCTTCTTCATCTTCTTTGGCTTCTTCTTGACATCTTCTCCCGGGGATCTGATTCATCATCACTTAATTCAATGATGGCATTTGATTGGCTACTGTTCCTTTTGGAGGCAAACTGGGCTTGCAGCCTGTAGCTCTTCCTTCTTCGTAGAGGTTCAACTATTGGAGAGATAAACTCTTCTTCTTTTTCAGTCTTTGACTCCATTTGCTCATCAGATAAACTTCTTGGAAGATCAGCATTGGCAGGGGCAGACTCTTCTTTCTTGGCCTCATCACTTTCTGAACCATCATGAGAGCTTTCTTGGATTGAGGGGATATGTTCTTCTTCTTCTTCTAGAATAGTATTTTATGACCCATTCTCTGGGCAGGTTGGGGTAGTTGCACTTGGGGATGCACTTTGATCATTCTGAATTCCTTTTTCTTCATCAGGGTTGCTTCTCTAAGAATTGGCCATGGGGCTTGAGCACTTTTCTTCCATCACATCAGCTTCACTTTCATTTCTGAATGCTGACTGTGGGGACTTAGCTTTCTTGCTGACTGGCCCTTGAAGCAACCTCTTTGCTTCTTCTTTTTGTGGTCTCGGCCTTTTTGGGGCTTCTTCTTTCTTATCTTTGTTCAAGGAGGAGATTCT
The DNA here is from genome assembly GCA_020205615.1 of Panax quinquefolius. Classification (NCBI taxonomy): domain Eukaryota; kingdom Viridiplantae; phylum Streptophyta; class Magnoliopsida; order Apiales; family Araliaceae; genus Panax; species Panax quinquefolius. The sequence goes on from CM035174.1 coordinate 30,921,715, forward strand.
CCTTGGTGGGGCCTGGGCTTTCTTCACTTCACTAGCTCTTTTCACCACTTTTGATTTCTTCCTGGCTGGTGTGATTTCAAGCTGTTTTAGAGTCACTGGACTCAGAGCTCTCTGCCTTTACTGTCTTCCTCTTCTTTGCAGAGGCTCTCTGCTCTCTCCCAAGTTGTCAGCCTTTTGTTCTCCTTGGGGTTCTTCTTCCAGTTTTCAAATAACTATGGAGACATTACTTTGTGCACATTCAGGGCTTCTCCCTCATCATCCTTGATCTTTCCACCTAGCTTTTTCTTCAGTATGATACTCAGTAGCCTTCCATGAAACACTTTGGTTAGTGGTTTCTTCTCGGCCTTCTCTACCCACTTAGAGATATGATCAAACAAAATTGCTCCAAAGTCAATTTGTTTCTTCAGCTCTATAGCTGACATAATCTTCGATTGTTGATCAATCAAGTATCATGTGCGGTGTTTTTGCACGAGAATGCACTTTCCTACAATTTCACTAGAACTCATACTCTTGAGGCTGCTTCTTCTTCATATCTTTGAAGCTAGTGTTTCTTTGATATCCCATCAACTCCTTAACTTGCTCAACGTTCACATCTTCAGGTTCTTGACCCTTGGCTAGGGAACCCTAGGCATTGATTAAGGTCGGAAGATTTCGACGAATCGACCTTTAACCTTGGTAGATAGAGTTCCAAAGTTTATGGAGATGTTTGAGTAGAACTCCTTAACCAGTCGAATGTATACACGAGTACTCACCTCGAGACATTACGAAAACCCGACTTCCTTTACGAGTCTAAGGCGTCCACTGAACTTCTTCTCGAAATTTGCAAACGATTGGTTCCAAGTGAATCTTTGGTGATAACTTTCCGCCTCCATTTGAATCGTTTGAAGGCCGTGGTTTTTGATTTAGAGATTATATTGAGATGGCTAACTAAGATTTGGTTAGACTACGGAAGGTTAACGATTTTGCTCTTGAAAAGCTTTCTAGGGTTTGAAAATGGGAGGAGAAAGGTTCGATATCTTTTGGTAGCTATGCATGTAGATTTGAACTTTTCTTTATGGCAGTTCCTTCTAACTCTGCATACTTAGTGATGTGTCAACTGTCCATTGGTTGCACGTTGCCTAGTAATGAGCTGTAACTCCCCACAACTTTTCAGTTATTAGAGGAGTGGACGTTTAATTGGCGTGGCTTTGATGATTGACCTTTTGATTAAGTAGAGTAAAATGATGAGATAGCTATAGACTCTCGATTTCATTTGTTTACTCAACGATCAATTTACGAGAGATCTTTGCGATGGATGGCTTCGTCTTTCCTCCTTACTTGATCTTGGCGTAGCTCAATCACTGATGTATTCAAACTTATCTCCTCAACTTGAATGGCTTAGCAGATGTCTCATTCTTCATGCTCCTTGAACTGGAATACCCTTTTGTAGGACTACGATCGTTGTGTTGTCTTCTTCTTGTCGTTGAGGTTGCACTACGATCGTTTAGACAACATTACGATCGTTGAGATTGTACTACAATCGTTTAGTCCTCTTCAAGTTCAACTCTACGATCGTTGACTGACTTGGTTCTTTTGAGATGAACTAGATCAAGCATTCCTTCTGGGATAAGGTAGCTCGGGAAGGGCTAACTTCTTAGAGTTAGCTAAGGGTCAGGTTTGTCCCTAAGGCGCTTTCCAGATGAAATACTAAGACAGTGATTTTCAATGACATCTCATTAGACCTTTTCTGATGGGGAGGTCTTTCTACCAGCTCTGGATATCTGCATTGTTGAAATCGTGGTGTCCTTCTGCTCTTACACTACGATCATGTGTTTGATCATAGGAACTTCATGATTATGGATTGGGTGGCTGAAGGGTTATCAGTAGTACATTTTGAGACGTTCCTACTGACTATGGATCTTCATATGGTTCTTCAGCCACAAAGTTTTGGGACTCTGTAGCTGGTACATCTCTTCCAGGTTTAATAGTGCTGTTATTCCTTAATAGATCACTACTCCCCCATTGTTGATGCTGTCTTCTCAGATAGATGTGATTCCTTATTCATGTTTATTTGAAGGCTGCCCAACATTTCTCCTTCTGACTGGAATCATCATCGTTGCTTAGTTTTCCTTGTATCGTAGAGATGAGCATTTTCAGGATTGATCACTCTACGATCATTTGACAGCACTACGAACGTAGTCTTCTTTGTCAATCCTTTGTTTTGAGAAGTTATGCTTTATAAAGAACTCCTTTTGTCTTAAGCTCAATGATCTTCTGTTGTGAGCTTCCCTTGAGGATCCTTTCCATAAAGCATGTCTTTCTTGATATGGGCACATAGAATCCTCTTTATCTTCTGTTTCATGGCATGCTCTCATATACAGATGTGCAGCCATGTGAGCTCCATTCCGGTTAGCTCAGAGGGTCTTCAAGGACAGGCTTGAACATATATGAACTTTATCAGACTCATTTACGAGCAGGTCCTTAGCCTTCTCGCTTTGTTTGTATCTTCTTGACTGAAGTCTTCTACTTCATCATTCCTTAGTGTGGTCGTCAATTGTCCAAATACCTGCGAGTTTAAATATATTTCTATTTTGGTACCCATAGTTAAATGGGTCCTGCTAGGTTAGTTTTATAAACCCCTATTCCTCTTATTTGGATAATCATCATATTTATCATCAATGTATATATCCATACATGCAACTATCTTATGATAATATATTTTGAGATGCGTGATAGTGAGTGTGTGTGATTTGACATTTAATAACACACTCTCTATCTATGATGGTTTCATCATTCAACGGGTTATGTTCACAATGTTTAAGTGTTCACAGAGTGAGAATCGGCTCCGATTTTAGGAGTATCCAATTGATTCATTGAGGTGATTAGTTTCTACAATCGCCAAGATCCTCTTGCGAATCGATCATGCTCGTGTGTGTTGTCAAACACTTAGAACATAGGCTTGTACATACATACTAACCCATCAAAGAAAGATTACTTCACATAACGTTCATTAAGTCTGTGATGCTCTTATGACCCATTTCAGACTTCCTTCAAGATATCTTCTTCAACCTAAAACTTGGATGGAGAGAAAATTTGTAGTCATTTGAGTTTCCATCCTCATGTTACTTTCTCTCTTCACCTTTTTAGGTAGATTATGACTCCTTGACAGAATACTGTTATAGTTCATAAGAAGATGCAATAATGATGTACATTTATAATAGTGAGGAACCGTACCTTTTTACTGTCAGTTACGAAATAGTCATTTATTGAAGATATACTGAGTTTGGGTATTGATGTGCATGGCTTTACTTTTTTTCCCTCTGACGACTTAATGCTCTTGTTGGCCTTTTCAATCAATCGGTCGTGGTCTTGAAGATGTAGATCAAAAGAATCGTAGCATTAAGATCTTTGACATTTTTTGAGTTTACAAAGATAGCACCCAGTTGTTGGTTGGTCACTCATAAGTTTGAGAAGATTTTCTTTCTCTTCTCGATCAGCATTTCTTAGAACGCGTGACTTCTTCTTCTGCATATAACAAGTTACTTACTACTAAACTAAGTTTAGAACAATGTTGGTGCCTTGGATCAGACTCAAAGCGATTAGCTTTTGAATATAGCATGAGAACCTGCTTTGATACCAATTGTTAGTTCCCAGAGGGCACAATAGATCTAGAATGGGGGGGGGGGGGGGCTTGAATAGATCCTTTTTATTTCAAATACTTTTCTGGTTTATGATCTATTGTTTATATTAGAGTATATGACAAACATAAGAATCTTTTCAAGCACAGCGAAATAAGTAAAAGATTCCCCTTCATTGATATATTCATAATTATACGTACAATGTTCATTGGGTTAGTTTAGTTGTAAGCGGTTAAAACATACATAACAATTATAACAGTTATAGACATAATGTAAATGACATAATATAAAAGACACAAGAGGTTTTAAGTGGTTCAGAGACTCAAGCTCCTAATCCACTCTTCTACTTTCAACTAGCGAGTTTCCACTAAGGAAGGCAAGATCCTGAATCTCTACGATTCCTTGAGGCCAAACAACCTTGGGACTTGAGTTCACTAAGAACTCTTGAAGGCCAATGACCTTGGGACTCTTCTAGTTCCCTAGGAACTCTTCAAGCCCAATGAGGCTTGGGCTACGCGTTTAGTCCCTCTAAACAAGGACCCTTTGGCCCTGCTTTGTTTAGTCCCTCCGGACAAGGACCCTTTGGCCCTACTTCATTTAGTTCCTCTGGACAAGGACCCCTCAGGCCCTGGCTTCGTTGAGTTGTTTGTTTGTTGTTGTTGGAGTCGGTCTTTGAAATTTGCTAAGATGTCTTCATGCTCTGAACATCTTCTATCCCTAGTAGCTTGGCTTGATCATCCTTGAAGAGCAGTTGAGTGTTGCATGATGCTCAGCTTCTTAGGTTGCTCAACTACTCTGGATGACCCCTTGATGAACTGCCTTGAAGATCATTCTCCTTGGTACTTGATGGTACATATGAGAGAGGCTTCTAAGATGACTGTAAGCTCTTCTGCAAGGTACTTAAAAGCTTTCTCATGCTTGACACCAAGATGGCTATTGTGATCTCCCTTCTTGCTACTCGATGCCTTCCCATGATGGACTTGCTAAGTTGACCGTAAGCTCTTCTCTATTGTACTTAGAGTCTTCCCATGATGGACATCCAGATGGCATGATTCTCTTCTTTCTCTCGGCAGTTTAGAACACTCTTCATGTAGTAGAGCTCTCACTTCTACATAGTAGAACTCATACTTCTACTTCTTGCTTGATCTGACTTTTGAGTGTTCTTGGTGGATCGTAGAGTGAGCCTCTGGACTCACTATCACTTGATTCGATCAGTCCACCTTCTCTCCAAAACTTACAACTCCAGTAACCTTTGATCTTTGAAACTCTTCTACATTTATACATCTTCCCAATTCTTCCGTTGGAAAGTAGCCGTTGGAAGCTATTCAAATGTCTTCGCAGATCTCGAGTTGCTTGAGGTAGAATGCTTGATGTGACATGTCATACTTTTTCTGACACTGCAGTCTACTGTTTCACCTGCCCTGTAAGATGTATCACTTTACTGTCTTGGGCAGGTTGAAGACTTTATCTCTTCTGATTTCTAGATCAGAGGTTGTCCTTTTGCATTGATGCTCTCAATAAGCACTTGTTCGAATATTACTCTTCAGATTGAACCGTTTCCAATTCTTCAGTCTTCAGGTCTTCAGGTGTCTTGTTGAGTGTTGCTCGTTGGTTGGTAGAGTTACCACTACGATCTGGAAGAGTGTTGATTGGATCTTCAATGTAGAACACCCCTTCCTTGTATTATGTAGTGCTTCAATACTTCTGTTTGCTTTGACAGTTCTCAGATACTGATGGCTTGATTCCTTGTCCTGGTCCCCTTCTGAATATTTAGACACTTCAGATTTGTGGTGCGTCCAGCTTACTTTCTCCTTGTGATCTCCCGTTCACTTATCATCAATGATCTGACACGACACTTAATCACTTTAGCCTTTCTTTTCAGAGGCTGACCAGTATCTCGGTTCACTTTCCATCAGTCCCTTCTTTGTTTGGCAACCACTACGATCTTGGTTACTCCCAAGGTCATTGTCTTCTGTTCTCTTGTCAGCAACTGCATTAGCTAACTTTTCCATAGTCAGCTGCTGAAGTCTTCTTTAAATCATCTTGTGGAAGACTTCATCACGAATGGCCTTTCAACTCAATCTTGATGCTGATTGGATTGTTGCTTAGTTCTCCTACTAGCCTGCATGTCATTCGTTGAGTGCTCTCTAGTTCACTTACTGTGGATTGCATCTTTGCAGTGCCAACCAGAGGCTTTGTACCTTTGGATATTCTGGGAGTGCTCATTCGTTGAGAACCGTATCTGCTCTACGATCTTGACTTAGCATTGTGAGAACTTCTTTTAGAGTCGTAGTTCTGCACTCTACGATTCAGCTTCGGCTGTGCAAACACTACGATCCCGAGATCAGATCTTGACACTCTACGATTTCTGCCTTGTGCTTGTTGTCTTCATCTGATCTTGCCCGACTATGATCTCTGCATTCATTCAGTGGACTCTACGATCTCAGAGTGTAGCCTACGATCCTTGTTTTGGCTTTGGCATCGCTAGACTCTAGGACTCTGAGTGTAGTCTACTTTTCATACTTGGCTTCGGCAGATGGTCGTTCGGCATGTAGACAGGCTGTCTCTACAATTCTGAACATGACTTCCTCAGCACACTACGATCCCGAGGAAGCTCTTCTCGACACACTACGATCCTTCTTCGTTTCCCCTGGAAGTCTACGAACTCTGACATCTCACTATCTTGCATACTCCTATTCTTCCTCGATAGCTCCCGAGTTGACTCTGACTCTCCTGGCAGACTACGACTTTTGGTGCGATGCTTTCGACAATCGAGCCAAACTTATCTATTACAACATAAGATCAACCTAACATGCTTGATCTTTCTATATTTATAGTCCTTGTACATCATTTCTTTTTAAGGACTTCACAAAGCTGTTTTGCTTATGTAGGATCAACCTAACATATTTGATCAATTCATTCTAAGTCCTTGTACATGTATTTCTATTATCTATCAAAGGACTTTACAGCTTTTCTTCATGCAAGCATACTTGCATATTCATTCATATATATATCATAATCAAATCATATATTAAATAGGAATATCATTCACATGTTTATTCCTGACAGAAGTCCCACAAGAACCATATCTTAACTTTCGAGCGCAAACAACGCAAAACGGCTCAACGGACTACCTAACAAAAACCAGGAAAGCCATTTCGGTCATTGACCCATCTTCTTGGAATCAAAAAAGGGAAAATCTTATGTCATTGTGTAGCTCTCAGAAAGTGATTTTCGGAATGGTATGGCACGCTTCCATCTAACTCTCGGATTGAAAGTTATGAACGACCGAGCGAACAGCGCATTGTCCGAGTGTACTGGCGGGAGCCGAGTTTCATCCACTTTAAAGATATAGAAGTCTTCTTTGGCAGCCCACTATAAGCTTTCTCACACACTTTAAAGCATTTCTCTTCATCTTGGCACACACCTTTCTTTACGTTGGGAGTCGTGTTGTGTGTATTTGCCCGAACTTCGGTCCGTGGTTTTATTATAGTTTGTATATACATATATATATATATATAAACATATTTATATATTTATATATATGGACTAACATTATCGAGTTATGCCTCGATTGAGCCTAGACTTCGGTCTGGAGCGTTTATTTGCTTATATATATATATATATATATATATATATATATATATATTTATATGTATTAACTGTGTGTCGGACTTTGTTCGATGAGCCTGAATTTTACATCCGGAGCGTTTACTCGCTTTTATATAAGTATATATATATATATACACTTATATATATGAACTGTTGTCGAACTCTGTTCGATGAGCCTGAATTTTACATCCGGTGCATTTATAAACTTATATATATATATATATATATATTCGTCCCACCTCGAGTTTACTTAAGTGGTGGTTGATCGCTTTTACTGACTTTCTTTACGTTTAAATCACCACGAGTTTACTTACGTGGCGATTGATCATTTTACTTTATTTACGTTTAAATCACCTGGAGTTTACTACATGGCAGTTGATCGCTCTTACAGCTTTATTTACGTTTTGTCCCGCCTGGAGTTTCCTCCGTGGCGGTTGATAGATTTTACAGCTTTATTTACATTTTCTGATCCCCCATGGAGGTGCTTCGTGGTGGATGATCATGTCTATATATATATTTACAGCTTTTATATATATACCTGCTTACTGCTTCCATACAAATTACGGTATCATGTGAGCCTAGGAATCATGTGATCACATATTCAGCATATTGGATCTAGATTTGGTTCCCGTGATAGACATTTTCAGCTGTAAGCAACTTGTAAATGATTCTGCGATGTCTGAATTTCCTCAGATGGTTTTCATACCCACGAGGAAATCAACATTATTTTGTACATTATTTTCTTATAGATGTTTTGCATCTCGAAAATAAAATCAATCAAGCTGAGCACTTAATAAAATGGGAGTGTAAAAGGTCTCAATTACTATTGAGCATCAGGGTTTGAAAACCTCTTTTATAAAACATCACTGCCATAGCTTGCTAAAATTAAATTTTTACATAAAGTTCAAACCCTGTGTATATAGGTGCGAATGAGGCCTCGCACTACTTTCAAATAATAGCACATTGACCCACACACACACACATTCGGATAATAGTTTCTTAAAAAGAGGCGGTCATCGTGGTAACACAGATGTCGGGGGCTGCCTAACACCTTCCCTCCGTATAATCAAGTCCCCGGACCCTAAAGAATCTTGGTTTCACCGACCCATTTAGCAGTGTCACATCACTGGGTCAATGTGCAAACCTTTTCTCGGTTGTGTTGGTATAACCATTTAAAAAACTAACTGGCGACTCTTAACAGTCCATCGTCGACATTATACATGTCGGACCTTTTTCACTTATTTTTTCAAACAAATCTCACCTAAAATGAGAACACCAAAGAACAAGTAACGGAAAGGGATAATTAAAAATCCTGACGTCGACAACGGTGAAATACGCATGGACTGAAAAATGTGAGGACAGTTTTCAAGAACTGAAGAAGAGGTTAAGTGAAGCGCCTGTTTTGTCATTACCCGACGATACAAGAAATTTTTTAGTTTATAGCGATGCTTCGCATATAAGACTTGGTTACGTGCTCATGCATCATGGCAAGGTCATTGTGTATGCATCAAGGCAGTTGAAGGATTATGAGAAAGTTTACCCTACTCATGATCTGGAACTGGCCGTGGTAGTGTTTGCCTTAAAGATATGGCGACATTATCTTTATGGGGAGAAATGTGAGATATACATAGACCATAAGAGTCTAAAATATATCTTCACACAGAAAGAGTTGAATATTAGAAAAAGGAGATGGCTGGAGTTGAGAAAAGATTACGACTGTAAAATCCTGTATCATCCGGGAAAAGCCAATGTAGTGGCTGACGCCTTAAATAGAAAGGGTCGGGAAAAGTTGTCTATGTTAATGGCTTAAACTGAGTTAATAACAGAGATGGCTAGGATGGAGTTAGAGGTGAAGTTGCCGAGTGAGCCGGGGCAGAGACTGTTTATTGTGGAGATTCAATCTACAATTGTAGAGAGAGTCAAAGAGGTGCAACTTCGAATTGAGGAGTGTGACCAGATGAAGGAGAAGTTAACCAATGAAAAAGATTTAAAGTATAGTCTTGATAATGAGGGGTTATTACGATTTGAAGGAAGAATTTGGGTTCTGAATGAGGCAGAATTAAAGGAGAAAGTATTACAAGAGGCTCATAGTTCGAGGTACTCGATTCATCCTGGTAGCACTAAGATGTATCAAGACCTTCGACGGAGTTTTTGGTGGCCAAACATGAAGACAGAGATAGCCGAGTATGTGAGTAGGTGCTTGACTTGTCAGAACGTTAAGGCCGAACATCAACGACCAGTGGCTTGTTACAGTCATTGGAGAATTCGGAGTGGAAGTGGGAACATATCACGATGGACTTTGTGGTGGGACTTCCCATTACAACGAAAGGGTATGATGCGGTTTGGGTAATAGTGGACCGTTTGATGAAGTCGGCTCACTTTTTGCCAGTATAGGTTAAGTATAACTTAGACCAGTTAGCTAAACTTTATGTTAAGGAAGTTATTTCCAGACATGGAGTACCAGTTTCGATTGTGTCATATCGTGATCCACAATTCACGTCAAACTTTTGGAGGAGTCTGCAAGAGCAGTTAGGAACGCAACTAAAGTTGAGTACGACTTATCATCCACAAATTGATGGGCAGAGCGAGACGACAATTCAGACGTTAGAAGATATATTGAGATCTTGCGTCATGGATTTCAAGGGTAGTTTGGATGATCATTTACCATTAGTAGAGTTTGTGTATAACAACAGTTATCATGCAAGCATAGGCATGTTGCCTTACGAAGCTTTGTACGGAAGGAAATACAGAATATCGTGTAAGGTTTTATGAAAAACAAAGTAGCAATCAAATTACAAAAATTAAAGCAAAGTAAAATCAGATTTTAAAATTTTTCACAAATCAATTACCTGGATCATCCTTTATGCATGTTATTAATTAAAACGAAGAACAAGAAGTTATGGAATCATACCCTTGTAGATACGAGCTTCCACGGGTACGAGTTCACCTCGTACTTCTCCGTGATCTCCTTGAATCTCCGAGTAGATTCCTTCCTTTGATCAATGTTAGCCACCCAATTGTATGGCCTCTAGAGGTAATCCACCAAGGAAGAATAATTTTTAAGAAGAAGGGTGTATTGGCTCAAACCCTAGTTTTTCTTATCTCTATAGAAAAAGGGGGTGTACTCTCCAACCACTTGGAATTACGTATATTTGATATCTGATATAAGACTTCTCTTATAAAGATATCAGGTAACCCTATTTAATTAAAATAAGGTATTATTTATTTAATTAAACTCTTTTAATTAAATGAGCTCCCTAATCTTATTAAGGATAATTAATTAAACTCCTTTAACTAATTTTTTCTCCTAATCCTATTAGGAATAAATGAGAGTACTTATATTAAATTAATTCCTAAACTCTTTTAGAAATTAAAATAATAATAATTGTAATAATATTAATAAGACTCCTCTTATTAATTTATATTAAATATTTCTAAAATATTAAATAATAAATATTAAGCTATTTAATTTATTCTATCACCATAGATTAAATTAAATATACTCAACATATTATTACGATTATGCCATTAACTTCTTAAATAATTATTTTTTCCTTTTATGGTGTGACCCTTTAGGTTCTCCATATTAAACCGATTTGTGAATAAATCAATTAGAACAATTCTAATATTATTTAAATAAATAAATTAAACGATTAATTTATTTAAATAAATAATATTTATTCTACAATAGGATAAGCCTCCCTAGCGATCAACGACTTTCCGGATAATATAGATTTCAACATTAATCATAAAAGAACCTTTGAGTAAATAGTTACCGTACAATTCAATCATTCCACCATACAATGTCCCAATTAAATATAAGACATGAAATTACTGTCAAGTCTTTTTTTATTTAATTATATGTATTTCGATTTCCAAATGCACAACTCCTAATGAATACAAATTAGAAACTACTTTCTAATTTCATTCTACCTTAGCCAAGGATTTCTATTTTGTCATTTATCGATTCACATGGGACATTTCTCTTCTTTTACTAGAAACTGTAGATTCTTTATTGATCATTCATTATCTTCATATATAACTTATTACACCCAAGCATACCCTTTGATATTGTGACAACCCGAATTTTCATAAATTATTAAAATAAGAATTTAATAATTAAAATTCTTATTATGAGGTGTATATATTTTGAATTATATGATTTGGTGTGAAGAGAATTATATATTCATATGTTGGAGAATGTGAGATTTAATAGTTAATTAAACTATTAAAAAATTAAATAATATTAGTTAATTTAATTAAGTTGAAATTATGTTATGAGATAATATAATTTTAATTATAATGTCTTGTGGGCATTGGAAATTATTATGAGTTTAGTTTAATAAGTAGTATGAATAATTCACTTAATTAAAATAGTGAATTAATACAAGTATAATTGATTTAATAAAGTGAGAAGGCAATATATTGTATGAAAATATAAATATTAGTATAATGTGAGTAAAATATTTATTAAGTACATTAAATATTTTAGTTGGAAACTTTATGGAATAAAATGAATATTTATGATATTAAATAAATATTTGATGAAAATTGTTATGGGATAGTTTATTTAAGTGTGATAAAATAGATGAGATTTATAATGTATTTTATTACTTGAGTATAATTAGGATATTCTAATTTAATTAAATAATTAAATTAGAGGAGGAGAATTTGTTAAATAATATTATGATTATAATGGTTGAATAGAAATTATAATTATCTTGATAAGGTTAATTTTTTTTCTTAAGGAATTAAAGGTACATAATCTAGTTTATATTTCTAGTTTATGTGTTCTTGAGTTTCTTTTAAAATTGGAGTTTGGTTAATGAATTTGTGGGTTACGATGTTTTATATGTTATTAGATATTTATAATTTGATAGTGGTCATCTAGAAACAAATTTTTAAAAATCAAATTCATGTATTTTTACTAAAGAAGAGGAATTTGGGTTTTGATTGTAATGTATGTTTTGTTGTACTTTGGGACTAAAGTTGATGATTAATTCATGATGGAAACTTTAAATTGATGGATGATTGTTGTTCTCCTCTATAAAACGAAAATAACACAACTTGAACGGATCGAATTGGTTAAAAAACGAATTCGTGATGAATGAATACACTCAGCATGTTGAAAATAGGAAAAATTAGTATAAACAAATTAGAATTAGTATAAACCAAGTCCCACATCAAGTAAATTGAGAATTTTACCCTTTGCTAAACCTATAAATAGAAGGGTTTGATCCTTTGTTTCATTCACCAACAATAAGACATCCAATTTTGAGAAATTATTTATTGTGGGAGGACTTTTTATAAAGATCTTCTTAGTTAAATTTTAGTCGAGTACATATTCAGTTTGTGGAATTCGTATTTTTGGGTATGTTTCTTATTTAATTTTTGGTAATGTTATTATTTTAAATATCGTATTTAGTTTGTTAGTTAAGGTTTGTATTTTGGAAGTTTAGTTAGTTTTGTTAATAAACTAGTTAGTTTACTATGTTTATTTTGGCTTGTAATTGATTATGTAAATGAGTTCTAATGATTGTAATTAGAGATATGAAGCCTTAACATCATTCAAGTGTAACCAAAACTCACAAAATAAAAGATTTACAAAGAACCTTGTTGGGCAGTTTTTGGGAATGAGCTTGAGGACCATTTGTGCTTTTGATTTATGCCTAAAAGCTTAATTTGATGATTGTATGCTATATCCCTCTAAGTTCTGAAGATTTCCTAACTTGAATGAACCAAAACGGAGTTAAAATGAATTTGTGGTGAAGATTTTAGTAAACCATGTCTAGAAATGAAAACTGAATGAATAGCGACTATAGTGTCAAATTCTAGAATAGCTATGTTGCCTGAAAAATTCTGAGTTTCTGGGTAGTTGTAGTGCACTGAGTTAGGAAGCCATAGGCTTTGGAATGACCTCATTCCGACCTCGGATGAGGGAGTTACGGTGATTGGAAAGAAATGTGTCGAATTTGTCAAACTGAAAGTCAGCAGCGGGATGTGCTATTCAGGATACTGTTTCGATCAGTTAATATTTATACAAACTTTTGGACTTTTGGTATGTTATAGTACACTGAATTAGCTTTCCATAGACTCTGGAACGGACTAATTCCGACTTCGGAGCAAAGAGTTATGACCATTCAAAATAGTCGCGTCAAAACTGTCTAACCAACTCGGCGCAGTCACCTTGAACGAATTTTCCGGAATTCTGTGTTTTGAATTTGGAAATGGTCAAAGAATGAAAGTTGTAGCCTCAGAAGTTAGCTTCGCGTGGACTCAAGAATCGCTCAAAAATGTTTTGAAACGAATTAGTTATGATTGTTTTAGCGAGAGAGGATAAAGCTGGAAAAAAATTGAATACTGTTATGAACGTCAATTTTTGGCACGATGTTTAGACTACTTAATAAACCATAAATGAGAGGTTAGTATTTCTTACAAATAGTCTTGTATGCCATGAAAAAAAACATAATAAAAATGCCTTAGGATTGGATAAGTATATTGCAAGTTATTAAGCCGCGAAGTGGGTGTCAAAGGTGAGGGTTTCATTGCCTTGTGGCAAGAAGAGATAAGATAGCAAACGACCATGGGGTACATTAAATCTTGATTTTCCCATAGCGCTTTTGGGTGGTTTTGTGGTTGTTTAACATGTAACAAAACACCGAGAGAGATGTATAGATATTATATAATGTTTATATATCGCGAAAACTAAATTTAAATGTAAAGAAAGCGATAGAAATGTAATGTAAATGTAAGTTTTAATAACTATGCGAACGTAATTCAGGAAATGATATGTAGAACGTATATGTTGCATAATGAAATGTGCAAACCCGTTTGAAATTATATTGAACCTAGGAATGGTTTTAAGACAAGAACAAAATATTATTGTTAATATAAATAAAATTAGTTTACATTGAGTATGTGAATTAAGTATGTGAAACTAATATGGACATGTATGTATCCTCAATTTGTGTAGGATCATCAAAGAGCAGATAAGTTATAAACATTAAACAACATCCAAGGCAAGTTTTTCAGTTCTATTATATTTGCGGATTAAATGTGATTATGTGGTTAGTTACATATCATGTTTTATGAATTGTTAAAGTCAAAATTAAACCAAGTTAATTGGGTTATGGAGCTCAATTTATATGTGATAGCACATGTTGTATGACGTAACTCTATAAATTAGAAATGTATAATGCATGAATTGTGTGCTATATGAAACATGATAGATTGTTAAATTTGTTAGGCTGTCGAGCTCAACCTTGCAAATAACCACTTTTGCATGTTCAAGATTCAAGGTAAAGTTATGTGTTACTTGAAAGACATGAATCAGATGTGATACTTGAAGATTTATATACTTTGGTTGTGTTATTATTATTTGAACCATGTTTAAGGTTTCGAATAATGTATTAATGTTGAATTGTAATATTGTTTTGCGAAGGTAAACTATTGTAGTATTAAAATGATTCTAAGATATTTAGATGTAAAGGTTGAAGGTTTTGGGAACGATGATGGTTTGTAATAGAAAATTTTAATTATTCCGCAAATTTCAATGGTTGTATTATCGTTTAATGATGTAAAATTAGAGGTTGAATGTATTATTAACGACCGAAGTCGAGAGTTAAATTATATGAATTTTGGGGTCATTACAGATATACTCTAAGAGTCTTAAGGAATAAGTCAAAGTGTAATTCATTATATATAAGATACTATGAAGATCTCAAGTCTAAGGATCATTTGTACTACTATCACTACAGGAATTCCTATTGACAGGCAAGTAAAACTCCATTAGGTATTCCTTAACGAGTCACGTTCAGTGACCTTATTCTCTAACAAGCACCTACATACTTGCTTTAGTGTCTCCACACAAATGATCATGAGATCAATCATCCTCATCCAGTGAGCAAACAACGTATGTACCAATCTATTCGGATTCACTAATCCCCTTTTTAGTAATTCATTGATTGGGAACATTTTAGTTTTAAGCTATCTAAGAATTTAGATCTCATTAACATTATCTCATCATGATTCTAAAAGCATTGCTTAAAACTATGGGTTTATCAAATATTATTAAAATAGCACCATGTTGATAATAAATGCCTTTAATAAATTATTCTTTTATTAATAAATAAATATGATTGATTAAAAAGTATATGCTTTATCATCATACATGATTGGCTTGTATGCATACTACTTTCAAACCGTTGTATTGGGATGAAGTAAGAGAACGTCGAATGCTAGGACCTGAAATGGTACAGCAAACACCGGATGTCATAAAGCTGGTACGAATGCGATTGGTAGCAGCTCAAGACAGACAAAGGAAGTTTACAGATTGGCATCGAGTAAATAGAGAGTTTGAAGTAGGCTCGTATGTATTTCTAAAGGTATCTCCCTAAAAAGGAATGATACGCTTTGGAAAGAAGGGAAAGTTAAGTCCCAGGTTTATAGGATCTTTTGAGATATTAGAAAAGATAGGAGGGTAGCTTATATGGTAGCGTTACCTCCAGACCTAGAACGAATACATAATGTGTTTCACGTATCGGTATTACGTTCTTATACTCCAGATTATAAGTACGCAATAGAATATGAGCCTATTCATATTGAGAATGACTTGACATATGAAGAGATGCCTATTCAAATAATCGATAGAAAAGAGCAAGTTCTGTGGAATAAGGTTATACCTTCAATAAAGGTGTTATGTAAAAACCACGATGCCGAAGAAGCAACGTGGAAACTTGAAGAAAAAGATGAAGAAGAATTACCCTCATTTGTTTGTGTACTTTTTTTTAAGCGAAATTCTGGGGACAGAATCCTTATAAGGGGGAGAGAGTGTAACGACCCAAAAAATTGAATAATTTGTAAAACAATTTTATTTGATTTAATAATGAATAAAATTATATTATATGTTATTATTATGTGTTAATAAGATGAAGGTTGTTCTATAACCTAATCCTATCGGAATGTCGTAGTATTTTAACTACGTGAAGGAATTAAAGTGTTTGAATTTACAAGACAAAAATAAAAGTTTTCCGAGAAATTTTCCGAAAAATACTATTCACTGATTTCTGCTCGGGAATTATTTTTGAACTTCCGAGAAATACTTAACGATGGAATATCGAGGTGAGATGGATTATGTAATAATAATTCACGTATGGCAAACACAGTTTTTCGTCTGCGGACTTAATTCGAGAAAGTTAGGGAAAGTAAAGCGTTAACTAGTAAAGCGATGATCGTATAATACGTAGGTATTGTGCGAGGTAATGAATACAAGTATGATACGAAGTATTATACAAGTATGTATGAATGATGGTATGTCGTATATGTTAAATAAGTAAATGAGTTAGAATACGAGATTAATACATATATAATACGTTCTAAGGCTTTAAGCCATGTGTAATTGGACTTGTGAGATTGTGTAGGAAATGTAAAGTCTAAGTGAGATTGTGATTAAGCACATTGTAAACTATTATTAAAGCCCAAGTATTAGTTAATGTAAAGTCTAAAGTGAATTAATGCAAGCCCAAAAGCATAAATTAAGCTAATTAAATTAAAGCCCTAATTAAGATCCAATGGGTGAAAGAGATCCATGGGGCAACCAATGTGGGGCCATGATCAAATGGGTGATCTTGGTGGCCAAGAAAAGAGTGTTATGAGCAAGCAAATAATGTGATAAGCAAGTTAACTTAATAACTAAGTAATGAATAGTAAGGAGGTGATTAAGGAGTTGGGATTTGGCTATTGTCTATTATGCCCTAACCTTGGCTTTCCTATAAATAGAGAGCCTTGGATTTCATTTGCCTTGTTCAATATTTCCACCAACAACTTATAAGGTGTTTATTAGTTAGAGAGAATAAGTTAGAAAAAGTTAGACTTTGAAGCAAGAAGTAAGAACAAGAAATATTTAAGTGATCTTCAAGGGTAAGAATCCTATATCATTAATCTTCCATCTCTAGAATTGTAAGTTGATAAGAGAAGTGTTGATTGATTGACATGTACGCTAAGAAATGATAAGAATAGTTAATCAATGGACTTAAGTCTTAATAAGTCGTGAATAAGCACTTTGTTCATAGATAAGATATGAACTAAGGAAGAACTTGTAAGAACTTGTAACATGTTTATATGGATGAAGTTTGATAAGAAGATGTAAGGATGATGGTTAAAAGACTTAAACTATTATAAGTCATGTAAAATGAAATTATAAGTAGTTTATACTTTTATAAGTTATAAACTCATGAAGAAAAAATAATAACTTATCACGTAAATAAGTTAATGTAATATGTATGATAAAATGTTAGTATGATGGATAGAATCCATTTGAAACGATGAATAAATCATAAGTAACAAAGTTATGCCGGAATTCACACGATTAGACGATAATCGTCGAATTCGTGAAATTCTCGAAATGGAAGTCAAATTTTGATATTGAGCTCGAAAACGTGGGTTTTCGATGGGTACAAGTCTTATTTGGCATTATAGAGTTGCGGACTCGAAAATGGCCGAATTCTGACTTAGAACGAAGAAACGAGCGTTGAACGTTCATGAACTTTTATTGTTCTCATTAAAAATGAACTCATAGGTGAATTTTGAGTTAAGGAAGTTGAAAATGTCAAATTCTTGCATAAACACGTAGAGTATGTGATTTGTGAGCTAATGGCTTTTGAACGAGCCAATTCAGACTTAAAATGATCAAATTTGGAGTCCGGGAAGTTTGTTGTGTAAAACAAAACTGTTAACTATCTCAGTGTACAGTAGCAGGCATGCACCATTGACTTAAAGGCAAATAGGTGGTATTCAAAATTTCAATGAGAGCGAAAATGCCATGACCTAATAGAGTTTCGCGTCACAGCGCGACATGTAACGCTAAGACTCGCGTCGCTGCGCCGAGTCCAGTCCTCAACCACTGAAGAGTGGCATCGCAACGCAGCTTAAAGAGGAGAAGCTGGCACCGCAGCGCCAGCACTAGGCAAGACATAGTAAAGAAAGATAATGAAGATAAAAAGAAAGACCGTTAGTTAGTAGTGAAGTATGACTTTAAAGAACTTAATGTAACATCCTTAATTGATGTTAAAGACCTTAAGTATTACAACTGAAGGTCGACGAAAGATTAATTGAATGTTAGAACAATGTAATGTGATAAGACGGAGCCAATAATAACAAATCTAAGTCAATATTAGATTGAGAAGAATGGTAAGATTCATTAGGAATCATGTATGTTTATTCATGACCTAATGTATTACGTTATATGATCATAGATTGTAGAGACTCTAAAGACTTAAAGGGACAATGTAATAACAGTAGCAGACGTTGAAGGTAAGTGTTCTAACCCTTATCTCAGTTTAATCTGGAAAATTTTTGTGATTCATGTATTCTTACGCATGAATTGATGTATGATGAAGTCGAAGTCATAATAATTGATCACACTTAGCAGAATTTTTTTAACAAAAGCGAAAACTAAAAAAAGGATCCAATACACATTACTGCTGCGCCTCGGTGTTATTACTGGCATGATTAAGCCATGTCCGGTTCGAGCTAGAAATATGCCTTGAGAGAACTTTAGCCCAATCACATAAATTATTCACAGACTTGATTCTAAACATTCATATATCCGTTTAAACATGCTTATATGGTTATATAATAACTATGTACTCATTATCCAATCCTTATCATCATCTAACTCCATCTAATTTAGAATTTGAGAATTCAAGAATGGAAATTTAACAGAAACTAAAAATGAAGTACAAGAAAGAATTTTATACCTTTTTAATTAGCTTGGTAATTCACACTTCTTCTACTGATATGTATACAATCACTCACTCTATCTAAGCTTTCAATTCCACTCCTTAGAAATTCTCAGCAATGGAAATTAGAAGGAGATGGGTTATATTTATAGAGAAACAAAAACACAGACAATGCATATATACATCAAATTAAACCAATGAGAATGTTAGATTACATGATGGTTAAGAGAGAGTTAGTAAATGGTTGTTGGAGATCATCATCATAGCCACTCCCCCCATAATCATGAGCTAGAAGGAGCTTAGAAGAAAGAAAAGAAAATAGGTCTTAGCCTTTATGGGTTTCACGTGACTGAGAAATGAGGGGAAATTGGACACTAATTTTGGGACAATTAAACTACTCAACATTCTTGCAACACTAGACTATACACTTATACACTGTGACGCCCCCAAATCTGAGTATCTTCCAACCCAACAGATGGTGCTACACGGTGCTACAGTTCACACAATCATTCAATTGAAATACCTCAAAAGAACGAATATGTCTTATATATTCAAAATAATATTAACATTCCCCAGGTTCTTTATAACCAATACATTTGTTCTTGTCATAATATAAAATATTATAATTACAAAACCAATACTATTACATAGGAAATCTACAGGTTCGCCTTAGCCTTCCCTTTATCCTTCTTTGGATTAAATCGGTCAGATTCGGTCTTAGTCGCATTCATATGGTTCAAGCAAGAGTGAGCCTAACTAGCTCAGCAAGTACAACAATTCTAGGAAAATAGCATGCTTGAGACATATGAATAGTATATCTTCAATAATTGGACAATAGTTACGAAGTACTATTGATAATACAAAATAGCACTTCTTTTCTTTCAAAACATTTTACAACAACAATATTCAGTAAAATATCAATTCCGGTTCAAGACCGTGAGCATTTCATAAGTACTTTGAAAATGCACATTCCAACACGAAGTCCATAAGTCCAGCATAGCTTACGAGCACGTCTAGGTGATCAGCCTATAGTACTCTATGTTGATCAACACTACATTCATTAAACGTGTATACGTTTAAGTTGTGGCAACCTCACGTGCATGTCGTTTGATGATAAAACAATTTAGCATACTCAGTCTCCTTTTTAAAACCACAACAATATTAGTTTGGTATATCATTGCACATACTTGAAAGATTAAAAGAAATCCAACACATCGCAAGTCTAGCCAAAGGAATTGGCGTTGACTTTGTAAAGACCCCAAACTCGGGTACTTAAAACCCGAACTCGGTTCTTCACGATACCATTTCTATGAGCAGAATAATACTAATAATAAAAACAATAATATAAAGATCAACTTAATTTACATATCATCAAAGTCTAATCCCAAAAACGTAACCTTTAAACATTCATTACAAACCATGATAGATAATATTTATCATACTTGTCTTAATAATATTAAACTATTACATAAGATAACGTTCATTCATTCAGCAACCTTTCCCTTTCCCTTGTTCTTAGTAGAGTTCTCTGATCGTTCACACTTAGCTGAAAACATTTAAATTAAGCAAGGATGAGCATTTGAGTGCCCAGCAAGTAATAATTATATATATATATAAGCTGAATGAATTTAAATGTTTTCTTTGTACTATTCTTCTACAACAAGTCAATAGTTGTGAAGTATTCTGAACCGATAATAATAACATAACAACTCTCTTTCAAATGTTTGAAACTACATATTGACTATAACTGGGGTTATGGTGACATGCCATGAACGTTGTTTTTATTTTCGAAAAGGTTAAACAGAAATTCATCTCAGAAAACGTCATAACTTACTTTCTGACACGGGGGTGATCGGCCACAGTGCCTTCATTGATCAATACTACATTACAAGAATGATATGATCGTTCACTCTGTCCACCTTGGGTGCATAAACAGTTTTCCTGTGTAGGGATGTTCATACTTGTCTGGGTTTCAAATCAAAGGTTTTTATCTTTTTCAACAATAATCTATAATTCAACATATATGTATACGGGTAATTGACAAAGGTATATCAACATGTGATTAAATACAATGATTATCCAAGTGGGGACACTTGTATAACCATTTATAGAAATTAACGAACAAAATATATATATATATATATATCTGAATTATCATATACTAACATGTTGATATTCAATGAGCGTATATAATATAAGGTTAATAATCCGTACAATAATAATATAGTTTAAAAACATTCTTACTCATGTCCATTGCATAAAGAAAATGCAAAGGTAAAATACTTGCCTGATGCGCTGCTTACAACTTGCAATTTAGATTTATCGTTTATCTCATGACCTATCATTAATAAGATCATTCGTTCGATTAGAACAATTTACTATAACACATAGTACTGCACTTCGCAGTCAGCACAAAACCTAATCACATTATTACCTATGTTTAATAACCATTGAATCGCAAATAATCACATATCTAATTAACTTATCTAATTCCAGATCAATTTCTGAAACATGTCGGTGTACCGACAGCTTTATCGGGTAATTATCGAGTCTAAGACTCTATTCTGTAACTCAAAATCCGAACGTATCAGTCATATTATTTTTAAATGACTTATAATAATTTTTAAAACATTTATTATAATTTATCATGAATTTTCAAACATCGAAATCATATTTAAATGATTTAAATACTAATCAATTTTATTATCATTAATATTTAATTAATATTAAACTATTAATGAAATCATTTCCAAAATATTAAAGTTATTTATAATAACTTGAAATACTTTTAAAGTATTAATATTACCTTAAATGATTTTTAAAATAATTAAAATCATTTTTAAATAATTATCATTAATATTAAAGTATTAATGTTTTATTTATCAAAATATTAAAAGTCATTAAGTGTAACTTAAAATATTTTTTAATTCATTTATATCCCATTTTAAATGATTTTTAAATTTATAAAACCATTTTTAAACTATTTATTTAATATAATTATTAAATAAATTTAATATCATTAATAATAAATTAATAATTATTAATATTAAATTATTAATGAAATTATCCTTTAAATATTAAAAGTTATGTTTTATAACTTAAAATATCCTTAAACACTTTATTTTCATTTAAAATGATTATTATAATATTAAAATCATTTTAAACTTAATTATTTAATATAATTATTAAATAACTTTAATATCATTAATAATAATTAATTAATGAAATTTACCTTTAAATATTAAAAGTTATATTTTATAACTTAAAATATTTTAAATACCTTATTATTAATTAAAATCATTTTTAATATAATAAAATCATTTTAATTAGTTTATTTAATTCCTTTAGTAAATAACTTAATTATCATTAATATTAATTTATTAATGAAATTTATCATAAAATATTAAAAGTGATTAAAATAACTTAATATATTTTCTTATATCATAAAATAATTTTAAATGATTTTTCATGTATTAAAATCATTTTTAAATAATAAATTAAATACTTTTAATATTCCAAAAATATTAAATATTTATGAAATATATCCAAAATAATTAAAATATAATTTAGGACATTAAAATAATTTTTAATAATTTATTTTGTATTTTTAATAATTAAAAACTATTTTTTTTCTATTTATTAAATAATTTCCAGAAAATAATATAATGTCTGTCGTTAAAGGCCACCTATAGTGACTAAACTGTCGCTATAGGTGTTCTTCATGTTCTTGAGCATTCATAAGACAGTTTCGAGGGGCTCTATTTGACCAAGATTAAAACCGTGTGTAGTGTGTTTCTAGACTTGTTTATGGACAGATCTGGTAGACCTAATGTAAGACTACAAGATCTAGCAACAAATACGTTCATATCATACATGAAATGAAAGATCTAAGCCATCAAAGTGGCTGTCAGAGGTTGTTCTTCATTTCTAGGTTGCCCAGAAATGAAGAACATATCGTGGGGCTCACTTTGGACCTCCATTACATTCGGATCGTGTACTGTTTTAGTGATCTAGGACTTCTAGGTTCTATCCCACATGTAACACTACAAATCTATCACAAAACATAACCATAACAACAAAACAATAGCAAGATATAGATCGGTCAAAGGCTGTCAGAACACATAGCCAAAGGTTTTCTGGGTTGCCCAGAAAACCGGATCCGTGATTAAGCTACCCACTTTGACCGATCCTCGAAGCCAAAGATACTAGATTTTTAGGAGATTTTAAGGCATAATATTAGAGATCATATACAGGACTACAAGTTAAATACAACAATCAAACTAAAACATCAACAAAATGACAGATTTAGATGCTTGAATACAACATCGGGCGCTTGTTACGTGGTGGTTTTGGGTCGCATGAAATTATCCTATTAATCTTGGGTCAATCTGTGGTGGATTGATCGCTAATAACTAACAATATACACATCAAATGACCTCGATTCTTTTTGCAGATTAAAGACAACACTACAAACTACATATCACAACTTATAAACAACAAAAATCATAAACTATCAAGGATCTATGGCCTTTGACAATCGTTGTCAGACCACAGAACCAAGTTTTTTCAGTTTTTACAAAAACTCAAATTCGAGCCTCTAGATGTTATGGATATAACATCTAGCAACCCAGATCATCAATAGACACTACTAACAACATATTCTAACAATAAATCATAACATCTAACGACAGATTGTTGGACAGATTTTTCAAGTAGGGTTCATACCTTCTTTGGTCAATTAATGATTCTCTGCTTATGATATATTATGGTTGATCGTGGGGCTGTTCTTAGAGACTGAGGAACTTATGAAATTCGTGGCTTTAGGTGAGAGAGAGACTTGGATGTGGAATGTGATCAAATGAGCAATAAATGACATTTTCTCTCTCTTGGATCTATATATATATGTGCTAGATGCAATGTATTGTGACGCCCCCAAAATAGGTCCATTCCATCCAACCCATTCTGAGTCGCCAATACATGATACGTAAACAACTACAACTTTATTATTACAACATAGAAACTACGAAGTTTAAATACGAGATATTGTCATCTAGATAATATCCACACGCAAATAAATCCCCATCATAATTATTGATACATTATTTTATAAAAATGGTGAGGACTACTAAACAACTCTCTCTGTAGAACCTTCATTCCATACCCCAGAGCTAGTACTCGCTACATTCTACGCCTCCCGAGAAGAAAAATGGAACAAAAAGGAAAAGGTGAGCTCAACAAGCCCGAAGAAGAATGTTATGACTAAGATAATATAGAACAAATTATCGTTAGTCTTCAACAGGAAAAATCGATAGAATACAATAGACAACAAGTTTCGGATCAATATTCGCAATGGAAATAATAATTCATAGAAGAGTTACGTAGAGAATGAAATCTACTATAATCTATGAATTTAACGATCCATCATCAATATTTTATCCTGTAACATCAATCAATATTCATCTCAAATCAAATATTCATCTTTGCACTACAAGGGCAAAGATATTCATCGATCGGTCGTGTTCATCTCAACACACTGCTTCATCTTTGCACTAAAGGCCAAAGATATTCATCGATCGGTCATGTTCATTTAAACACACATTCATCTTTGCACTCACAGGCCAAAGATATTCTTGAAATCATTCATCTTTGCACTACTTACCGCGAAGATATTCAATAATATCATCATTTAAGATCGAGGATGATGAAAATATTTTTTAGAAAGCGAATCCGAAGAAACAAAATGACAAGGATTAAGGATTCAGTACTTGGTTTTATCCACGTCCAAAAATACCTCAAAATAATCATAGTGGTGTAAAATTCAAGAATGATCAAAACATGGATACAATCAAAGCTAGTATCCGAATAGATATTTTAAGCGAAAAGAAATTTTTTTATTTTTCGGTGAATAGTGCCGTATTCGTGAATAGTGCCGTATACGTGAATAGTGCCTTATACGTGAATAGTAACTCCGACACCAAAAGATAGAAATTCCACAAAAAACATCTTCACGCTTTATGAATAGTACTCGTGAATAGTAACTCATGAATAGTAACTCATGAATAGTAACTCGTGAATAGTAACTCATGAATAGTAACCCCGACATGAAAAAGTTCCAAATTTGATAAAAAGTTCCAACTAATATTTCAAAGATAATGATATTGAAGAAATAATATCATTTAAGAAGAAAATAACATTCCTTACCTCGAAGAAGATGACTTCTAGTTGAAACACGGATATAGTCTTTGAAGGAACTTGCACCGTCTAACAATACTCAAAGTATACTCAAAATACTCACAAAATACACTCGATAATATAGAGAGAAAGAGAGAAAACTTGTTTACGGTGTGATTTTCAATTCTAACTTAGCCCTCTATTTATAGGAAAATGTTAGCACGTGAAGCGCACTTAACTTTCAACTTTGATGGCTTTACCTACTATTCCCACCCACCACATTTGAAATAAAATTCAGCACATTTCTTCACCAACCACAAGTGGGGCCCACTCAATTCTAGAATTTTCCACCAAAATCAATTATAAACCTAATTTAGAATCCGACACCTCTTAAAATTCACAACAAATCATTCGTGCATTTTAACGGTTCAAAATTTGTGGACATATACTCAACTTATGTATGTATAACATACCCAAAATTACCACAATCCAACGGTTGGATTAAAAATTATAACCCCATAATATATCTCAAAACCCACGATTTGATTTTTAATACCTCCAATTCGATAAAATCTTGATAAAACACCTCAACATTAATTCCTTCATTAATAACCACATAAATAAATCCATCATTTATATTCATATAAAATAAATATTTCCTTATCATATGAATCAATAATTAATTATTCACAAATAATATTACGAGAATCACATTTATGACATGACGAAAGTTGTTCCTTCCCGGAAAGAGGGGCTTTCCAATAAGGATCTCTCCTCATCAAGCGCAATTGATTAGGTGACCAAACCTCTCCTTAGATGTAACTTTCTAGACATTGCCAATAATGTTATCTAATAATATTATTCAAATAATATGAATTATTGATCTCGATAATGGGAAATCTTGTGCGATGACAATTATTGAAAGCAATGATAATATAAAATACCAACGCAGCAATTATTGAATCAATAAAATAAACTATTGAACGGAACTCATCGTAATAATTATTGAGTAGTGCCTTCTTACGTAAGGATCAATAATTCAACAATCTTGTGCAATACTGGTGCTTCTTTTATGCAACCACGCGTATTCATCAGTATTTTAACCATAAGGGTATTCCAATAGTCTTAACAGTAACAACTACGGTCTTAATTGGTAACAACTACGCCATTTATTTATAACCACCCAAACTTTGTCGTTTTCCTCATCCAATCGCTTTCACATGGGGCCCACACATGGTCAAATAAATCATCGAATATTCCCAAACAGATCGAATATTCCACGACCAAACCTAATAATCCCCAACAACAATGAATATTTTATAACCACTTGCTTATTTTGAAGTATTTGCATATTTAACCCCTAACTATCCACATTAATCAAATCAACCCTTACTATTTCAAAATAATAAATAAAGGAAATTCTTTTTTATTTAAAAAATTTCGGGGTCTTACAACCTCCCCTCCTTATGAAATTTCGTCCTCGAAATTGACGTACGTACCTGGTGTTTCGAAAAGGTAAAGATATCTCGCTTTCATTTCCGTTTCCAATTCCCAGGCCATTTCCTCTATAGCATGGTTTCTCCACAAAACTTTAACTTATGGTATAACCTCGGTACATAGGTCATGTTCTTTCCTCTACAAAATCTTGACAGGTACCTCCTCGTACGTTAAGTCTTCGGCTATCTCGTCCGGTTCTAACTCAATGACGTGTTTCGGGTCGTCCACATATTTACGTAACATCGATACGTGAAAAACGTTATGAACACGCGTCATACTTGGTGGTAAAAGCGAGTCTATAGGCCACGCCCTATTCGATCGAAATTTCAAATGGATTAATAAATCGAAGGTTTGAGCTTTCCTCACCTCACCGATTCTCGCTTTTAAAATAACAACTTCTTGCACCTCCTTCTTCAAATTCATCACCTCGGTGTAGCTTGAATACTTTAACTTTATCGATTAAAGTCGATTATACTCGTATATCATCACGTGCTCGTATATCATCACGTGGGTACCTAGAGTTTTCATCTCCATTTCTATTATTTGTATATTATACGAAATTAGTCTTTGACAACATTGTACTTTCGTATTTGTATACGATCTTCTACTCAACACGTCGGCTACCACGTTAAACTTTTCCGGGATGACATGGTCGGAACATATCTTTGAAATGAGTCTCCTCTTGAGTTCTTGAAGCTCTTCCCACATTCCTTGCTCCATTTGAATTTTGTATCTCTCACGAGTTAGCTACGTTAATGGAATAGCGATTCGAGAATATCCTTCAACGTATCTCCGATAATAACCAACTAAGCCTGAAAACTACGCATTTCGATTACCGATTTAGGTTGTTCTCAACTGTGACTCATATCCCAGCCTTGGATAGCACGTTACAATGACACCTATCAGTTTACTATCGCACGAATATGGTGTCCTTTACGGAGAGTCTGTCTTCGGTGCATTCCACAAAGGAAGTCAGCAGATAAAGGCTCAGGTACCAAATTCTATAGTTGAATTTTTAACTCCTGAAGTTCAATAGGAGCCATTCGATATGAGATTTTAGAAATGAGTTTTGTACCGGGTTCAAAGTCGATACAAAATTTAATATCAAGCTTTGGGAGTAAGCCAAGAAATTCTTCAGAAAATACATCAGGAAAAATCAATAACAACAAGAATATTATTCAAATCTGACGTGTCTTTATTCAAATCCATAACATGGACTAAGAAAACTTGACATCCGTAATAAATGAATGACTTCATGGCTTGATATGAAAATGTTTGACTACAATGGTTTGACTGCTTGAGTTCGAATAACAGGTTGCTTAGGAATATGAAAACTAACAACCTTATAAAAGCAATCAATTTTGGCATGATGAGTAGTTAACCAATCAATCCCCAAAAGCAAGTATCTTTAAAGAGATAAAGGTCAGCGGGTAAGGTAATGGTGCCAACTTGAATCAAACAAGATTTTTAAACAACGGATGTAATGAAAGTTTCTCCTAACAGAGTCTCCATAAATAGGTCAAAGTCTAATTTCTCCGTGTAGTCAAGTTCAAACGTTGAGCGCAAGCAAAAGAGATAAAAGAATGGGTAGAACCCTAGGTATCTAGTAAGGTATAAACTTCGCAAGAATTTATAATTAACTAACCCGTGCTAACTTCATTCGGGTTCCTCGCATTTTAATGGGTTACGACAAACGCTCTTCCAGGAATCGTTGACTTTGACTTTTCTTGGACATCCTTTTGAGTCACCATTCCCGCTGGACTGGGTTTCGATATCGTACAATCTCGAGCGATATGTCCTTCCTTTCCACAATTATAGCATACCTTGAACTGTTGTGGACAGTTTGGACTGATATGTCCCTCTTTCCCGCATTTATAACATATGACCGGTGGTCGTTCTCCTCCCTTAGAACTAGTTGCTACTGGCGCTGACGTCATCACATAGTCGTTGTTGAATCTCCTCTTTTTAAAATCTCCTCTCGACTCGCTTCTATTTTCATGGCCACGATTACCACCAGAGTGGTTACCGCTTTTGTCCAGTATTCTTCTTTCTCCGTTTGGTTATCGTTATTTTGTTGATTTGCTATCTTGGTATGATCCTGTTATGGTCCCTCGGTTGAACGTGCTTTCGTATCTCGCTCTAACAACCGAGCCTGCTGACAACATCTGAATAGAGAAAATTTATGAGAAATGAGATCTTGGCGTATCTTGGGGTTTCAAACCTCTCGAAACATCCGCGTCATCGTTCCTCATTCTCCACCAAATGAGGTGCAAACTGGATAACTCATGAACTTAGCGCCTCGTCTTTGGGACACCGTCATGTTATTCTCGCTTTCTAGTCTAATAAACTCCACTTCCTTCATATGATGAACACTTTCGGAAAAGTATTTGTCATTAAATAGTTTCAAACGTCTCCCAAGACATCTTTGAGTCTTGGATGGATACGCTTACGAGACCCCCACCCGATGATCTGCCTCGTCACGGAACATAAAGGTGGCAAATGGAACCTTCATTCCTCCGTGCATCCCAAGACATCGAATATCTTGGTAATTTGCTTGACCCATGTTTCCGCCGTGATCGGATCGGCTTTCCCTTAAATTCGGTGGTCCCAACTTTTTGAATCTGCTTGGTTTGTGATAACCCGTGAATTACTATCATCTCCTCCCTGTATTTTGAACACGAGTCTCCTCGTCGATTTTGCATGAATCTACAAAAAGCTTCTAAACATTCCCTCTTTCATCATCGCTCGGTGGTGTTATTCACGGGAGGTACATTGCTTGCACTGTTGCACGTTCTCCTCGTTGTTAAGTACAGCATCTCCACGGTCTCATTTACACCACTATTAATATTCTCGATCGACATTCTCAATTCTTGTCATAAAACAAGGGTTAATTAAAAAATCAATCACATAATATCCCTATATCTTGACCAACTAACAAATAAGCTTAGGTAGGACACACTAGCAAAGGATTTACTCGTCTCTCCTCTCTAGTTCTATTCCCCCGATCTCATGCCAGAGATCATATCCCTAAGCTCTGATACCAACTGTGACGCCCCCAAAATAGGTCCATTCCATCCAACCCATTCTGAGTCGCCAATACATGGTACAGAAACAACTACAACTTTATTATTACAACATAGAAACTCTGAGTTTAAATACAGATATTGTCATCTAGACAATATCCACACGCAAATAAATCCCCATCATAATTATTGATACATTATTTTATAAAAATGGTGAGGACTACTAAACAACTCTCTCTAGAACCTTCATTCCATACCCCGACTAGTACTCGCTACATTCTCGCCTCCTGAGAAGAAAAATGGAACAAAAAGGAAAAGGGTGAGCTCAACTAGCCCAGTAAAGAATGTTATGACTAAGATAATATAGAACAAATTATCGTTAGTCTTCAACAGGAAAAATCGATAGAATACAATAGACAACAAGTTTCGAGATCAATATTACATGATGAAAATAATAATTCATAGAAGAGTTACGTAGAGAATAAAATCTACTATAATCTATGAATTTAACACTCCATCATCAATATTTTATCCTATAACATCAATCAATATTCATCTCAAATCAAATATTCATCTTTTTGCACTCTGGGCCAAAGATATTCATCGATCGGTCATGTTCATCTCAACACTGTTCATCTTTGCACTAAAGGCCAAAGATATTCATCGATCGGTCATGTTCATTTAAACACTGTTCATCTTTGCACTACTGAGGCCAAAGATATTCTTCAAATCATTCATCTTTGCACTACTCTGGCCAAAGATATTCAATAATATCATCATTTAAGACCGAGGATGATGAAAAATATTTTTAAAGAAACGAATCGAAAGAAACAAAATGACAAGGATTAAGGATTAAGTACTTGGTTTTATCCACGTCCAAAATACCTCAAAAATAATCATAGTGGTGTAAAATTCAAGAATGATCAAAACATGGATACAATCAAAGCTAGTATCCGAATAGATATTTTAGATTTAAAAGAAAATTTTTATTTTTCTATGAATAGTCTTAAATATTCGTGAATAGTGTCAGATATCGTGAATAGTCTTGAGTATCGTGAATAGTAACTCAAACACCAAAAGATAGAAATTCCACAAAAAACATCTTCACGCTTTATGAATAGTACTAAGTGAATAGTAACTTTCGTGAATAGTAATTCATGAATAGTAACTTCGTGAATAGTAACTCATGAATAGTAACCCCGACATGAAAAAGTTCCAAATTTGATAAAAAGTTCCAACCAATATTTCAAAGATAATGATATTGAAGAAATAATATCATTTAAGAAGAAAATAACATTCCTTACCTCGAAAAGACAAGTACTTCTAGTTGAAACACCTGATATAGTCTTTGAAGGAACTTGCACCGTCTAACAATACTCAAAGTATACTCAAAATACTCACAAAATACACTCGATAATATAGAGAGAAAGAGAGAAAACTTGTTTACGGTGTGATTTTCAATTCTAACTTAGCCCTCTATTTATAGGAAAATGTTATAGACGTCAAGCAGACTTAACCTTTGCAACTTTGATGGCTTTACCTCGCTACTATTCCCACCCACCACATTTGAAATAAAATTCAGCACATTTCTTCACCAACCACAAGTGGGGCCCACTCAATTCTAGAATTTTCCACCAAAATCAATTATAAACCTAATTTACGAATCCGACACCTCTTAAAATTCACAACAAATCATTCGTGCATTTTTAACGGTTCAAAATTTGTGGACATATACTCAACTTATGTATGTATAACATACCCAAAATTACCACAATCCAACGGTCGGATTAAAAATTATAACCCCATGATATATCTCAAAACCCCGATTTGATTTTTAATACCTCCAATCCGATAAAATCTTGATAAAACACCTCAACATTAATTCCTTCATTAATAACCACATAAATAAATCCATCATTTATATTCATATAAAATAAATATTTCCTTATCATATGAATCAATAATTAATTATTCACAAATAATATTACTGAATCACATTTATAATGACCAAATTTGTTCCCGGAAAGAGGGGCTTTCGATAAGGATCTCTCACTTCTTGGCGCGCCGAATTAGGTGACCAAACCTCTCCTTAGATAGAACTTTCTAGACATTGCCAATAATGTTATCTAATAATATTATTCAAATAATATGAATTATTGATCCGATAATGGGAAATCTTGTGCGATGACAATTATTGAAACAATGAATAATATAAAATACCAACGCAACAATTATTGAATCAATAAAATAAACTATTGAACGGTAACTCATCGTAATAATTATTGAGTAGTGCCTTCTTACGTAAGGATCAATAATTCAACAATCTTTGCAATCTGACCGTATCTTCTTTATCTGCAACCACAGCCATTCATCGTATTTTAACCACCAGGTATTCCAATGATCTTAACGGTAACAACTACGGTCTTAATTCAGTAACAACTACGCCTGTTATTTATAACCACCCAAACTTTGTCGTTTTTTCCTCATCCAATCGCTTTCCGTTATGGGGCCCACACATTATTGCGTCAATACGTCATTTAATATTCCCCAAAAGATCTGAATATTCCACGACCAATAGAATAATCCCTCGACAACAATGAATATTTTATAACCACTTGCTTATTTTGAAGTATTTGCATATTTAACCCCTAACTATCCACATTAATCAAATCAACCCTTACTATTTCAAAATAATAAATAAAGGAAATTCCTTTTTATTTAAAAAATTTCGGGGTCTTACATGTATGGCTGGTGTATTGGCTGATATGAAAAGATTTTTGGAACATAGGAAATCTAGGGTTGGTAAACAACCCAAATTATGGCAATATTTGCAAGCAAGCTCAATTAAATAAATCCAAAAATGTTATTTTAGTAATTTAACAAAGTAATTAAGGGTATTCCTGTCCATGGTACTTGAATCTAGGTTTTAATCACTAGATTTTAAGCCTTAAGGTTTCCCAAATAATTTCTAGGGTTTGAACAATTAAGAATAAAGTTCAATAAAATTTTAATTATAACTTACTAATTAAAAATTAAGATTTTAAATAGAAAATAAGGGTTTTTTTTTAATAATTTAGGGTTTCTAGAACTTTAATTAGGGTTTACCTAATTAATCAAATCATTATATAATACACAACATAAACATATAACACAGTTAAATAACCGTCTTAAACCCACAATTGATTTTTCAAATTAGGGTTTAGCCAAATAATATTAGGGTTTTGAAATTAAACACCATAATTGACCAATCATCATTAATACGTACAAACAGTACATATTTATAGCACTGAAAATTCAAAATATAATTAATATTATATTATTATTCTCATACCTTGACAATAATCCAAAATTAGGGTTTGGATTCCATATCTGATTATTCTTTAATATTTAACCTTAATAATTAAGGTAAAATAATTAACTTACTAATCTGTACTAAAACTCATAAAATAAAATAATTATTATAATTATTCTAAAATCACTTCATATATTATTTGAATAATATATGATTATATATTCATGGAAAATAATTAATAAAAAAATATTTCTATCTTAAAATTAATTATTACAAGAATATACTTTATAGAAATCAAAAATTACGAAATAAAATTATTTGTAAATATTCATGTAATAAATATATTTTTATTTACCACATAAATACATATACACAATATCTTGTACAAATCCTCATCCTTAAGATAAAAAAAATTTATACACAAAATTTTTTATTTATTTATATAGAAAATATCGGGTTGTTACATTCACCCCCCCTTATAAAGATTCCGTCCCCGGAATCACTGTTTTAAAAACCTACACATATACGGTTACATAGAATACACAATCTTTGCAAGTAGATCTCGATCATAATTTGATCGAACTGATCTTTAACTATTCACTTAAAGCTTGTCTTTCTGATTAAACGGAAAAATTGGTTTCTAAAAGAACTCAAATTCCTCCTCAAAATTTCTTTATAAAATAATTTACTATATATAGGAAAATCATGTATAATAAAACAAAAGTTGTATGAATAATACTTGGTATTGCAGTGCCAGCTGCCATCGTATCCTGAACAGTCATATTGTAGACCCATGATGTTGATTTTGTTGGTTTGTTCGATGACGTAGGTCCCATGATTGCTAACATCCCGCTGCCCTTACCAGTATTCACACTTCCTGACTCCGTCCTCCTCTTCGAACAATCCTTCACCTGGTTTTCAGTCGATCAGCACAAAAAACATCCACTATTCATCCTAGGATTAGGGAAGTTGGGAGAGATATGGCCCTCCTGCCCGCACTTATAGCACACGAACTTCCCCTTCAAACATTCTCCAGAGTGGTTCTTTCCACAATTCTTACACTGTACCGCTGGCTTTTTAACTCCTTCTTGTTTTATCTGAACATTCCTAACGTAGTTTCCCTTCCTCTTGTTACTACCACCCCTATTCCCACAATTAATTTCCTCCTTCTCAGCTCCTTCGATCTTACCCTTCTTCTTCTCCTTGTTGTAGAGGCTCATAGCCTCACTTCCCTCCTCAACAATAATTGCATTCTCCATGAGTGCTGCAAATGTAGGAATCTGCAACACCGCCACCTTATTGTAGAGCCAGGGTTTTAATCCCAGCTCAAACCTCCTTGCCTTTCTAGCCTTCGTATCAACTTGATGCGGGGCAAACCTAGCTAACTCATTAAATTTGGCGGCGTATTCAGACACCGTCATATTCTCCTGCTTCAACTCTAAAAATTTCACCTCCATCCTAGCCTGCATACTAGGTGAAAAATAATTTTTGAAAAATAGTGTTTTAAACCTATCCCATGTAACTATACCTACTCCTGCCCTCGCTTGATTCGCTTCCCATCAGAAATTTGCTTCGCCCTTCATCATGTAGGTGGCAAAAGCGGTCTTTTGCCCCTCAACTACCCTAACTACCACGAATTCTTTTTCAATATCATTAACCCAAGTCTGGGCTTTAACAGGGTCAGTTGTACCTTTAAATTCTGGCGGTCCTACAGCCTTAAATTCTTTGAAGTTCGCTAAGCGGTTGTCCGGCTGGTTTCCAGCGACTGGTATTCCTTGCTGCATAGCTTGTGCTACCATGTTGGCAAAGTGTTGCATCGGGTCCACTTGTTGTTGTCCTTCAACGTTATTGATAGATTCTTCTGCCCTTTGATTGCGAGTTCGACGTCTTAGCGGCATTATCTGATTAAATGAAATCATAAATTTAACTTACATTCTAAACCTTATCACATAAGTTTAATATTTTAAACTTGTTTCATTTCTCAAACTTAGATTCATATTCATTCAACGAATATTTTACATAACACAGCACATAATGCTTTAACATCATTCATCCCTTTGTGACTACAAAAGTCGGGATTTACAGTCTTAACTTAATACAAAAGTTGGAAACATTACCTTACACAGACATACTTATCATATATATTATATTAAACACACCTACACAACAGAACCTATACTACCTATTTATTACTCCTTTTCCTTGGACACCCTCTCGCCTGATGACCTTCTATCCCACAGATAAAACATACTCCTTTTTTGTAGTCAGGACAATACAGAGTGGTATGTCCCTCATAGCCGCAAAGATAACATATTCTTTTCCATTTCTTCTTATTGGATTTTCCTAAGTCATGGTCTTCTATCTTTCTTTTTCCCTTCTTGTCCGGAGCTGCACACGATGTGTTGCTTGTGGCTCCTATCTTATTAATTTGGATCTTAAGCTTATCTTGTCCTTCCATTGTTTCTATTAACGCTTGACGCAACTGACTATTCAACAGCTTTTCTATCTCCCACAGCCTTTCCAGAGATGAAACCTTGTTCCTCAGATCCTGCACCTCCGTTGATGCTTGATCAGCTTGAACTTTAGTTTCTGAATCGCTATCTGTCAGCTCCACCATCTCTGGATCTGGTACTACGTTTTCTACAATAACCAACTCGTCTGAGTTGTTTGCACCGTGAGCCTCTATTTCAGCTATTGGCTTCGATATCAGCTCGAGTGTATCTTCATGCTATATGCATATAACAAGCCTTTTCCACCAGACATCTACACATATAAACTATCTTGATTAGCATATAGTATACACACACAACAAATAATAGTTTTATATGAGTTATCTTTTATTTTTTTGGACGATGAACTTAGTCAATTCATCTATTTTTAAACTCTATATGAGTTATTTATATTTTCAACGTTTCCCTCTGTTCTAAGGTTATAGCCTAAGGTCTAACCCACCTATGGTTTTTAACCCTAAGCTCTGATACCAACCTGTAAAGACCCCAAACTCGGGTACTTGAAACCCGAACTCGGTTCTTCACGATACCATTTCTATGAGCGGAATAATACTAATAATAAAAACAATAATATAAAGATCAACTTAATTTACATATCATCAGAGTCTAATCCCAAAAATGTAACCTTTAAACATTCATTACAAACCATGATAGATAATATTTATTATACTTATCTTAATAATATTAAACTATTACATAAGATAACATTCATTCATTCAGCAACCTTTCCCTTTCCCTTGTTTTTAGCAGAGCTCTCTGATCGTTCACACTTAGCTGAAAATATTTAAATTAAGCAAGGATGAGCATTTGAGTGCCCAGCAAGTAATAATTATATATATATATATATAAGCTGAAAGAATTTAAATGTTTTCTTTGTACTATTCTTCTACAATAAGTCAATAGTTGTGAAGTATTATGAACCGATAATAATAACATAACAACTCTCTTTCAAATTTTTGAAACTACATATTGACTATAATTGGGGTTATGGTGACATGCCATGAACATTGTTTTCATTTTTGAAAAGATTAAATAGAAATTCATCTGTAAACCGTCATAACTTATGGGCACGGGGGGTGATCGACCGATTATGCCTGCGTTGATCAATACTACATTAGAAGAACGATAGGATCGTTCACTCATCCACACCTTGGTGCATAAATAGTTTTCCGTGTAGGGATGTTCATACTTATGCGGGTTTTTCAAATCATAGGTTTTATCTTTTTCAACAATAATCTATAATTCAACATATATGTATACGGGTAATTGACAAAGTATATCAACATGTGATTAAATACAATGATTATCCAAGTGGGGACACTTGTATAACCATTTATAGAAATTAACGAACATAATATATATATATATATATATATCTGAATTATCATATACTAACATGTTGATATTCAATGAGCGTATATAATATAAGGTTAATAATCTGTACAGTAATAATATAGTTTAAAAACATTCTTACTCATGTCCATTGCATAAAGAAAATGCAAAGGTAAAATACTTGTCTGATGCGCTGCTTACAACTTGCAATTTAGATTTATCGTTTATCTCACGACCTATCATTAATAAGATCGTTCGTTCGATTAGAACAATATACTATAACACATAGTACTGCAATTCGCAGTCTGCACAAAACATAATCACATTATTACCTATGTTTAATAACCATTGAATCACAAATAATCACATATCTAATTAACTTATCTAAGTCCAGATCAATTTCTGAAACATGTCGGTGTACTAACAGCTTTATCGGGTAATTATCAAGTCTAAGACTCTATTCTGTAACTCAATATCCGAACGTATCAGTCATATTATTTTTAAATGACTTATAATAATTTTTAAAATATTTATTATAATTTATCATGAATTTTCAAACATAGGAATCATATTTAAATGATTTAAATACTAATCAATTTTATTATCATTAATATTTAATTAATATTAAACTATTAATGAAATCATTTCCAAAATATTAAATTTATTTATAATAACTTGAAATACTTTTAAAGTATTAATATTACCCTTAAATAATTTTTAAAACATTTAAAATTAATTTTAAATAATTATCATTAATATTAAAGTATTAATGTTTTATTTATCAAAATATTAAAAGTCATTAAGTATAACTTAAAATATTTTTAATTTATTTATATCCCTTTTAAATAATTTTTAAATTAATAAAACCATTTTTAAACTATTTATTTAATATAATTATTAAATAACTTTAATATCATTAATAATAAAATAATAATTATTAATATTAAATTATTAATGAAATTATCCTTTAAATATTAAAAGTTATATTTTATAACTTAAAATATCTTTAAACACTTTATTTTCATTTAAAATGATTATTATAATATTAAAATCATTTTTAAACTTAATTATTTAATATAATTATTAAATAACTTTAATATCATTAATTATAATTAATTAATGAAATTTACCTTTAAATATTAAAAGTTATATTTTATAACTTAAAATATTTTTAAATACCTTATTATTATTTAAAATGATTTTTAATATAATAAAATGATTTTTAATTAATTTATTTAATTTATTTAGTAAATAAATTAATTATCATTAATATTAATTTATTAATGAAATTTATCACAAAATATTAAAAGTGATTAAAAATAACTTAATATATTTTCTTATATCATAATATAATTTTAAATGATTTTTCATGTATTAAAATCATTTTAAATACCTTTTTAAATAATAAATTAAATAAATTAAATACTTTTTATATTCCAAAAATATTAAATATTTATGAAATATATCAAAAATAATTAAAATATAATTTTTGGACATTAAAATAATTTTTAATAATTTATTTTGTATTTTTAATAATTAAAAACTATTTTTTTTCTATTTATTAAATAATTTCTAGAAAATAATATAATGTTTGTCGCTAAAGGCCACCTATCGTGATAAAAACTGTCGCTATAGGTGTTCTTCATGTTCTTGAGCATTCATAAGACAGTTTCGAGGGGTTCTATTTGACCAAGATTAAAATCGTGTGTAGTGTGTTTCTGGACTCGTTTCTGGACAGATCTGGTAGACCTAATGTAAGACTACAAGATCTAGTAACAAATACGTTCATATCATACATGAAATGAAAGATCTAAGCCATCAAAGTTGCTGTCAAAGGTTGTTCTTCATTTCTGGGTTGCCCAGAAATGAATAACATATCGTGGGGCTCACTTTGGACCTCCACTACATTCGGATCGTGTACTGTTTTAGTGATCTAGGACTTCTAGGTTCTATCCCACATGTAACACTACAAAGGATCACAAAACATAACCATAACAACAAAACAATAGCAAGATATAGATCGGTCAAAGGCTGTCAGAACACATAGCCAAAGGTTTTCTGTGTTGCCCAGAAAACCAGATCCGTGATTAAGCTACCCACTTTGACCGATCCCTGAAGCCAGCATACTAGATTTTTAGGAGATTTTAAGGCATAATATTAGAGATCATATACAGGACTACAAGTTAAATACAACAATCAAACTAAAACATCAACAAAATGACAGATTTAGACGCTTGAATACAACATCGAATGACTTGTTAAGTGGTTTACGGGTTGCTTTAGAAATTGTCCATTCGATCTTTGGTCAACGGTATTTGACCGTTAATAACTAACAATATACACATCAAATGACCTCGATTCTTTTTGCAGATTAAAGACAACACTACAAACTACATATCACAACTTATAAACAACAAAAATCATAAATTATCAAGGATCTGTGGCCTCTGACAATCGTTGTCAGACCACAGAACCAAGTTTTTTCAGATTTTACAAAAACTCAAATCCGAGCCTCTAGATGTTATGGATATAACATCTAGAAACCCAGATCATCAATAGACATTACTAACAACATATTCTAACAACAAATCATAACATCTAACGACAGATTGATGGACAGATTTTTCAAGTAGGGTTCATACCTTCTTTGATCAATTGATGATTCTGTGCTTATGATATGTTATGGTTGATCGTGGGGCTGTTCTTAGAGACTGAGGAACTTATGAAATTTGTGGCTTTAGGTGAGAGAGAGACTTGGATGTGGAATGTGATCAAATGAGCAATAAATGACATTTTCTCTCTCTTGGATCTATATATATATATGCTAGATGCAATGTATGGCTGGTGTATTGACTGATATGAAAAGATTTTTGGAACATAGGAAATCTAGGGTTGGTAAACAACCCAAATTATGGCAATATTTGCAAGCAAGCTCAATTAAATAAATCCAAAAATGTTATTTTAGTAATTTAACAAAGTAATTAAGGGTATTCCTGTCCATGGTACTTGAATCTAGGTTTTAATCACTAGATTTTAAGCCTTAAGGTTTCCCAAATAATTTCTAGGGTTTGAACAATTAAGACTAAAGTTCAATAAAATTTTAATTATAACTTACTAATTAAAAATTAGGGTTTTAAATAGAAAATTATGGTTTTTTTAATAATTTAGGGTTTCTAGAACTTTAATTAGGGTTTACCTAATTAATCAAATCATTATATAATACACAACATAAAACATATAACACAGTTAAATAACCGTCTTAAACCCACAATTGATTTTCAAATTAGGGTTTAGCCAAATAATATTAGGGTTTTGAAATTAAACACCATAATTGACCAATCATCATTAATACGTACAAACAGTACATATTTATAAAGATTGAAAATTCAAAATATAATTAATATTATATTATTATTCTCATACCTTGACAATAATCCAAAATTAGGGTTTGGATTCCATATCGATTATTCTTTCATATTTAACCTTAATAATTAAGGTAAAATAATTAACTTACTAATTTGTACTAAAACTCATATAATAAAATAATTATTATAATTATTCTAAAAATCACTTCATATATTATTTAAATAATATATGATTATATATTCATGGAAAATAATTAATAAAAATATTTCTATCTTAAAATTAATTATTATAAGAATAAACTTTATAGAAATCAAAAATTAGAAATAAAATTATTTGTAAATATTCATGTAATAAATATATTTTTATTTACCACATAAATACATATACACAATATCTTGTACAAATCCTCATCCTTAAGATAAAAAAAAAAAAAATTTATACATAAAATTTCTTATTTATTTATATAGAAAATATCGAGTTATTCTGAGACTTCATCGGACATTAACTCATGTATGAAGAATACATGAATCACAAAGCTTGTCCGGATCGAATCGGAACAAGGGTTGGAAATGCTTGCCTTTAGCGTACCCTTACGAGATATAACACGTGCACTTTAAGTCTTTAAGTCTCTACATGAGATTATAACATCACATGTACACATTAGGTCATTGAATAATCATACATGGTTCCTAAAGAATCTTACCTCCTTCTCAATCTAATTATGTATTAGATTTGTTATTATTGGTTCCGACTTTCTGTTACGTCGTTCTTACTTTCATATGCAATTGATTTATCTTAACCCTAAGTGTTCATACTTAAGGCTTAATTATGTCTTAACAATATTACATTAAGATTCTTAGTTAATTGTTAATCATTGACTATTCATGCTAAACATGTAAACATTCTTTATTGTCTAGGTTTTAAAATTTGTTGCATGGCCACTGACTATTACTATGTCTATGTCTTACATGCATGGCATCACATACTAATCTTAGAAATGGACTTCAATGCATTTGCGACTCGAATCCCTTCATTATGGGTTCTTGACTGCGGCGCAGGTTTCGATGGATGATACCCATTTTGGCGTTATTGGCCTTTGTCTTTTTTATCTTGAGTCACGTCATGACGTGGAATCTGTCTCATGAGATAAATTTGATAGATTTTTAAACTTGTGAGATTTCCGGACTCGTAACTTCTTCATTATAAGTCCGAATTGGCTAGTTCAAGAGCCTACGGTTCACAAATCACATACTCTATGTGTTCATGCTAGAATTTTATCTATTCAACTTTGTTTGCTAAAAATTCACTTATTAGTCCATTTTTAATGAAAACGATAAACATTCGTGAACGTTCAACGCTCGTTTTTTCGTTCTAAGTCGGAATCCGGTAATTTTTGAGTCCGCAACTCTATAATGCCAAATACGACTTGTCTCCATCGAAAACCAACGTTTCCGAGTTCAAACACAAAATCCGACTTTAATTCCAAGAATTTCCCAAATTCGACGATTATCGTCCAATCGTGTGAATTCCGGCAAACTTCATTACTAGTGACTTGCTCAACATTCCAAAAGGATTCATTTTATTATCTAGACATCCCAACTTGCATGATACAATAACTTATACTCAAATTAGGTTATGGCTTATTCTTCATATGACCATAACTTAACAATTTCT
Organism: Panax quinquefolius; assembly: GCA_020205615.1. Lineage (NCBI taxonomy): Eukaryota > Viridiplantae > Streptophyta > Magnoliopsida > Apiales > Araliaceae > Panax > Panax quinquefolius. Next base: position 30,963,547 of record CM035174.1, read on the forward strand.
ATAATACAAGATTTCCTTTCTTTTGACTTATTTAATGATTAAGTCATTTATACAACATTCTTGCATCATATAAATCAAATCAACTTTCTAAGGTAATCATATGATAAGTTCATTCATGTTCTTCATAAGTTAATAACTTATTTAAGTTTAAATTACTTATTCCTTACTTACTCGGCTTAAGTCCATTGATTACCCACTTCTAATATGTTCTTAGCATACATGTTAGTTAAGTTATACTTCTCTTATCAAGCTAGTAGGGTAGAGATGGAAGAATATAGGATCATGAGATCATTACCTTTGAAGACTAACTTCTTCTTTTTTGGAAAATCTAACAATGGAAGGTTGGGCTTATGAGTTCTTATTCTCTCTACCAAATAAGTTACTTATCTTGGATGAAATAACAACCCAGAAATGATTTATGAGCTTCCTATTTATAGGACTTCTAAGCTTAGGGCACTTTGGTCATTAAAACCTTCCACCTCCTTACTAACCTCCTTACTATTCCTAACTTAAGGCCTGAGTAAACTTGTTAACCACAACATTTGCTTGGCCATCACATAAAGGTCTTGCTCTCCACTCAAGGGTCTTGGTCACCACTTCACCCATGGGTTGCCCCATGGATCTTATTTAGCTAATGGATCAAAACTTGGTCTTCATATTATTAATCACTTGGGCTTAATATTATTAATCCCACATAGGTTTACACCTTTATTCATATTGGACTTGCTCTTAATACAAGATCCACCATTCCATTTCATTAGAACATAATATTTAACGCTCTCAATTTAAGTCCGCATGCAAAATATTGCGTTTTCCATACTTAGATTATTATTACATAATCCATCTCGCCTTGATATTATAATGTTACATATTTCTCAGAAGTTCAAAATTAATTCGCGAGCGATAAACAATGAATAGTGTTTTTCGAAAAATTTCTCAGAATGCTTTTATTTTTGTCTTGGAAATTCAAACACTTTAATTCTCTCACATGGTTCAAATACTACGTACGATGTTTTAACGTCGCTAGGTTATAGAACGACATTCATCTTTCTAACACATAATAATAATAAATAATATTATTTTATTCATTATTTAATTCTTTCAAGTATTTTACAATGGATTCGAATTTCTCGGTCGTTACATACACAAACCTTATTCTTATGTTGTATTGTATACACATAACAACCATACATTAGTTATAACTTAATGTCACAATATGATTTACATAATTAATATTTCAAGGTAGTAGATGTAATATGGAAATATAACATACATATAATACATGTACATTTATCACACTTAGGTATACTTTATTAAAATAATAGTTTACAATATGTTCATGGTATATTATTTTAATATATACCCACATACATATTGTCACATACACCTTTCATGATGTATTCATATCATATAGTTTCAATAAACCTTAATATATGGTTACTATATATAGTATAGTCACATAAGTGTCGTCTTACACTATATAATACATGTGTAATCATATATATATATATATATATATATATATATATATATAATATTTAATTATTGCATACTTGCACATATGAATCAATGTAATCTTATTATATTAATAACTTACTTATTTGTTTTATGTCAATTAGATAAATTATTTATTGATTAATTAACAATAGTATTAATTAATCATTTCCTCATTGATTAATTTCCATAACAATTAATATAAATTAATTATTCACTTAATAATTCCTTCGTTGATTAATATCAATATAACGTAATTTTATCCTATGGTTTGTTAATGTTATATATATAACAAAAGTGTTCCATTTTATTTCTAAAGTAGAAAATAATTTTTCTCTAATCGATCATTGGCTAGCAATTTACTTGATTTATCTTATTGGGGGGGTCTGCAATGCACATGCCTTCAGCAAAGGCTAAACTAACTTAGCTTTCAAGCAGTTCAAACATCCATCACCACAATCTTTTTACACAACATGAATTAACTATCATATTGGTAATATTACTAGTTTAAGAGTGTATTCCTTACTTATATGAGATCACCTGATCATACACGATTAATCTTCCTAATTCCCTTTTTAATTCACTTAGTGAATTTCCTCACTTCACAATATGCCACACAATGCATTTCACAATTTTCATTGTCAATTCCACACTTCTCAATACGTATTAATCTTAATACGAATCAATTGAATTATTCAACTTAAAAAAAACATTAACACTTATATTCACATAAATATTGTTTTTTCATTAATATATTCATTTAATAAGACGTGAAAATTCTCGGTTATTACATCACTTATCATAATAATCCAAAAATCATATCATATATACAATAATCATATAATCACGGAAAATAAATAATAACTATTTTTATTACAAAATTAATTTATTATAAGAATATAATCTATAATGATCAATAATTCTTACAAAGAAATTATTTATAATTATTCATGTAATAATTAAATTTTAATTATAACATATGTACATATACTTTACTTTATACATATTCCCACATTTATATATATATAAAAAAATTATATGCAAAATTTCTTATTTAATTATATGGAAAACATTGGGTTATTACATATGAGGCCTTTGAATTGTATCCGTTGAAGACATCCGTTGAAGCATTAAATGTGTTTCCCATTTCTGAGCTTTGATGGAGATTTCTTGCACAACTTCTGATTTGCAGTCTGGCCCACTGACACAGCAAACTGTTGTCTCACTTAACACCTGAAAAAGTATTTTTTGCTGACCCATAGTACTTTCCTTAGCTTCTTCAATACGTTTCTAAGGATGACTGTTGTGTCATTGAGAATTCTGAGGACTTCAACATTTATAACCCATTCCATATTTGTTGGGATTTATTCTTAAACAAATGGGCAAGGCTCGATGCTTCTGACATAGACAGATGATGCTTTAAGATTCTAATCGTGGTGTCTTGCCACCTTAGTGCTTGATCCTATACTGGCAAATGAGAACACTACAATTTCCCTTAAGCACTGGCACACTACGATCTTCACTTGTTTGACTTGCAAACTCTACACTTCCGAGAGCACACTACGATCTCTGAGTTAGCTCGGCAAGCGTTTGGACCACTCTACGATTCCGGGAGAGGCCCTCCAAAGCAGACACACTACGATTCTTGATGCTCTACGATTCTTCCTTGGCTTCTATAATCTCTTGATCAGCTCGATAGACTACGATTCCATTGAATCCTATCTATTACATCTCAAGATATAGATTAACCTAACAACTTTGATCTTTTCATCTATACATTCATTTACAGAATGATAAACATTAAAAGCTTAGATCAACCTAACAAATTTGATCTACCACTAAGTCCTTGTACATATATTCCCCGAAGGACTTTACATATAATCATAAATATTTGCTTTCAACATCAAATTTAAATATGCAATCTCCCAACAAATAGTTGTCATGCGAGTATAGGTATGCCACCGTATGAAGCTCTTTACGGGAGAAAGTGGAGAACACCGTTGTGTTGGAATGAAGTTAGAGTGCGAAAAATGCTAGGACCAGAACTAGTTCAACAAACAACCGACGTAGTGACAACGATAAAAGCCAGACTAGTAGCTACATAAGATCGCCAGAAGAAATACGCAAATTTGCATCGTCAGGACTGAGACTTTTAAGTCAGAAGTTTCGTGTTTTTGAAAGTATCTTCTTGGAAGGGAAAGATAAGATTTGGTTAAACAGGGAAAGTTGAGTCCGAGGTTCATAGGACCATTTGAGGTATTGAAGCGAGTAGGCGAAGAGGCGTACAAAGTAGCTTTACCACCCGAATTGGAACATATTCATAATATGTTTCACATTTCTATGTGGCGTCCGTACAAGCCTGACTATAAGCACATAATATCTTATGAGCCGATTCCAGTAGAGAAGAATCTGACATACGAGGAAAGTCTTGTCCAAATAATAGATAGGAAAGAGCAAACTTTGCAAAATAAAACCATAGCTTCTGTAAAAGTAATTTGGCAAAACCACAACGCCGAGGAGGCTACGTGGGAGTTAGAGAATAAGATGAGGAGGGATTATCACCATCTATTTGTGTAACCTTGTACAAATTTCAAGAACGGAATTTTTATAAGGGGGAGGATGTAATACCCTAGAATTTTTTGAATATTATTAATAATTATATTGATAAAAAGTCATATATTTATTTGAATATAAATAAATATTGTGTGTCACGGGATATAATTATTTGACAATTATGTGCTATGGTGGAACTGGTGAAAAGATTAATGTAAAGCTTATGATAATTGTCTAGTGTGGCAAGATAATAAAAATAAGTGTGCTATCAGTAAATGAAGAGAATAATCAATTTAGATTATGAACTAAATTCAGCAGTGGCTGAAGTCTAAGATTTTCCCAAAGTGGCGCAGTTGCACCGGTAGCAAGACTTGAAAAAATAATTTCGACTGTGTGCATGAGTTACAAAGATGGTTTATTAACATTAATAGAGAATAAGTGATATAGTGGACCAAGTACCAGTATTATTATGGTGAATATTATTATTAAATGTTGTTATGTACCACCATATGTAGTATAGGAGAATGTAGGTAGTAGTGCCATATAATTACCCCATGCATGAAATATTAAATAAGGTGTGACACTAATTATGAATAATGTTATACAAAACTATATAGTAAAAGTAAGTAAATCATAAAGTTGATTTAGATGAGTTTTGTTACCTCATCATGTGTGGTGGGACAATTAAATGTGTATTTTAAAATATGGGATTAAATAAATATGTACTATTAAAATATTTATTTCAATACTACTGTGTAATTAAATAAAGTTTTATGGAAATATTGAATTATTAGTAACCAATTAAAATGTGTCCATACATGTTGTAAATATGAATTATACTAGACTAATGTATATGAATTATATGATCTGGGTACATATATAATCCCTAACTTTTCATTATGTAGTAACATTGGTACATTAAAATTCACATGAGGGAACCAAAAAGGAACTAAACTAAGAACATTGGAACTAAAATGCTGAGTTTTATAAGCCTTGTCCCAAATTAGTTGGCCCAAACAGTACCCTATGTATCCTTTACGTAAAATGCAAAGCTAAGAATAGTAGATATAATAACCCGATATTTTCTATATAAATAAATAAGAAATTTTGTATATAATTTTTTTTATTTGAAGATGGGAATATGTGCCAAGTAATGTGTATGTATATATGTGATAAATAAAATTTATTTATTACATAAATATTTTCAAATAATTTTATTTTAGAATAATTGATCATTATAACGTATATACTTATAATAATTAATCTTATAGTAGAAATGTCCTTATTATTTATTTTCTATGAAAATGTGATTTTTATATTATTTAAATAATATATGAAATGATTATTGGAATTATTATAATTACTATTTTATTATATGAATTTTTGTTCAGATTATTATGTTAATTATTTTAACTTAATTAATAATGTTAGATATGAAAAATAAATCGATATGGAATCCAAACCCTAAATTTGGGTATTGATCAAGGGATGAGAATAAAAATATAATATTAATTATATTTTTATTTTTCGATCTTATAAATATGTCTTTGTAAATGACTAGGCCCGATAATGGTTGGCTAATTATGGTAAATTATGTTATAACCCTCATATCATGTTATTAAACCCTAATCGTTAAACTCGGTTATGAGTTTAAGATAGAGTAGTAATTGTGTTATATGAATTTTGTGTATTATTAGATTTAATGTTAATTAGAGAAAACCCTAATTAATATTTGAAAACCCTGATTTAAATATTTGAAACCCTAATTTGCTAATTAGGAACCCTAATTACAAATTTTAGAAACCCTAATTATTATTTTAGCAAATTGAATTGTTAATTTTGGAAACCTAATGATGTTAAGGAACCCTAATTATTTAAACCCTAATTTTCTATTAAAAACCCTAATTTCTATTAAAAACCCTAATTTAATTAGTGTGTTTAAAATTAAAATTTTATTACACTTTAATTTTTAATTGTCCAAACCCTAGTAATTATTTGGGAAACTTTAAGATGTAAAATCTAGTGAATAAATCCTAGATTCAAGCACCTTGGACAAAAATACCCTTGAGATTAAAATAAAATTACAATTTTACCCTTTTGTCTTATTTGTTGAATTATTGCTAGCCAAATATTTGCAAGATCTGGCCAGCCAGCCCCTAAACCTACCTATGAGCCTACAATCTATAACACATCACATGATCAGCCATCCCATACATTGCATACATGATTTACTAGATTTAAAAGAGAGAAAGTGCTCATTTTTGGCCTAATTTGTTCACAAATACATAGCCATAATCTCTCAAGACCAAACCTCCAAAATTTCCTCGTTAGATCAGTCACAAAGCAAGCCCCACGATTATCATTAACAAATCATAAAGTCAGCAACAAGATCAAGGCTTAGAAAAGGTGCAAACCCTAAATTTGAAAATCTTTTGATCTTATGTTAGATGTAATTTTTTTTTGTGTTAAACATGTTGTAAGGGGTGTTAATCAATGATCTGGGTTGCTAGATGTTAGATCCATAACATTTAAAGGCTCAGATTTGATGATTTTCCAAATCTGGAAATTTTTGAAAATAAGGGTCTGACAGTGAATGTCAGGTCCTATAGATCTCGATCTGTTACGTGTTTTGTGTTTTAAAAGTTTGTACTTGTAGTCTGTTAGGAGATCTTTAATATGGAACTTGATTCAGGTCCATATCTGTTGTAGATTAATAGATATTTGTGGCCAAAGTGAGTTGACCGATCAGAAATTCTGAGTTTCAGGGCAACCCATAAACCCATAATTTCTGACAGTCATTTTTAGAGCTTCTGTTATTGCTGATCCGTTATAATATGGACATGTTCTTGTTATATACTTGTAGATTAACATGAGTACTACATATATATGTTTTTATATTACCCAAATACGTAACAGAATCGAATTGAGAGTTGGTCAAACTTAGGTTGACGAAACTGCTCAAGAACATTTCTGGAAAACCCAGAAATGTTCAAGAACAGTTTTTGGGCATACCTTGACCGGCCCATAGATCTTTCTTGTGTTGATGTTATGATAATCGTATGTTATGTTATTGTACCTTGACATACCTATTATAGCTTTGAAACTTAATATCACTTTAACCAAGAATAGAACATAGAAATAATCTAGCCCAAAGATGGACCCTTGAAGCTACTAGGTTTCTGGGTTACCCAGAAAACCCAGATCTGGTCTGACATCAACTTTGGAGGTTCATATCTTTCTGATCTGTTAAGGTATGACATAGATGATGCTTGATTCATGTAGTATTACAAAAACACTCTAAGATCAAGGTTTAACTTGGCCCGGAAACGTATTACACAGAGAATGAATCTTGGTCAAAGGAGGCCACTCGGGAACTGACAAGATTTTCTGGGTTTTCATGATGAACATGAAGAACACCTATAGCGACAGTTACTTGCTAAACTATAGGTGATCTTCTAACGACAATTAATTACTAAAATTATTATTTTATTAAATAATTAGAAAAAATGGCTTTTAATTATGGAAAATACCAAATAAATTATTAAAAATTAATTTAAAGTCCTAGAAAATTAGTTTTAATTATTTTAAGTATATTTCATAAATATTTAATATTTTGGAATATAAAAAGTATTTAATTTATTTAAGTATAATATTAAATAAATTATTTACAAATGATTTTATACATAAAAAATTATTTAAAAATATGTTATGATATAAAAAAATATTTTAAGTTATTTTCTATAACTTTTAATATTTTGTGATGTATTTCATTAATAATTAAATTTTAATGATGATTAATTTATTTAATAAGGATATTAAATAAATGATGAAAAATAGAATTAATGATTTAAAATTTATATAAAAATGATTTAGAGATTATAAAAATATTTTAAGTTATAAAATATAACTTTTGATATTTTGTCATGAAAAATATTAATATTTTAATATTAAGGATATTAGATTTATTTAATAATTATATTAAATAAAGTAATGTAAAAATGATTTTAATATTAGAAAAATCATTTTAGATGAAAATAAAGTGTTTAAAGATATTTTAAGTTATAAAATATAACTTTTAATATTTAAAGGATAATTTAATTAATAATTTAATCTTAATGATATTAATTTAACATTAATGATATTAAATTTTTTAATAATTATATTAAATAAATAGTTTTAAAATGGTTTTAATTATTTAAAAGGATATAAATGAATTAAAAATATTTAAGTTATAATTAATGACGTTTAATATTTGGATAAATAGTACATTAATACTTAAATATTAATGGTAATTATTTAATAATGATTTTAAATGTTTTAAAAATCATTTAAAGGTAATATTAATAATTTAATAATATTTTGAGTTATTATAAATAACTTTAATATTTTGACAATGGTTTCATTAATAGTTTAATATTAAATTAAATGTTAATGATAGTAGAATTGTATAATATTTAAATCATTTAATTATGATTTCGGTGTTTGAAAATTATGATAAATTATAATAAGTTTTTAAAAATTATTTTAAGTCATTTAAAAATAATATGACCGATAATTACAATTATTGAACTAACTGGATATAGTCTTAGACTCGATTATTACCCGATAAAACTGTCGGTACGCCGAAATATTTCAGAAATTGATCTAGACTTAGAAAAATTGACTAGATATGTGTTTGCTAGTGAATCAATAACTGTAAGATATATGTGACAAGGTGATTAGGTTATGTGCTGACTTCAATAGACAGTGTTATGTGTTACGATATATTATTCTAATCGAACGAATGATCTTATTACTGATAGGTCGCTGTATAAAAAATTAATTTATGTTGCGTTATTGTAAAGGCATTGACTCGAATGATATCCTACTTTTTGCATTTACTTTATCTGATGGGCATGCGTAAAAAGTTTGAAATTATATTATTATTGTGCGGATTATTAACTCTATTACTATTGATTATGTATCCAATCTTTGTATTCATACAACTTCTTACATTATCCGATCATTGTATTATTGTATAATTGGATATTTATTACATTAGTTAATTAGTATATATGGTTGAGGCAAGTGTCCCCACTTGGATAACCATTGCATTAATCATATGTTGATACATACTTATTGATTTCAAGTATGTATCGTTGACTTAAAAGCCGTCTAAGCTATTTGATTCAACTTAGACATAAAAATATTGTTGAACAAGATAGAAACGTTATTGTATCCAACCAGTTGTTTTGTTTGGTTCAGACTAAGTATGAACATCCCGAATATGGGAAAACTTTTGTGCACCTAAGGTGGATAGAGTGAATGATAATATCGTTCTTGTATGTAGTATTGACCAATACAGGGCAAAATAGGCTGATCACCCCCCATGCCCGTAAGTTATGACGGTTTACAGATGAATTTATGTTTAACCTTTTCAAAAATAGAAAACAATGTTCATAGTATGTTGAATGATCTCCAGTTATAGTCAATACGTAGTTTCAAAAATTTCATATAGAAGTGATATGTTGTTATTATTGGTTCAGCTTACTTCATAACTGTTGATTCGTTATAGAAGTGTCTTTCAAAGAAAACATTTAATTCTTTCAGCTAATATATATTGTGTTTATTACTTGCTGGGCAATTAAATGCTCATTCTTGATTTAAATTTAAATATTTTAAGCTAAGTATGAACAACCAGAAGGTTCAAGCAAGAACAAGGGGAATGGAAAGTTGTTCGAATGAGATTTATAATATTCTGTGTAATAGTTAAAGTTTATTATGACAATGATATTTATTATCTATGATGTAATGAATGTTTAAAGGTCACGTACCTGGGATTTAGACTTTGATATATGTAAATTAAGTTTGATATTTATATTATTGTTATTATTATTAGTATTACTCCGCTCATAGAAATAGTATCAAGAAGCACCGAGTTCGGGTTTCAAGTACCCGGATTTGGGGGCATCACAGTAGCTACAACTGGGTTATGATGGCTGGAGATGGCTGAGGAAGAAGTGGTTGAGCAACTCTTCTATAACCATTAGTTTCTTCTTCTACCTCATGGATTCAAACCTTAATGTAAAGCCAATAACTAGTCACTTAATTTTCTATATAAGGCAATCTTCTTCTTCATTTCTTATTTCTATGAATTGTCTGAGAAATTCTAAGTTGAGAGTGATAGTTCCTTTGTTGATTAAAATGGAGTCTGAGAGTTGCAGAGAATTGTAATCCAACTTCTTAGAAGGTAAATTCTTGTTTTATGTTTTTAATTCCAAACTAGGTAAATGGAAGAAATTCTCATCAATTCTTGTGAACTTGATTTAGAAATTGCTACCAATGTGTTTATGAAGTTTATATGCATGTATGGAACCTCTGAGAATAGGTTTAAGCATGTTAAAATGAAGAAAAATTGATGTGGGTTTGATCTCTGCCGAAGTAGAGGCCCTTACGGGTATCCCGGGGTAGGTGCGACTCTGTGCGCTCCTGCTGATTCAACACTGGCCTTGTTGTCTTGGTGCACCGATCTAGATTTTTGACTTCTGATGTAATATGGTAGTTCTAACATGATAATACAACTTATACATGTCTGAAAAATAGACCTGATTTGTGAACTTAAGTTCCTTTGCATATCATGAGAACCTTAACTTGCTTTAGTAGGTGTTTTCTAACAAAGACTTGGAGTTAAAAATGAACCTTGATGAAACTAATGATGTCTCAGTTCTGATTTTGTGATCATGTATATATGGTTTAGCTATGCATGAAACGTGATTCAAAGTAATACGCATGTATTAAGAAATACTTTATCTTAGGTTAAAATAACTTTTAAAAGCAAACTTGGATGTGTTGTAAACTAATATTATGAACATGATGGTGTGTATTATCTGAACTTAGAGCATGTATGATTAACACCCCTATGTGATCACACATGACTCATACGTATGTCCATCTTGGTTAGACACAATGGAAATTAGTCAAGCATGAGTTAGAGAAGTTTTAAAGTAATAAAAGATGTTAGTCGTGGGTATATGATGTTAACCCTTGTGAGCATGCATACTAATTGATTTCATGATTTCCTTACATGGATACATGGTAAACATAGTAGTCCTCATGATTTCATATCCTTAAATGGCCTTTACTCATAAGAGATACTAACTAAAAACTATAACATGTAGAGTGGAACTTGGATGAACTTTAAGAGCATGCAAACTATTTAATGTGTTGTGCTATGTACGTGGTAATATCCATGCATGTTTTGGGATGAGATAGCACATGGAGAGAAAAGATCCACTCTGGTCTGGCCAGGGGACAACGCAGTTGTGCCATCCTAAACTTTAATCGGTATGATTCGCCCTCCTATGATTGTTACGATGGTTTGTTTGTAATATGTAAACTGGTATCATGTGTGTTATACTATTTTATGTCATATTACATGATTACCATGATGTTTAAAGAGTTCTAATACATAGTGGCCTTATGCAACCTAGAATCTAAAGTTTTACACAAACTTTCATGTTTCTTTTATACAAGCTAAATATATGATGGTTATATAGGTACGTGGTGTGATAGCATGTTAATGTGATATTCCATTTACGTTGCTAAGATAGAAATGGATGTGTGTAAGACACTGAATTTTATGAAATGAAAGTATTTAATTTTTTTATAATTATTATTTTATTTAGTAAATGGTTAAATTGATAAAGGGTTAAAGTTAAGGGTGATATGTGAAAATTTTGCAAAGTAAGCAAGTTGTCATAAAATATTCGTTTGGTCGGGGAATATTTTTTTGTCGTGGAATATGCGTACAACGACACAATCATTGGTGGACCCCATAATAGAAGTATTGTCGGAGTTAGAAAATGACAGAAATATCTTTTTATAAAAATAACGACGAAAGTTTTACCGTTAAACTGTTGAAATACCCGATGGTAAAAGTACATTAATACGCGTGGTTGCATAGTAGCACACAATATTGTACAGTATCTTTGATTATTGATGCTTACGTGAGAAGTCACTCAGTTTTATCCAATTATTGCCACAGTAATTGCTGCATAGTATCTCTCATATTATTGATTCAATTATTCTCACATTATCATCTGCACAATATTTTATATTATTAAATCAATAATTGAGACAACAAAGTTATTCATATTATTATTTGTATTATTGACGATGTCTAGAAAGTTCTGTCGAGAAAAAGGGTTTGGTCACCTAATTGTGCGCCAATAGGGAGAAATCCTTATCGGAAAGCCCCCTCTTTCGTGGTAATGATCTGGTTGTTAAATATTGTGAGTTATAATATTAATGATGAATAAGTTCGTGCTGATTAAAGATGTTTGTTTATTTAGTTTTCTTTAATTCTTCTGTGACCCAATTACCCTCAAAGGAGGTAATTGAGTGATTTCCTGGTTTTGTTATTATTATTGATCAAACGGGTAATTAATCGGATAAATGAGCAATTAATTGATATTAGTTCACATGCAAATTACTATTGGTTCACATGTATGTAACTATTGATTCACATGCATGTATTATTAGGGGTGGTGGTGCAAGATTGATAATACTTGAAGGACTAAATTAAAAATGGAGGTATAGATGAAGGTACTATACTATAATAATTCAAGCCTCTAATCGTGCAATTATTAAACGAAGAACATGAAGGGTAATTAAATGAAGAATTGTATTGTATGGTTTAAGAATAATTAAACGAAGAACGTGAAGGGTAAATAAGTAAACCGTGAATGGTATTCAACGGTGGTACTTCACCAATGACAATCGAGTAACGGTTTAATGACGTAAGAACGTTAGTAAGCCATAAGTAAGATTAATAAGTCGAATTGATCTTTATTAATGAAGTGAATTCATTTAAGACATAGAAGAGAAAGAAGTTGGTAAGAACGATGTAAATTATAATGGCAAGCCGGAACCAAAAATAACAAATCTAATACATGATTAGATTGAGAAGAAGGGTAAGATTCATTAGGAACCATGTATGTTCATTCATGACCTAATGTGGTATGTTATGTGGTTATGTGTTGTAAAAACTGTAAAGACTCAAAGGAGAAGTAATTTTACTGTAGCAGACGCTGAAGGCAAGTTTTCTTAACGCTTGTCTAACCTTCGTGTTAGCCAGGTTTTCAGTGATTCATGTTATGAGACGCATGAATTGTTTTACGAAAGGGTTGATGCCAGTTTTACTCGATTAGACTATTCTTAAAAGATTGATTGATTTCTTTATAAGTCTTTCAATATAGAATTGATAACGCTATCCTACGCCAATTGTTTGGTACGGATTCAAGATAAGCCTGAGTATGAATAAACAAATGTATTTTTCATCGATTATTCGATGGGCACGTGAGGTTTCTAAAACTTAAACGTAAATACGTTTAACGGATAAGTGTTGATCAACATAGAGTACTATAGGTTGATCACCTACAAGTGCTCATAAGTAATGTCGGACTTACGGACTTGATGTCGGGTTGTCCTTTTCATGAATAAAAGCTAAAGAGAATGTTCATGGTGTATCGACCTACTCAGAATTTCCAAACTACTATATATACTTCGGAATTATTTTATGAGATGAGAAGTGTTATTCAATGTTTTATAGTACTTCATAACTATTGTTTAGTTATCGAAGAATAATCATATGATTCTCGAAGTGATATCTATATAATATTTTGTTAGACTTGCTAAGCTAGTTATGCTCACTTCTTGCTGGAATCATATGATTGCAGCTAAGGTCGAGCGAACCGAGGGTTACAGTAGAGATAAAGGCAATGCGAAGTTGAATGATTAGTTTATCTTGTAATAGACTAGTAAGTTTATGTACTATATTATGATGAACAAAGAATGTAATGGTTTCAGAACCTAGGAATGGGATGTAATATTATTAATGTAATAAGAATGTCGTTGATACACACATTTTGATGTTGTTTCAATAGAATGAATGTCTGATTATAGTCTTAGTGTAGCACTATCTCATCGGGTTGGAAGATACTCGATTTGGGGCGTCACGGTAAAAAGTAATAAGATGTCGTGTGGTTGCATAGTAGCACACGGTATTGTATAGTATCTTTGATTATTGATGCTTACGTGAGAAGTCACTCAGTTTTATTCAATTATTGTCACAGTAATTGCTGCATAATATCTCTCATATTATTGATTCAATAATTGTCACAGTATCATCTGCATAATATTTATATTATTAAATCAATAATTGAGACGACAAATTTATTCATATTATTATTTGCATTATTGACGATGTCTAGAAAGTTCTGTCGAGGAAAGGGGTTTGGTCACCTAATTGCGCACCAATAGGGAGAAATCCTTATCGGAAAGCCCCTTCTTTCCTGGGAATGATCCTGTTGTTAAATATTATGAGTTATAATATTAATGATGAATAAGTTCGCGTTGATTAAAAATGTTTGTACATTTAGTTTTCTTTAATTCTTCTGTGACCCAATTACCCTCAAAGGAGGTAATTCTGTGATTTGGTTTTGTTATTATTATTAACGAAACGGGCAATTAATCGGATAAATGAGCAATTAATTGCTATTAGTTCACATGCAAATTATGGTTGGTTCACATGTATGGAACTATTAATTCACATGCATGTACTATTAGGGGAGGTGGTGCAAGATTGATAATACTTGAATTCAAGTATTATCAATCTTGCACCACCTCCCCTAATAGTATTATACTGTAATAATTTGAGCCCCTAATCGTGCAATTATCAAAACTATATATTCCTATAAATAGAAGCTCATTCTTCTTTCATTCTCACCAATTCACTAAGACTCGCAAGAGCAATTATAGAGAGAAAAGCTATAGAGAGATAGAAGAAGAGTATTCTGCTACTACACTATTCTAGTATCCAATCTTCTTCTAAGGTATGAGATATTATTTTTTCAATATTTATATGAAATAATATTTTCTTCCATACTCTGTAGTATGTAAGTAATATGTTTTTCGTCCCGTATTCCCGATTATTGTGACACCCCCAAATCCCGGTATGTCATTACCTCAAGATTTGGTGTTCACTTAATCAAAACATTCATATCTAACTACCCAATCATAATATAATTGAATAAATAAACATGCCCATACAGGATTACATTAAATAAAATCTCCCAGGTTATCTAACCTTTACAAAAATCATTCATGCGGAAAATTAAATAAACTTCATTACAATCTTTAAATCAAAGTCTGATAATAAAACTATCAAAACTATTACAAGTCTTCAGTACTTGTTTATCTTTCACTTTCCCTTACTGGTGCTAGGTACGTCACCCTTTTTTCTTTTAGGCGTAAGAAATTTTGAGCAAGAGTAAGCAAACAAGGCTCACTTGGAATAACAATAAATAAAACTTTAACCTTTACATCACTTGCCATATACTAGGCTTAATAGAACAGAACAATACGTTTTATTAACATTCAAAAAATCATAACATTCACTGAGGGTCTAATGACCACGAACCATGTCCACGGTTATAAGTAATGTGACGAACGAGATTTTGTAAATTTATTTTAATATTTATTAAATTAAATAAATATTTTTCGATGATTTAATTATTGTATTAAATAATTAATTAATGCAATTGTGGTAGATTAATTTAATTATATGTGGTACATTTATTAAATTAATGTAGAGAATAATTATTATTCAAGTATGTGATTATGTGAGCTTATTGTATTAAAAGAAATAATTAATAAGCCTAATGTTATTTTAATTAATTTAATAATTAATTAGAGATTTAATAATGAGAAAATTAATTATACGATTATGTGAATTTATGATAGATTATTATATGTTATTTAATTAATTTAAATAAGATATTTGAATTGGGTGTGACATGAATAAAACTATATGATAAAACTTTATTAAATTAAATGGTTTTTGAAATCTATTCTAGCTAGCCAAACGGAGCCCTAATATGAGTTAGGAACAATTAACCCATGATGGGTAACTGACCTCCATAACGCGCGACAGTTTTCTCCTTTATTATCATACGTCTTTTTATTTTCTTTCATTCTTCTTAGTCTAGCAAAGGAAATCACAGAGAGAGTTTGAGATCTTTGAGAGAGATTGTGAATACTGTGATTAAAGGAGAAGAAGTGTGATAAATTGGGAATTGTTGTCACCCAATCTATAATCTAAGCGAGTATTCAAGGTAATCCATTCTTCCCAAATTTTAAAGTTCGTCATTTAGTTTTTTAAAAATGGCTTTTCATATATTCTGTAAGTAAGTCTTTGTGAATTGGGAAATGATGATTGTTATAAGAATATGTGTAATAATTGAGTAGTATAACATATTTACTATATAGACCATATCATCGATGTCATAAAACATGTGTCGTTATCGATGACTTGTTATTTCAAAATTACACAGTATTGGTTTTTGCCTTATTGCCCTATAAGTGGTATTTAATGCGTTGATCATATATTATCCCTAAATTTTACACTCGTATATTATTATACATGTTGATACGAAGAGACCGAACTTTAAACGAACGAATTCGGTGTTATAACGAATCCGCAATATCAATTTTCATGTTTTATTTTCAAAACCTTCAAGAACATCAAAGTCAGTGAAATTATAGATTTTTAATTAAGTGATTATGTGTTTTAATGGGTTAAAATCACTGTATAGATGTTGGGTAACGATTATGTATAAATCATAGCATGTGGGTATATTAATTTAGTGAAATTAATGATCATTTTGTGTCCTTTTCGCTGAACTCCGTGTTCTTCGCGAACTAGGAATCAAAGTCTGGAGTTTCGCATACAACTCAACTCAAGGCTGAAGTCCATGTGCACTTGACATGCCATGCCGTCCGCGCAAGCATGACCATGATCTCGTCTCAGCATGAAAGTGCGTAAGTCTCTCGAAAGTTCGATAAAAGTAATAAAGTTTTGTAAAATGTTTAAGTCTAACAATGTGTTAGTAAATTAATTTAATGAACATGTAAACATGTTAGCAGTATAATGAGATTTTAAAATAGTTGTTTAACATGTAAATAATATAATTGCATGTGGATTGAATTATTGAATACATAATTAGCTTAATAATTCATGAAGTACAAATTATGTGACAAAGTGGTAATTTGACTAGGTATAGTCAATAATCAAAGTAGACAAAGAGAATGAGTTTATGATGATTAGTTAAGTTATAATGAACTGGTATTGTGAATGTGAATGGTATGTAGGATTAAATTCAAAGAACGTGCTTAGTTAAAGTGTAATATACGCACGAGGCAAGTTTCCTAACCCTACTTGTCATTATTGTTCAAGTTTATTATTTACCTCGAGTAAATTATCATTACTATTATTCAAGTTCAATTATTATATTAAAGACTGATTATCTTTTCAAAGCATGATTCAGTTATACAATAATTGTCCTATTGTATACTTCTTGAGATTATTATTCTAATTGAATATCATTATTGTTGAACCTTATTAGACTAGTGAACTTTATTGATTCAACTAGTCCTTAGTTGATGAACGTTCTAAATTTCAGAACCCTTATTGAATTATCCAAACCAAACTTCCTTTGGTGCGGACTCGAATGTCAAACTGAGATGAACAACCCTGCCAAGGGATTTACTTATGCGTTAACGTTAAGATATTGTGCACAGTATGGTACTAATGGCTGATCCCCCTAAGTACGAGTAGAAAGGTCCATAGTCTTATAACTGTTAAAGGTTTCAAGTATAACCCTTGATAACCTATGACATAGTTCAAGGTCTTATGACCCTCAGAAATCTTTTGATTCTTGTTATTCATTCTTGATTCAAAAGTTGAGCTTTTATTCAGATGTCTTTGATTTATTCGCATATTATTATATTGTTATTTCATTATTATACTTGTGGGCAATAGTGCTCACTCTTGCTTAATAATAACATTGCAGTTAAGAACAAAAGAACTGATGAACCTTCCACTAGTAAAGGCAAGGGCAAAGTTAGCAAGTGATGAAGACTTGTTGTTTATATGATGATGTATTTGTTCAAGACTTGATTTAATGATGTTGTTTAAGACTTATTTATTTATGACTCCGCACAGATGTTTAAGGTTAGTTTAACCTGAGATTGTATTATTATTATTCGGATGTTGTAACCCTTAAAGGGAAGATTTTATTTCTATCTATTGCATGGTTTGCATTTATTATGGGTAGATAGATAGATGATATTTGTACAGTGAACACCAAATCCCGTGGAATTGAAGTACTCGATTTGGGGTGTCATGAAGTTAGTATCAAAGTCATAGGTTATGAACCTTAGGTGGGGAATAACCTTAGGTAGTAGCCTTATAGAAAAGAAGATAGTGATGGAAAACTCTTATCGAGTTATAAGAAATGAATTTTTATAATTCGTTGAAGATAATAAAAGACCTTATTTGTTTATGTGTTAAAGTATGCGTTAGATGATACGACTTAGTAACTAAAACTTAAAATTTTATTGTCAGGATGTCGAATGTTGGTGAAGCTAGTCAAGATGGGGAGGAAGAACCCCGTGTACCTATAAGGAACCCCGTGCGAGGAGAGGAGGAGGAGCCCAGACATTCATGTCGTTAGGGAGCAATTGGTACAGAGGGAGTCATCTCCATTGATCACCGTTGTTGGTCAGGAGCATGAGCCCGAGACTCATCCTGAGGAGGATCCTGAGGAGGAATTTGTTGAGGAAGAGGAAGAGGAAGAGGAAGAGGAAGAAGAGGAGTTACCACGGTACACCGTTGATGCTGAGATATATGACACATTATCTGACCAAGTAACGTGGAGAGTTACTAGATGAGGTCCGAGGATTGGACCGAGCGAGGTTATTCAAAAGATATTACTCTAGAAGCGAGAAGGAGAGGAGATTTCGACTCTTCACTCACGATTGGGAAATGTAGAATGAGATTTGGTCCATGAGAAGGGTCAAATCGAAGATAAGACCGAGGAGATAGAAGAAAAAGAAGAAGGAACTGAGGAAACCTCGAAAGACTAAAATAGCGAGAGGAAGGTGGGTAAGAGAATCACGTCGAGTGATGATGACATGAGAAGATGATGGTCGTGAAAAAGAAAGGCGAAGATTGGGGAGACATATTCTACACTTAATAAGGCAATGAATGAGACCCAAGATCGAGTTTTGAGGTACCCAATCTAGTTCGAAGGACTACCATTGTACATGATGGATCGTAAGATGATGTATCGCATCTTAGAAGTGGAGCGTAGCAAGGCTAATCAGTACCTTGACCAACAGTGATATGATTTGCTTAATTATGTGAAGAACTTAATTAGTTTCTAGATGTAAATTCTGACGTGTTTATGAACGAAGGAATATTTTAAATGTTTAAATCCTGTGAATTCTTTATTCTAGGATAGTTGATGTAAATAGCAGTGATGCTATAGTTTGATGTTAAAACTTTTGAGTTGAATGAATATATATCAAGTTGTTTGAGATGATGTGTTAAATGAGTATGTTAAATTGTTGAGTAATGCCTTAACTATTTAGAGAAATAAATAAAGTTCTAATAAGCATTTATTTAACAGAAATATGCCGCCAAGGAGAAGACAACAGCGTCAACCGGCTCAAGAAGAGTCAACCAATAATAACAATAATGCCAACGCAAATCCCGTTCAACAGTTAGTTAACTTACTGACTGGAGCAATGAACAATCAACCTCAAGCTCCACCAAACACAACGTTTAAAGATTTCAAGGCGGTGGGACCGCCAGAGTTCAAAGGTTCCATGAACCCAATCGAGGCTCAAAAGTGGGTTATGGAGATGGAGAAGGTTTTCGACGTTGCTAGGGTTAGAGAAGACCAAAAGACCGCTTTTGCAACGTTTATGCTGAAGTCTGAGGCTAGCTACTGGTGGCAAGCAAACAAAGTACGAGGAGGTGAAGGTGTAATTACGTGGGAAAGATTTAAAGAGATGTTTTTCGAAATGTATTTCCCAACTAGTTCGCAGAATCATATGGAGGTTCAATTTCTAGAACTGAAGCAGGGAAACACGAGTGTACCTAACTACGCGGCTAAATTCAATGAGTTAGCAAGGTTCACCTCGTACCAAGTACACACTGACGAGAGAAAGGCCAGAAGATTGGAACAAGGACTAAAGCCTTGGGTGTCTGACAAAAGTATCAATGTTTCGATTAAACACGTTTGCTGAGTCTTTGGAAAAGGCCATCCTCGCTAAAGGAGGAAGCGGTGCGGTGACCAAGTACAATCAAGATCAGAAGAAGAAGAAGAAGAAGAAGAAGAAGAAGAAGAAGAAGAGTGAAGGTGAAATTAATAACAAGGCGTGGAAGTGGCACAGAGGTGGAAATTTCAATCGAAGAAAAGGTGGAGCAACTGACTCATCATCATCGGAATCGAAGAAGGTAATCGGAAGAAAAGAATCGAAGCATGCAGACTTGCGGGAAAGCCCATCTGGGAGTTTGTATGAAAGGAAAAGAGTGTGCTACAATTGTGGTCGGAGGCCCACATAGCACCAAACCGCCCAAACCCAAAGAAGGGTGCTTATTTTACTTGTGGTTCAAGGACCATCTGCAAGAGAGAGATCCCCCAAGAAGGGATCGGGAGGATCGGGATCGGGAGGAAATCGGAAATAACGGTGGAAATGCCTTAACCATCACCGGACCAACCGCAAACAAACCGATCGAATGCCTTTGACTTTCAACATGGCGGTGCAAGATGCGATTCAATCCGTGATGTGGTGTCGGGTATCATTCTGATCAATAAAATTAATGCTTATGTTTTATTTGATTCGGGTGCTACTTGTTCCTTTATATCCGATGAGTTTGCCAAGAATTTAGATTTGCCTAAGAATGAATTGGATTACCCCATGAACATAGAAATTGCAAATAGAGAAATAATCTCTATTAAGTATGTACATAAGAATTGTAGAGTTAATATTAAGGGTAATAATATGAACGTAGATCTTATCCCTATTCGACTTGGGGAATTTGACGTTATCTTGGGAATGGACTGGTTATTCAATTACGGGGCTGTAATTGATTTCCAAAAGAAGCGTATTAACCTTATGACTCCGTCGAAGGTTGTATTTTATAGTAGCAAATCGCCTTTAAACAAGCGAGTTGTCGGCGATGATGATGAGGCGAGCCGAAGTTATTAAGATAAGGCGTGTAGGATATTTAGCTTACATAGTCGACGATCGAAAAGAGAATCCGAAGGTAGAAGAAATACCGATTGTGAGGGACTTCGTCGATGTATTTCCAGACGATTTGCTATGACTTCCACCAGATAGAGAGGTAGATTTCGTGATCGATTTGGCACCCGGAACCGCTCCAATATCGAAGGCACCATACCTAATGGCGCCAGTAGAGATGAAAGAAATAATGGTACAACTATAAGAACTGTTTGACAAGAAGTACATTCAACCGAGCGTATCGTCGTGGGGAGCGCCGGTGTTGTTTGTGAAAAAGAAGGAAGGATCGATGTGACTCTGCATTGACTATAGAGAACTGAATAAGGTCACGATTAAGAACAGATATCCATTACCGAGAATCGAAGACTTGTTTGATCAATTGAAGGGAGCGAGATACTTTTCCAAGATAGACTTGAGAAGCGGTTATCATCAATTGAAGGTGAGGCCAGATGATGTACCGAAGACAGTGTTCAGAATGCGATATGGTCACTACGAATTTTTAGTAATGTCGTTTGGTCTTACGAATGCTCCTACAGCATTTATGGGACTAATGAATGGTGTGTTCAAGCCATTTTGGACAAATTAAGTGGTGGTATTTATAGATGATATTTTGGTATATTCGAAAACCAAAGAAGAACACGAAGAGCATTTGAGATTAACATTGGAAGTATTGAGAAGGGAAAAGTTGTATGCCAAGTTTTGAAATGCGAATTTTGGATTGAACGATTTACAATTTCTTGGCACGTGATCGATAAAAAATGCGAATCTTGGTAGATCCATCTAAAGTCGAAGCCGTGATTAATCGGGATCAATAGAGAATGCCGCCATCGAAGTAAGAAGTTTTCTTAGATTAGCAGGATATTATAGAAGATTCATACAAGACTTTTCCAAGATCGCAACTCCGTTAACGAATTTAACACGAAAAGCTGTGAAATTTGTTTGGACGGATAAGTGTGAGGAAAGTTTTCAAGAATTGAAGAAGAGGTTGAGTACGACCCCTATGTTATCTCTTCCGGATGATACATGAAATTTTGTTATTTATAGTGATGCATCGCATAAAGGACTTAGTTGTGTGTTGATGCAAAACGGTAAAGTCATTGCGTATGCATCACGACAATTGAAAGATTACGAGAAGGGATATCCGACCCACGACTTGGAGTTAGCTGCAGTTGTTTTTGCTTTGAAAATTTGGAGGCACTATCTCTACGGGGAGAAGCGTGAAATATATACGGACCACAAGAGGATGAAATATATTTTTACACAGAAAGATTTGAATATGCGTCAAAGAAGATGGTTGGAATTAATTAAGGATTATGATTGTGAGATTTTATACCATCCGGGTAAAGCAAATGTGGTTCTTAAGCGCCTTAAGTAGAAAGGGTCGTGAGAAATTGATGATGTTATTTGCTCGGGGAGGAGCTAATTGCGAAATGGAGAAACTAGAGTTGGAAGTGAAGTATCCTATGGAGATTGATGAGAAGCTATTTCAGATGCAATCTGGTACAACTCTACTAGATAAAGTAAAGGAGGCTCAACTTCAGGACGAAGAATGTAAAAAGGTGACAAAGAAGATATCTGAAAGAACCGAACCGAGATTTAAGATGGATAAGGAAGGAATACTAAGATTTGAGAGTAGAATTTGGGTACCGCCAGTACAAGAGATTAAGGAAAAAAATTTAAGTGAGGCTCATAGTTCGCGATATTCAATTCACCCTGGTAGTACCAAGATGTATCAAGATCTTCAACAACATTTCTGGTGGTCGAATTTGAAACGTGATGTTGCAGAATGTGTTGCCAAGTGTCTGGCCTATCAGAAAGTGAAAGTGAAACATCAGAGACCGAGTGGATTGCTACAACCGTTAGAGATCCCAGAATGGAAATGGGAACATATTACAATGGACTTCGTGGTTGGTCTTCCGACGACTCAGAAAGGCTACGACGCAGTATGGGTTATCGTTGACCGATTGACAAAATCTACAAACTTCCTTCCGATCAAAATAAGATTCAACTTAGATCAGTTGGCGAGGCTATACGTAAAAGAGATTGTTTCGAGGCACAGAGTTTCGGTATCAATTATTTCAGATAGTGATCCGTGCTTCACATTAAATTTTTGGAAACGTCTTCAGGAATGCATGGGTACACAATTGCGAATGAGTACAGCTTATCACCCTCAAACAGACGGACAGAGCGAATGGACAATTCAAACATTAGAAGATAACAGAAATTGTGTGATGGACTTCAAAGGAAATTGGGATGATCACCTACCGTTAGTAGAGTTTGGCGACAACAACAGTTACCACGCTAGTATTGGTATGTCGCCTTACGAAGCGTTATATGGCAGAAAGTGCAGAACTCCGCTTTACTAGGATGAAGTTGGTGAGACACAATTGTTAGGGCCAGAATTGGTACAGCAGATAGCAGAAATAGTCAAAGTGATCCGAGCACGACTGGTAGTGGCTCAAGATCGATAGAAGAAATACGCTGATCCACATCGTAAAAATATTGAGTTTGAATCAGGTAGTTATGTTTTCTTAAAGGTTTCTCCCTGGAAGGGAAAGATCAGATTAGGAAAGAAAGGAAAATTGAGCCCAAGATTTATTGGACCCTTTGAAGTATTAAGTAGAATCAAAGAAGTCGCGTACGAGGTAGCCTTACCTCCAACACTCGAGAATGTTCACAACGTCTTCCATGTGTCTGTGTTACGACCCTATAAAGCCGATTACAAGCATTTAATTGAATACAAACCCCTACATTTTGAGAAAGACTTATCTTACGAAGAAATTCCTGTCCAAATTGTCTACCAAAAAGAACAAGTTCTGAGAAATAAAGTAATACCTTCTGTTAAGGTAATTTAGAGGAACCACAACGCTGAAGAAGCTACGTGGGAACTCGAAGAGAATATGATGAAGAATTACCCTCATTTATTTACTTAATTTTTCTGTAAGCGATTCTAGGGACAGAATCTTTGTAAGGGGGGTGAATGTAATGGGTCGAATTTATTGAGTTGTGATTCTGGGGACAGAATCTTTTTAATGGGGGAAAGATGTGACGAACGAGATCTTGTAAATTTATTTTAATATTTATTGAATTAAATAAATATTTTTCGATTATTTAATTATTGGATTAAATAATTAATTGATGCAATTGTGGTAGATTAATTTAATTATATGTGTTACATTTATTAAATTAATGTAGAGAATAATTATTATTCAAGTATGTGATTATGTGAGCTTATTGTATTAAAAAAAATAATTAATTAAGCATAATGTTATTTTAATTAATTTAATAATTAATTAGAGATTTAATAATTGATATAATTAATTAATGAGAAATTAATTATATGATTATGTTAATTTATGATAGATTATTATATTTTATTTAATTAATTTTAAATAAGATATTTGAATTGGAAGTGTGACATGAATTAAACTATATGATAAAGCTTTATTAAATTAAATGGTTTTTGAAATCTATTAAAGGCTAGCCAAACATGAGACCTAATATGAGTTAGGAACAATTAACCCATGATGGGTAATCGACCTCCATAACGCTGCATGCGTCGGTTTTCCTTTATTATCATACGTCTTTTATTTTCTTTCATTCTTCTTAGTCTAAGTAAGGAAATCAGAGAGAGAGTTGAGATCTTTGAGAGAGATTGTGAATCTTGAAAGAGATTAAAGGAGAAGAAGTGTGATAAATTGGGAATTGTTGTCACCTCTGTAATCTAAGCGAGTATTTCAAGGGTAATCCATTCTTCCCAAATTTTAAAGTTCGTCATTTAGTTTTTATAAAAAAATGGGCTTTCATATATTACAGCAAGTCTTTGTGAATTGGGAAATGATGATTGTTATAAGAATATGTGTAATAATTTGAGTAGTATAACATGTTTACTATGTAGACCATATCATCCGTATCATAAAACATGTCATTATACGATGACTTGTTATTTCAAAATTACAGAGTATTAGTTTTGGCCTTATGGCTCTATAAGTGGTATTTAATGCGTTGATCATATACTATCCCTAAATTTTACACTCGTATATTATTATACATGTTGATGCGAAGAGACCAAACTTTAAACGAACGAATTCGGTGTTATAACGAATCCGTAATATTAATTTTCATGTTTTATTTTCAAAACCTTCAAGAACATCAAAGTCAGTGAAATTATAGATTTTTAATTATGTGATTATGTGTTTTAATGTGTAAAAATCACTGTATAGATGTTGGGTAACGATTATATATAAATCATAGGATGTGGGTATGTTAATTGAGTGAAATTAATGATCATTTTGTGTCCTTTTCGTTGAACTCATGTTCTTCGTGAATTGCAGGAATCAAAATCTGGAGTTTTCATGTGGCACGCCAACTCCATAATCGAAGAATCATCATGCATGGCCGCATACCATGCCCACCGCTGCCGTCGTCTCGATCTCGAGTCATAAGTATGCATGTATGCCATGTCATTAAGAATTCCAACATGCATGGCTATCGCAGCAAATAACGCGAAAATCAAGTAAAAAGGTGGTATAGCTTGATATCACTCTCGAAAAGTTCAAAATGTAATTTTTTAAATGTTTAAGTCTAACAATGTGTTAGTAAATTAATTTAATGAACATGTAAACATGTTAGCAGTATAATGAGATGTTAAAATAGTTGTTTAATATTTAAATAATATAATTGCATGTGGATTGAATTATTGAATACATAATTAGCTTGATAATTCATGAAGTATAAATTATGTGACAAAGTGGTAATTTGACTAAGTATAGTCAATTATCAAAGTAGACAAAGAGAATGAGTTTATGATGATTAGTTAAGTTATAATTAACTGTTATTGTGAATGTGAATGGTATGTAGGATTAAATTCAAAGAACGTGCTTAGTTAAAATGTAATCTACGCACGAGGAAAGTTTCCTAACCCTACGTGTCATTATTGTTCAAGTTTATTATTTACCTCAAATAAATTATCATTACTATTATTCAAGTTCAATTATTATATTAAAGACTGATTATCTTTTCAAAGCATGATTCAGTTATACAATAATTGTCCTATTGTATACTTCTTGAGATTATTATTCAAATTGAATATCATTATTGTTGAACCTTATTAGCCTAGTGAACTTTATTGATTCAACTAGTCCTTAGTTGATGAACGTTCTAAATTTCAGAACCCTTATTGAATTATCCAAACCAAACTTCCTTTAGTGCGGACTCGAATGTCAAATCCTGAGATGAACAACCTCGCCAAGGGATTTACTTATCGTTAAGCGTTAAGATATTGTGCAGATGTGGTACTAAGGGTGATCCCCCTAAGTATGAGAAGAAAGGTCCATAGTCTTATGATTATTAAAGGTTTCAAGTATAACCCTTGATAACCTAGGACATAGTTCAAGGTCTTATGACCCTCGAAAATCTTTTGATTCTTGTTATTCATTCTTGATTCAAAAGTTGAGCTTTTATTCGGATGTCTTTGATTTATTAAGCATGTTATTATCTTTGTTATGTCATTATTATACTTGTGGGCAATAGTGCTCACTCTTGCTTAATAATAACATTGCGATTAAGAACGAAAAGAAGCGATGAACCTTCCACTAGTAAAGGCAAGGGTAAAGTTAGCAAGTGATGAAGACTTGTTGTTTATATGATGATGTATTTTGTTTAAGACTTGATTTAATGATGTTGTTTAAGACTTATTTGTTTATGATTCCACACAGATGTTTAAGGTTAGTTTAACCAGGGATTGTTATTATTATTCGGATGTTGTAACCCTTAAAGGGAAGATTTTATTTCTATCTATTGCACGGTTTGCATTTATTATGGATAGATAGATAGATGATATTTGTACAGTGAACACCAAATCCCGTGGAATTAAAGTACCTGGATTTGGGGTGTCATAAGTTGGTATCAAAAGTCATGAGGTTATGAACCTTAGGTGGGGGAACAACCTTAAGTAGTAGCCTTATCGAAAGAAGATAGTGATGGAAAACTCTTATCGAGTTATAAGAAATAAATTTTTGTAATTCATTGAAGATAATAAAAGACCTTATTTGTTTATGTGTTAAAGTATGCGTTAGATGATACGACTTAGTAACTAAAACTTAAAATTTTGTTGTCAGGATGTCGAATGTTGGTGAATCTAGTCAAGCTGGGGAGGAAGAACCCCGTGTACCTATAGTACCGACTGAGGAGGATCCCCGAGACATTCATGTCGTTACGGCTGCGATAACCTCCAACGTCTTCGAATTTGCCTCAATTTGTTTAGGCTCTGGATTATATGAATTTTGATTCGAATACCGTTGGGTAGATCGATTATAGCTCCCTGTGAACTGAGTTGATTCCCAATTGATGACACATTGATCTGTAGTATGACTCCCAGCACATAACTCACAAACCATTGCTATTTGTTATGTGGATGGTGGGCTCCATGTTTCAATTGGTCGAGTTATGTTTGTGTATGGCCATTGATACGCAAAGTCATCCATGGTACCTGAAAAGAGAGAAAGAAAAAAAAATTGAAAGAGAATTAAAGAAAAAAAACGTTTAAATTAAAACTAATTTGATAAAAATTAATATTGGCAAAATTATTTAACTAATTCCCCGACAACGGCGCCAAAAACTTGTTGATCGATTTCGCAATCAATTAATACGTGCAAGTATACACGGTCAACAAGTAATAAAGTGAAAGTAGAGTATCGTTCACACGAGGAATTATTTAATAAAAATCACCAAGTACTAATTCTTAACCAAACTAATTTTATTTAAACAATCTCAAATCGTGATTTTTCTAATTAAGAAAACTAAGTTAACTAATTAAACTGAATTACTTTATGACTGAATTTAGATAAATAAAGGTTAAGACTTCAATATCCCCAATTATGAACTATAAATCAATTATCCCTATTATTATGCCTACTGAATTGTTAACAGGAATTCTTTCCAAGTGATCAATTGCCTTCTATTTAACCCAGATTAATTTTGCTATATTCATATTCAAAACAATTGAATTAAATTCTTTTCAATCCCAATTCCTTATGTGTTATATGCGATGAAGAGATATTTCCATTCCATTCACACACCTAATTATTCACTGTGCAAATAACTAAGTCACATGTCACCATGCCC
This sequence comes from Panax quinquefolius, assembly GCA_020205615.1. NCBI lineage: Eukaryota > Viridiplantae > Streptophyta > Magnoliopsida > Apiales > Araliaceae > Panax > Panax quinquefolius. Next base: position 30,991,849 of record CM035174.1, read on the forward strand.
AGTTCTAACCCTAGAATTTTTCTTTCAATTCCTTCTAGAGTAACAAGGTAATTAGTGATCAAATAATTAGTCAATAAGCACAAGGCAAGATAAATAATTCACTTTGACACAAATAATTGGAACAAATCAAATAACTAATTTATAGATATGAAAGGTTCAATTGAAATCTTAATGAAAGAGTTAGTTCATAATTAATGAATTAAAACCAAGAATCCATAATTGAATAGACATTAAAAGATAAAAGTATTATAAGAGAAGAGAATTGAATCTGTTGTCAGCAAATCTGATGCTCCCCTCTTGCTCTTGCTCTTGATCTTCAGTGTTCTCCAAGTTGCTTCAATCCCCAATGACTAATTAAGAACTAGGGTTTATATTCTAAGCTAAGCTATGTAATCTCCCTTTATTTTATGCCTTACATCATGTATTTATAGGTTACAAGTTCAATTTTTAACTTAGGAACAAACCCAATCCAATTTGGAGTCAAAAAGGTGTCAAAATTCGCCCCAAAATGCGTCCAAGCCTTTCAATGCTTTTTCCCATTACCCATATTTGGGCACGGCACAATTGAAGCTCGCCCCCTAAGCGCCCGAAGCGGCGTAAATAGGCTTGATTTGGGCGCCCTGGCGCTGGCACATGTTCTGACATTTTCTGCTCCAACGTCATTTGGGAAAATAGCCATAACTTCTTCGTCTGAACTCTAATTTTGATGATTCAAGATGTTCCGGAAAGAGGAGAAGTAGATCTACAACTTTCATTCTTTGAGTTTTTTCAAAATAAGGTCCAGAGCAATAATCAAATTGGCTCTGAAGTGACTGCTGTGTAAATGGCAAGCAGATAACGTGAATCTAGCCACCCCAAACGTCGATCCAAGTAAATTTTGTCCCAATTCCTACAAAACAACGTAAAACATGTATGAATAGACACAAACACTTAAAAACATCCAAAAGATTAAGCTCAAACGAACTCAATTCATGTGTATAAAACTCACTCATCAATAATCGTCAGACATTTCATTTGTCTAGGCAATTTGCTACCATAGTAAACTACCTTTGATGGAGTCATAAGGTTTACACACTTCTTGTGGCAATCAATTACTGCTCCATATTTGAACAGCCAATCCATTCCCAAAATAACATCAAATTCTCCAAGTCTAATTGGGATTAAATCTACCATCAGCATATTCCCTTTAATGTTCACCCTATATTTCTTGTATACAAACCTAACAGGAATCACTTCCCTATTCGTAATTTCTATGTTCAAAAGGAAATTCAGTTATTCTATAGGCAATTCTAACCTCTTAGCAAATTCATCAGATTTAAATGAACAAGTAGCACCCGAATCAAATAATACATAAGCATTAATATCGTTGATTGGGATAATACCTGACACCACATATTTTGATTACTTGACATCACTGCATGATCATGTTCATTGTTACATTTGTGGGTTTGTTTGATGTTGTAGGTCCAGCGATGGCCCATGTTCCTCCACTGCTACCTCCCTTACTTCTTGTTGTTTCTCCAACCTTCTTTTGAAGGCATTCACGAGCAAAGTGATCCTTGGATTCACACGTGAAACAGACATTCTTCTTGGGTTGGGTGCAATTTGGGGCCATTTGACCTTCCTGGCCATAGTTGAAACATGCATGTTTCCCCATCAAGCACACCACCTTATGAAACCTCCCGCATGTAACACATGCTTTAAACTTCTAAATTGTTTGGTTACCCCAAAATTAGGTATACATCACCCATTCTGAATTATTTAGATTCATAGTACAAAATTCAAATACAATTTCATTTATACAAGCTGTTGAGCTATCGTATAGAATACGACCACGATTAACTGTGAGTTTTAATACAAATGTATGTAACTCTCTCATGGTGCCTCGACCACAACCTTACAATGGTACTTTACATAAAAGTATATTCAAAAGCTGTTTTAGAAATTAAAATCTTTGGGAAGTGCTCAAGAAACCTTCCGTACATGGGGAGGCCATGCGTCAGGTTATAATAGATATCATATGTCCACGAAATTATCCTTGGTTGACCCAATAGACCCCAAAGAAAAATGAGAAGATTACTATCATCTTCTTTCCAATGGTGAGTCTTCTCTTGACATATAACTATCTCCACTTGTCTCCAGTGAATATTATATTTCAAATATACTCCAAGATCATATAGGTAGTGCCGTAGTAGATATACTAAGCAAGTGGATGTGCACAACCACATCTTATGATAACACGAGGTTGTATGTCATTAGACATCTTGTATGATAGTGGCAAAACACCCTTCCAAAGTTGGGTTCACCTCACCACCTATTTGATTCACCAAATATAACTACTAAATGATGTATAGAATATAACACACTTTTTTATCTTTTTTAGGGAGAACCTCCACAGAACTAGAGACCACCGTTCTATTCCCCTGTTATCCCAGCTTTTCGACAAGACTCTTATTACACGAAGAATTTGTGAAGCGAAAAGGGTGAGCACAACTAGCCCGATAAAGAATATCATGACTAAAGCTAATTTACATCATCAATAGCCTTCATCATTAATAAATCGAGATTTAGAACATATGGTAGATGATAAAACTTTTCAACCATAGTTGCGTGAGCAGAATCGATCCATTAGAAGAGTCGAATAGACCATAAGGTCTATTATCTTCTCCATGTTAAAGTCCACCAACAATGTTTTATTCTGTAAAATAAATCAGCAGTTCTATCCACAATCATATAAATAACTCGTAATCATAATTGTGGTTCTAAATTCCTCTTATGACGGAATGAAGATAATTTTCATCACCTATCTTCACGAAACATCAAAAATCATGGTTATACAAAATCGAATTCACCTCTCTCATAATCATACTAATAAATTCATCTTTTTTCTTTGCACGCGAAAGATATTCATTAACAATTCATCTTTTCACTATATGCCAAAGACATACAACTATATTTTTTAGAAGAGTCAAGTAGAGCATGATATCTACTATCTTCTACAATTAAAAGTGTATAATAAATATTTTATCGTTTGAGACTCGACAATAAATAATCCACATCATCGAATCACCCACACTTTTCTGACCGAGGATATTAGTTAATATCACATCCATGAATTTATATTTCATCGCTTTGAGACTTCATTTCGATAATCAATCCATATCATTTGAATTATCCATGCACTACTGGCTAAGGATATTCGTTAATATCACGACCACGAATTATCCATACTCTACGGGCTAAAAATATAATGTGTTTTCATCAATGTCCATGATCATGCCATAAAACAATTCATCTTTGCACCCTTGGGAAGAGAATCCATAGCCATAATCATACCAAAAATTGTCCATCAATACTGCTACGGGCCATGAGGACTTTTCCACATCATTTGTAACATTACGGTTATGATTATCTTAGAATAATCCTGGTCATAATCATACCAAGTCCATCTATACTTGCACTATGGCCAAAGATGACTTTCAACCTGATATGAGCATGAGGATGATGACAATGATATAAAAATCAATCAAATGAGATAAAGGATAAATATTAAACATTTATAATACAATTTATCCGGTGCGTTCAATAATAACCAAATGTTATCAATCACTTAATAATCTCATAATCTAATATCATTAATATTATAACAATATTTTAATCATTTCTTAAACTTATAAACAATTTATTTCAATTGTTTACACTTTATCAAATAATGCATTTAATCATTCAAAATGCCATACTCATAAGATTTCATCATCAATGATCAAATCCCTCATCAAAAATCTGCATATACCCTATATAGGATTCTCAAGCCATAAAATCCTATTTTCCAATTTTATTACTTCACATAACATATTTAATTCATTTACTCATAACTAGTTCATTTTCATGAAAAATACCAAATCAGTCCCAAAAATATTTCTTTTCTGGGATTTAGCAGAATATAGTCCCATCTTGAACATATATTTTTCTCGAAATTTTTAAAATTCATTTACTATTTTTTCATATGGCTAAAACTTTTTGAATATTTAGACATTTATCATAAATTTTACTTTTGTCCAAAAATTCCAAAATTTACAGGGTATACTCTATTATTATACATATACTCTTGATAAAAATTTCACCAATTTTGGAGTTAACCACAAGGAGTTATAAGGGTTTACTTTTAAAATAGTTTTTTCCCATAAAATCCATAACTCTTAATCTATACATCCAAAATTGCCATTTTGGACACAATCTAGAAAACTCATCAAATTATCATTTCAAATTTTCCAAAATTTTTGAGGTCGAAAAATTATGAAACGCCTACTGGAAAAACCCCCTTAATGAAAATACTATTACATATGAATCGAAGGATCATTTACCATGCATGCGGTAATCCACATAGACATATTATTTCAACGAATAATAAAGAATGGAACTAGGTCATGCGTAAATGCATGATATATGCAGAGATATATTCAACGAAATAATAAATAATGGAATAACGAAGAATTCACGAGCATGCGATAGGCCCTTGCAGACGAGTTATTCAACGAAATAATAAATAATGGAACCGGAATTAAATGTAAACGCACAAAGCGCTATACACGATATTCAACAAATAATAAAGAATGGAATAATAGAAGAATTTCACCATGTATGCGATTACTTAGCATAGACGAGTTATTCAAACATAATAATAAAGAATGGAATAACGAAAGAATTTTCACCATGTATCACGGTGATCGCGTATCTGAGTATTATTCCAACAATAATAATGAAGAATGGAATAATGAAGTTCTCTTCATGAATAAGAAAAGAAAGAATAACCCTTACGAGTACAATAAATAATATCCCTTACAGTCTAGTAGTACAACAAATAATATCCCTACCTTAAAAAGAAAGTATTAAAATTGGTAGAGGCGGGAATATATTGAAAAAACTTGCACTATCTTCTACGCTTTCAAATCTTTCTTAAACTCTAAAGAAATAAACTCGAGATTATAGAAGAAGAACTCTCTCTATAGTTTCTCTCTCTGAGAGTTTCATTGAATTAAGTAAGAAATAATGAAGGAATGAGCTTATTTATAGAAGAATGGATACGTAATAATTAATTCATGAGCGGTCCAGATTGATTTACTTTTAATCGGACGGTCCATATTTAAGCAAAAAACTTTTAAATAAAATATAATATATTCTATTTATAATCTAATAAAATGAATAACTTTATAAAAGTATTTTGTTTTATATAAAAAGATTTTACTATCTGAAACCTTATCTGAGCACTATGCAACACTATATGCATAATAGAATATTATATATTCTATTTATAGTCTAATAAAACAAATAACTTTATAAAAGTATTACATATAAAAAAGATTTTATATATTGAAACCTTTATATATAGAATGCATAATAGAATATATATATTATATTTATAGTCTAAAATAAAATAAATAACTTTATAAAAGTATTACATTTTTTATATAAAAAGCTTTTACATTTTATTACATTAATAATACTAATAAAACAAAACTCATCATCATTATTATTATTCACACTATTAATCGACCGGTTGTTCCCGGGAAAGGGGGATTTCGATAAGGATATCTCCTATTGGCGGCAGCGAATTAGGTGACGAAACCTCTCTTTGGCGAAACTTCTAGACATCGTTAATATTGCAAATAATAATCTTAATAACTTTGTCATCTCAATTATTGATATAATAATATATAAAATATCGACAATAATTGAATCAAATAACGTGAGATCTTATCACGTAATTATAGTAGCAATAATTGAACAAAAGCGGTGACTTCTCACGTAAGCATCAATAATCAATATGTGTGTTACTACTATGCAACCCACAGCGTATTCTTGTACTTTTTTACTACCGAAGTAGTTCAGCGGTTTTAACGGTAAAACTTCCGTAGTTATTTTCATAAAAAATATTTTTATCGTTTTCTCAATCAAATAATAATTTACATTGTGGGGTCCACCAATGATTGTACCGTCGTCACGGATATTCCCAACAAAAAAAATATTCCCAGAGCTAATCGAATATTCCCAAACACAAATAATATTTATATCAACTTTGCTTAGTTTGCAAAAAATTTCACATATTACCCTTAACTTTAAACTTTTATCAATTTAACTATTTACCAAAATAGAAAAATTGAATACTTTTATTCTTAAAATTCGGGGTCTCACAATCTCCCCTCTTTATAAAATTTACCCTCAAAATTTACGTGCGTACTGATATTGAAGAGATGAGAATACCTTACTTTCTTTTCGGATTGTACCTTCCGGTTATATCCTCTCATATCGATTTTTCCATTGCTCATCTCTCTCATATTTGAGATATCATTCTAGAATATATCTTCAAAACAAAGGTTAATTGACATATCACAATTTGTTAACTTATCAAGTAAACAATTTCGACTTAGGTAAGTCACACACTTAGCGAAGTATATAACTCGTCTCTCCCCTCTTAGTTCTAGACTCTTATCTCCGCCAGCGACCATATCCCTAAGCTCTGATACCAAATGTGACGCCCCCAAAATTAGGTATACATCACCCATTCTGAGTCGCCAGATACATGGTACAAAATTCAAATACAACTTCATTTATACAACTGTTGAACTGTCGTATAGAATACGACCACAGTTAACTGTGAGTTTTAATACAAATGTATGTAACTCTCATGGTGCCTCGACCACAACCTTACAATGATACTTTAGATAAAAGTATAGTCAAAAACTGTTTTAGAAATTAAAATCTTTGGGAAGTGCTCAAGGAAACCTTCGTACATGGGAGGCCATGCGTCTAGGTTATAATAGATATCATATGTCCACAGAATTATCCTTGGTTGACCCAATAGACCCCAAAGAAAAAATGAGAAGATTACTATCATCTTCTTTCCAATAGTGAGTCTTCTCTTGACATATAACTATCTCCACTGTCTCCAAATGAATATTATATTTCAAATAAACTCCAAGATCATATAGGTAGTGCCCGTAGATATACTCGGCAAGTGGATCGCACAACCACATCTTTATGATAACACGAGGTTGTATGTCATTAGACATCTTGTATGATAGTGGCAAAACACCCTTCAAAGTTGGGTTCACCTCACCTATTTGATTCACCAAATATAACTACTAAATGATGTATAGAATCTGACACACTTTTCTATCTTTGTTTAGGGAGAACCTCCACAACTAGAGACCACCGTTCTATTCCCTGTTATCCCCATTTGACCCGTGACACTCTTATTACACAAAAAATGAATTATGAAGCGAGAAAGGGTGAGCACAACTAGCTCGATAAAGAATATCATTACTAAAGCTAATTTACATCATCAATAGCCTTCATCATTAATAAATCGAGATTTAGAACATATGGTAGATGATAAAACTTTTCAACCATAGTTCTGGTGAACGAAGCGATCCATTAGAAGAGTCGAATAGACCGTAAGGTCTATTATCTTCTCCATGTTAAAGTCCACCAACAATGTTTTATCCTGTAAAATAAATCAACAGTTCATGTCCACAATCATATGAATAACTCATAATCATAATTGTGGTTCTAAATTCCTCTTCAACACCGGGGAAGAAGATAATTTTCATCACCTATCTTCACACGAAACATCAAAAATCATGGTTATACCAAATCGAATTCACTGCTCATAATCATACTAATAAATTCATCTTTGCACTACTGACCAAAGATATTCATTAACAATTCATCTTTGCACTACATGCCAAAGACATACAACTATATTTTAGAAGAGTCGAGTAGAGCATGATATCTACTATCTTCTACAATTAAAAGTGTATATAATAAATATTTTATCGTTGAGACTCGACAATAAATAATCCACATCATCGAATCACCCCCCTGACTACTGACCAAGGATATTCGTTAATATCACATCCATGAATTTATATTTCATCGGCGAGACTCATTTCGATAATCAATCCATATCATTGAATTATCCATTGCACTACTGACTAAGGATATTCGTTAATATCACGACCACGAATTATCCATACTTTCTTGGCTAAAGATAATCGTGTTTTCATCAATGCCCATGATCATGCCATAAAACAATTCATCTTTTCACCCTTGGCTGAAGAGAATCCATAGCCATAATCATACCAAAAACTGTCCATCAATGCACTACGGGCTAATGAGGACTTTTCCACATCATTTGTAACATTACGGTCATGATTATCTTAGAATAATCCACAGTCATCATAATCATACCAAGTCCATCTATGCACTATGGCCAAAGATGACTTTCAACCTGATATAAGCATGAGGATGATGACAATGATATAAGAATCAATCAAATGAGATAAAGGATAAATATTAAACATTTATAATACAATTTATCTAGCGTTTAATAATAACCAAATGTTATCAATCACTTAATAATCTCATAATCTAATATCATTAATATTATAACAATATTTTAATCATTTTCTTAAACTTATAAATAATTTATTTCAATTGTTTACACTTTATCAAATAATTCATTTAATCATTCAAAATGCCATACTCATAAGATTTCATCATCAATGATCAAATCCTCATCAAAAATCTGCATATACCTATATAGGATTCCCAAGCCATAAAATCCTATTTTCCAATTTTATTACTTCACATAACATATTTAATTCATTTACTCATAATTAGTTCATTTTCATGAAAAATACCAAATCGGTCCCAAAAATATTTCTTTTACGGGATTTAGCGAATATAGTCCCATCTTGAACATATATTTTTCTCGAATTTTTAAAATTCATTTACTATTTTTCATATATTAAAAAGCTATGAATATTTAGACATTTATCATAAATTTTACTTTTGTCCAAAAATTCCAAAATTTACTGAGGTATACTCTATTATATACATGTACTCTTGATAAAAATTTCACCAATTTTGGAGTTAACCACAAGGAGTTATAAGGGTTTACTTTTAAAATAGTCTTTTCCCATAAAATCCATAACTCTTAATCTATACATCCAAAAATCGCCTTTTTGGACACAATCTAGAAAACTCATCAAATTATCATTTCAAATATTTTCAAAATTTTTGAGGGTCAGAAAAATTACAAATCGCCTGGAAGAAACCCTTTTTAATGAAAATACCATTAGTATGAATACGAAGGATCATTTACCATGCATGCGGTAATCCACATAGACATGTTATTTTAACAAAATAATAAAGAATGGAACCCGGTCGTCATGCGTAACGCATGCGAGACGAGATATTCAACGAATAATAAATAATGGAATAACGAAGAAGAATTCACGAGCGTGCGATAGGCCATACAGACGAGGTATTCAATGAAATAATAAATAATGGAACCAATTCATGCGTAAATGCACGACAAGATATTCGATAAATAATAAAGAATGGAATAATAGAAGAATTTCACCATGTATGCGATTACTTATATACACAGTTATTCAACATAATAATAAAGAATGGAATAACGAAGAAATTTCACCATTATCGGTGAGATGTATTCAACGTAATAATCGAATGGAATAACGACACGTTATTCAATAGAATAATGAAGAATGGAATAACGAAGTTCTCTTCATGAATAAAAAGAAAGAATACCCTTACGAGTACAACAAATAATATCCCATACCTTAAAAAAAATCCCCTATTTAAAAGAAAAGTATTAGGTGGTAGAGGGGAATATACTTGAAGAAAACTTGCACTATCTTCTACGCTCAAATCTTTTTTAAACTCTAAAGAAATAAACTCGAGATTATAGAAGAAGAACTCTCTCTATAGTTTCTCTCTCTGAGAGTTTCAATTGAATTAAAAGAGATAATGAAGAATGAGCTTATTTATAGAAGAATGGATGGTACATAATAACTAATTCATGAACGGTCCAGTTGATTTACTTTTTAATCGGACGGTCCATATTTAAAGCAAAATCTTTTAAATAAAATATAATATATTCTATTTATAATCTAATAAAACGAATAACTTTATAAAAGTATTACATTTTTTATATAAAAAGATTTTACTATCTGAAACACTTATCACGAGCCTTATCACAAACACTATGCATAATAGAATATTATATATTCTATTTATAGTCTAATAAAACAAATAACTTTATAAAAGTATTATATATAAAAAGATTTTACTATCTGAAACTATTTATGCGTAATAGAATATCATATATTATTTATAGTCTAATAAAACTAACTTTATAAAAGTATTACATTTTTATATAAAAAGCTTTTACATTTTATTACATTAATAATACTAATAAAACAAAACTCATCATCATTATTATTATTCAAACTAATAATCGACCAGGTTGTTCTCATGAAAGAGGGGGCTTTCCAATAAGGATATCTTCCTATTGGCGGGCAATTAGGTGACCAAACCTCTCCTTAGCAGAACTTCTAGACATCATTAATATTGCAAATAATTAATAACTTTGTCATCTCAATTATTGATATAATAATATATAAAATATCGACAATAATTGAATCAAATAACGTGAGATACTATGCAGCAATTACTGTAGCAATAATTGAACAATACTGAGTGACTTCTCACGTTAAAATCAATAATCAATACTGTGTGCTACTATACAACCACGCATATTACTGTACTTTTACTACTGAGTAGTTCAACAGTTTTAATAGTAAAACATCCGTCGTTATTTTCATAAAAATATTTTTATCGTTTTCTCAATCCGACAATAATTCATACATGCTAGTTATAACAATTATAACAACAAAAATATGTAATACCAAAACAAATTCTAGAACAAGGTTTACAGACATTTTTTTGTAAAAACCTTATACAGAGTAAATGACTTTGAAGAACACGAGACTAAAACATATATGTCTACATAAACATAAATTAAGGTTATAAACACATACCTTTTGTTGTTAAGAAATACTTGTCAACAGAACTTGTTTTGGATAATCACGCACTTGGTTTCCTCTCAAACTCTCTGAACTTTTCCTTTCTCTTTTCTTACTTCTCTCAGTATTAGACTAGGTACTAATAGTGAGGGTAAACAAAAACTGATAAAAGTATACGTAAAATAAAACTGTTGTGGCAATAATAAGGCTACTTATTATATCAGTTATCAAACATATAATGTATAACTTATAAATATATATTTTATTTATATATTTGTTTTATTTATTTTATTAATAATTTAAAATCCAAAAGAAATCCAAAAGCCATAGGCTTTGTTTGGCCAATCATTTAAAATTAAAGGATTAATATACTTAAGCCTTGTTTGGCAAAAACCAAATTAAAATTACTTTAATTTATTTTAATAACTCTTTATAACATAGTTATTTGTCACACTTTATTTAATAACAATTTATTACATAATTCACTTAATCACATAACTCAATCCACATAACACATTAATTATTTAACAAATAAATAATTAACTAAATTTAATCAATCAAATTGAATAATTATTTATCCAATAATAAACACATCCAATAAATATTTATATAATTCAATAAATATTTATAATTTACATTTAAAAAATCTGGAATGTTACAATTACACCCTCATTTTGTTAAAGTATTGCTTCTATACTCCGTGAAATTAGTAGAATATCCTTGAAATTTACGCTTCATCTAGTATCGTTTCACAAGGATATTTTTCAGCACATTCTTGTTAAATTTTAAGATTTTCATGTCGGAGTATTGTTCATGGGTACTATTCATTTATACAGTACTATTCATAAAGTACTATTCACGGGTACTATTCATAAATTACTATTCACAAAGTACTATTCATAAGTATTATTCATAAAGTACTATTCACGGGGTACTATTCCTGAAGTACTATTCACGAAGTACTATTAACTCAGGTACTATTCACCTGGAGTACTATTCATGATAAAAATTAATTTATTTTCGGTCCAAATCATTTTTGATACAATATTATTCTTGAATTTTACTCCACAAAGCAGTATCATGTTGATAATTTGAAAATTATTGAATTGTAGATAAAGTAAATTATAAATCTTTAAAAATTTATCCTTTGCTTTCATTTAATTGAATTCTTATATCATTGTCATCATCCTCATGCTTATATTGTGATAAAAAGTCATCTTTGGCCCGTAGTTCATAGATGGACTTTTGATTGGTATGATTATGACCAGGGATCATTCGGTATAATCATGACATGTAATGTTACAAATGATTGTGTAAAAGTCCTCATTGGCCCGGAGTGCATTGGTGGACAGTTATTGGTATGATCATGACCATGCGTTCTCTTCGGCCAAGGGTGCAAAGATGAATTGTTGTTTAGCATGTTCATGACCATTGGTGAAAAACGAATATCCTTGGCTCGTAGTGCATGGATAATTCGTGATTATGATACTAATGAATATCATTGGCCTGTAGTGCATGGATAATTCAGTGATGTGGATTATTTATTAAGCTGAGTCTCAGCGATAAAATTGATGAACGACTTTTAAATCATAGAAGATAGTAGATATCATGCTCTACTTGACTCTTCTAATGGATTGTTATTTCTGCTGCAGGTGTTGATCTAAAACTTGTTGTCTATTGTATTATATCAGTTGTTATATTGTTGAAGGCTAACGATAATTTATTCTGCATTATCTTAGTCGTAATATTTCTTACTAGGCTAGTTGAGCTCACCCTTTTCTTTCACTGTTCTCTTCAGAAAATGAGAATATAGCTGGGATTAGTCGGGGAATAGAGTGACGGTCCGAGATGGTTGCCATAGTAGTCCTCACTATTCTATGAAATAGTATGATAATAATTATAATGAAGAATTTGTTTGAGTTTGTATATTGTATAGGAGACAATATTTGTATTAAAATTCACAGCTTATGTTTTATCGTATTCCGCACGACACTTAGCAGTTGTATAAATTAAGTTTGTATTTGAATTATGTACCATGTATTTGGCGACTCAGAATGGGTGATGTATACCTATTTTGGGGGCATCACAATGTGTGTCATTGACTTATGTGATCGAGCATATATAAGGTTATTGACTTATAGAATTATGTAACTAATGGAGACGTTGTATACATACACTACGATATAATAGTATTTCAAAGTGTTGATAAGCTATAGAGTATGGTAAACTACGCTTGAGGCAAGTTCTCTAACTTTATTTGATTTTCATATTGAATGCAAGTTCCTTAAATTCTTTATGCTTCATATATTGTATAATTCCAAATTATTGCCATATCGACCACATTTACATCGAGAAAATATCTATTACTATTCGGAAATCAATTGTATATCTTGATGTTGTTGCAAGTATTGAACTTATCATTCTTGAATGCATTATAAAAGTTGTCTAAGCCCTTGATTTGGCTAGAATATTATCATATGTTAGAAAGCTATCCAAACTAATTGACTTGGTGTGGACTCTTGTACATCTACTGAGATGAACAACCCTCATTGAAGGGGAAATTTTATAATTGTCGGGGAACCGACGTGCGCACATGCTAGCATGTTTAAATGTTATGCATAACATAGAGTACTTAGGCTGATCACCTGTTGTACTCGTTTTTATTGGATTCTCAGTATAATACTATTAATTCTAGCAGAAGTTCTTAGTCTTTACTGACTGCTCAGTGTTCATTATTCTTGAACCTTGACATAATTAACTCTCTGAATCTTGTTGATATCTTTCAGTCCATAGTTGTGACACCCCTGAATTCGGGTCCTCTGACCCCGGTCCGGTTGTCACGATACCATACAAGCATCCACCTCTAAACAACATATGATAACAAAAATGCGAAAAATAATAAACATACGTTGTTCATTCAAAAGGTGTTATTAGTCCCATGACTCGATAACCTTAATACAATCTTACAAACATACCCTAAAATAATCATTAGGGTTCATATTACATAATAGTAATTTAAACTAGGCATAAGGTAAAGTCTGCTCCTTGCCACTATCCTACATCTTTTCTTTACCCTTGTCCTTTCCTGAGGTCTCGGGCTTAGATGCAATATAATTCATGATATAGCAAGGATGAACAACAAGTTTGCTCAACAAGTTTAAATACAACAATAAGAATATATCATGATGAATGGAAAATAGCTGACAATGAATTCAACAATATGAATATATGAAGGATTCAACAATATGAATATTAGAAGCAAAGATAATGATTGCTTTTAGAATAACTGCTAGTCAAGTAGACTTTGAGCTATAACAATCCAATGTAATCAATAGCTAATTGACCCTTTGGTTACTGGCTACAGAATAAGTACTTGGGGGATCAGCCTAGCGTACACCATGTATATACATCACATTTAAATCTGCTCTTTGTATCTTATATTAGATACCTGGGGTAACCCCCTATCATAAAAAGGGTGTTCTTTCAGTCTAAGAATCATTACCATCAATTGGTTTGGATAGCTTTTATAAAACTTCATATACTTGTCTGACCGAACAAAGGTTCAGACTCTATCTAACACAGTTCAAGAATTATAGAACTTTAAATGATGTACAAGTCCAAGACTATACGAACTCAAGTTCACTAAGTGCGAATATCAATAATATCGATGTGGAATAATTGTAAGGTAATTAAACCACTTAATAGCATGTTTGGAAATAAATTTCAAGCTTAAATAAATAACTTTCAATTCAATAATAACCTGCTCAATGAAATATTAGAAGGATAGGAAACTTTCAAAAAACTCAAAGTTGTGTAAGTTAGGAAACTTGCAACACAATAAAAATAGTGTTCAGATACTTGCTCAAGTAAAAGAGTAAGAATTAAGGAACTTGCACAACCAAAGAGTGAAGATCAAGGAACTTGCTCAAAAATAATTTGAGTAAGGTTAGGGAACTTGCATGTTTGCTCAGCTACAATTTAATTCTAGCTTTAATCAACTTACGTTAAAACGACCTAACATTAACAAGTCGGTCTTTCAATTAGTATGTGTAAACTAATATGAGTCTACACTAAAAAGAATTACATCATCACATAGGTTTATCCCATAATTCACGTAAGTCAATCTAATCATGTCTTAGATTTGAGAACGTTAGATTATCTACTTTCTATGTATCAATACAGGCTTGAACACATAGCACTTCAATTTAAACCATTGCTTTATAGCTCGCAAACCTTATTTCAAACTCAACATTTGAAAGTCATAATTTCTCAGTAACCTTCTTCTCTATCACCTAACATGCTTCTTAACACATTACATAACATATTGGTTATATTATACAAGATAAAGTAATCATATAAGCATGCCTTGAATCATCAGATCAAAAATAGAATAAAAAACTGACTGCGGGATGGCGCAGCTATGCCCTGTCTAGGCTTAGGGACGGTGCAACTGCGATGTCCCCTGGCCAGACCAGGGTTGATCTTTGCTCTCTTAACTTGAGTCCAACTCTAACACACCTATGCCCTTATACTTTAACATACATACATGTTAAAGATTCTCACATAAGCATATAACCATTCTTGAGTTCATTACCACGAGTTTAACTTACAATTTACATGGCATTAAAACATAAAACGATTATGTAGTCACCATGTCTTATAACTCTACTATATGTCCACATAGAGAAATTAAAAAATCTGTTATTACACATGCTCATAGTGTTCATATCATTATTCAAAGCTAGCATTGTTTAGCACTTCAAAAAGTCTTAAGTTTCTTATCTTTGAAATTGTCTCAACTTTCAATCAACATACACACTAGAATTTTCATGTCCACCTCCATTGCCACAAGAAGAAAAGCCAAATTCGAGGGATGTAATATTGAAGGGCATAGCAAACCTAGAGGAGATGAGGATTAGCCAAGAGCTGTCAACAAAAAATTTTAATAATCGGATGGAACAACTCGTCACTACCTCAATCAATGGTCCTCAATACATGGATTCCGAGACTGAGACTGATAATTCAAGGTTGGAGGAATTATTGTCCAAGTTCGTAGCATCAAATGAGGAGAGGAGGATTAATCAAGAGCGGTCAATTCAGAATCAAGAGATATCAATTCAAAATCTGCAGAACCAGTTGGATCAAATGCTCAAAGCCTTGAACAACTGTCCTCAAAACAATTGGTGTTATGATAAGGATTCCGAGATTGATGAAGTGCCCGAACCAAATGTACAACTTGATGAGACACGAGATATTGAAAAAGAGGAGACAAGTGGGGATGAACTAACTATGAGTACTAACGAGGACGAGCTAATGTTATTAGTGCCTCATGAGCCTTCTCTACCAAAGTTTAAGGATCCAGTTAGATTTGCAAAACCTTGTCTGATAGGTAGTCATGTCATCAACAATACTCCTTGTGACGTAAAAGCGAGTACAACTTCGAAGCCATGGTGCTATGAGCTGGACAAGATAGATGAAGAGATTGTTGTGTCTGACAAGCCTCAATGCCAGAATCTATTTGCAAACACAATGGAGAAAACACCTAGATGTTGGACGTACTTGAATGTGATCTTATCTACAGAAAGCATACTAGGTGACTTTAATGCAATGGCTATCACAATTGGGAACCTACCAAAAGCTACATTATTTCCGATGGATGGAGGGTTCCTCAATTATCGAAGAGGAATTGGATAGCGTTGACCAGACAAAGTCAGGCTGAAAGACTGTAATTCAAGCGCTAACTGGGAGGCAACCCAGGAATTTTTATATTTATATGCTTTACTAGTTTATTTAGTATATAGGAATTAATTTGCTTATTAAGTTCTCTTACCAATCCAAGTGCTATTATAATCCATGTTGTCTCTCTTCAATGTAGGTATTGGCGGTTCAATGGACAGGCAGAAGATTATGAAGAGGTTATTCAAGTCAAATTCAAGTGTGGTGCCCAATTTGTTCC
This sequence comes from Panax quinquefolius, assembly GCA_020205615.1. Taxonomy (NCBI): domain Eukaryota; kingdom Viridiplantae; phylum Streptophyta; class Magnoliopsida; order Apiales; family Araliaceae; genus Panax; species Panax quinquefolius. The sequence goes on from CM035174.1 coordinate 31,008,697, forward strand.
ATGCGCCTAATATATTCTCCAAACTTAGTGGACAAGGATGAGGATTGCTATATTTTCAGGGAAGTCCTCTGCTTTACTTTTTTCTATTTCAGTCATTGAGGACAATATCTAGTTTAAGTTTGGGGGCATTTTAGTGTCGTATTGCATATAGTTAGTTATTTACATTGTAGTTCATATAGTTACATTTAGTTTTTGCATTCACTTTCTTAAAAAAAATCAAAATAAAAAATAATAGTTAGTTACTATGTTCATCTTGCATGAGTCCAGCTATTTGATAATTTAAGTTTATTTTGGCCAGTGATGAGATTGGAATTGGGTAGACAAGTATAGTACTGACCATTAGAGCTTTGATGTGATTTCTTGTTATGAATTGAGTCTTTTTCTGTTTGAAACTGGTATAATAAGGATAGCACAGTAAAAATAACTTGTTGAATGATTGAGTTTAAATTGATACATAAAGGACCTCTAAAGGATAATGCTAGTTTAAATAAGAGAATGACAAGAATAGGCAGTGAATGCGAAGAATTAGGCAAGAACCTAAGTTTGGGGGAAAAAGTGGGGTATATAAGCTTCTAAAAAAAAGAAAAAAAAAGATATTGAGTTAAATAAATTGAGTCCTGTGGTGGGTCGAGAAGAAGCGTGAAACGCACTCGTCATAAACACAGGCGTGAGATGGAGCGTAAAACACACTCACTATCCAAAAAGAAAAAGAAAAAGAAAAAAATAGAAAAAAAAAGAATAAATAAAACGGGAAATAAGAGCAAAAAGCCCCCGTAGATGAAAAATAAATCACAAGTATCCCATGTTGACCCGTGATATTGGTAATTGTTTGATTTTAGTTGGATCTACCTAATTTTTGGATTTCTTGAGTTTACACTGTATGATGCCTTCGAAGAGACTTGTTATGTAATAAAATTGATTTTATATCAGTTAACATTGTTGTGGAGCACACACGCACTATATTAGTGATAACAGTCTAAGATTTGATGATTGATTGAGAAGTTATTGATTGGTTTTGATATGATGTATTATCATGTTTACTTGATTTCTCTAAGGTCGGTTGAATAGACTTGTTTCTGTCATTACTGTTGAATTCGTAGGCATGTAGATTACTTGCATTGCATAGCGTTGTTGTTTAGTGTTTTTGTTTGAGGACAAGCAAAGGTTTTAGTTTGGGGGTATTTGATAAGTAGGTTTTATACATACTTATCCGGTATCTTTTACTCTAATTAGTTTCTTAATCTCATGTTTTGCAATTACTTTTCATGTATTTTGTGTTCGTTTTGTAGATTATATGCTTGGGAGCTGTGATTGCAAAGAATTGGTATAAAATCACAAAGAAAAGCAATCCGGACATCATTTGGGCTTTCATGTTCATTTCATGTTCTTGGCTTGGAACTTGTATTACACTATAAAGCTTCTTCTTAGCTTTCTGAAAGAACTTGAATCATTCCAATCGGAGTTCGGATGCAACAGTTATGACATTTGTACCAACATACGTCGAACGTCACTGTTTTGGGTGGTCATTTACATAGAAGCCACTTCAGAGCCAATTTCAACATTGGTCCAGTCCTTATTTTGAAAAACTCAAAGGATGACAGTTGTAGATCTACGTCTCCTCTTTCTGGAACATCTTGAATCATCAAAATCGAAGTTCAGACGAAGAAGTTATGGCCATTTTCCCAAAGGACGTCAGAGCAGAAAAAGTTCCTTCACAAAACCCCCGCCGGGGTGGGTATACCAGCTACAAAACAAGCCCCTAGCCCGCCGGGGAGGGCCCTTTATAAGCCTAGACCCCCGTCGGGGTGGGGGTATGCCTAGAAAATATGAATTTTGGTCAAATTTGAGTCCGGAAAGGATTGTTTTGATCCGATTGACTCAAGGACTTTCACGAGGACTTAAAGACATATGAAGAGACTTATAAAAGGAGGAGAATCACAAGGATTAGAGGAGATTAGACTAGAGAAGGAGGATTCCATTAGATTAAATTAGAGTAGAATAGGAGAAAACATTAGTTCTTATGAGATTTGGAGTTTGAAGCAACTTGGAGACCATTGAAGATTCAAAGTAGGAGCAAGGAGGGAGCTTCAAATCTACAGACAATAGATTCTATCTTCTTATCTTCTTCTATGTTTGTCTTTTAATGATTATTCAATTGTGGATTCTTAGTTTTATTTTAGTAATCATGAACTAATTCTTTGTTTGAGATTACAATGGATCTTTTTGTGTAGTTTCTTTTAATATGCTTCGCTATCAATTATTATATTCTATTGTGAGGATTGTCTATTATGATTTGGACTTAATTGTTTAATTTCCTAGCTAACAATTACCGTGATAATCTATATGAACTCGAGAGATGAAGTAATTATTTAGATCTTATCATGATAACATGTGTTTGTGATTTCTGCATAGATGGAATTCATGATTCATGTTTAGGATAGAGATATACATTTACGCCATATGTAATCTTATAGAGAACTTGTGCTTTAAATCCTTTTTAATTATAATTCACATAGAGATATAGTGGATTAGTTAATTATGGTGTCTTGTTTAATTATATCATCTATGGATTTAAGTGACTATGGGTATTATGCATCGAGAGGTGGTTTTATCTGCTTTAGTGTTCTTGATTAACAATTTATGATAGAGAATAATTGATGAGAAGTGTGTTAACTTGAATGAAGCAATAAGTGAAGTTGTGATCTTAAATCTCTGTAATCTTAATTTAACTTGTGGTAATTAGACCTAGTTTACTTATAAATTGAAATTCATTCATTTAAATAAGATTGAGTTGGTTACGGGCTAGTACTTGGTGATTTTTATTAAATAATTCCTCATGGGAACGATACTCTACTTTCACTTTATTACTTGTTGACCACGTATACTTGCGTGTTGTGCGTAACTAGATTTTACCCAACAGAAGTCCTACCACGAAATCCATCATAATATGCTCCCATTTCCACTCTGGTATTTCCAACGGTTGTAGCAACCCACTCGGTCGATGATGCTCTGCTTTTATGTGTTGACAAGTCAAACATCTACTAACACACTCTGCGACTTCCTATTTCAAATTGGGCCACCAAAAATGTTGCCTCAAGTTTCGGTACATCTTAGTGCCTCCCGGATGAACGGAATATGTCGTATTCTGTGCCTCGTGCAAAATCTCCTCTCTCAACTCGGTTATCGCCGGTACCCACACTTTCCATTCGAATCTTAAAATACCGTCTTTATCTATTTGAAATTTTTCTTCCTCATTTTCCGTAATCATTTTCCTGATTTTCTCGCATTCTTCATCTTTCTCCTGTGTTTCCTTTACTCTATCAAACAATGTCAAACAAGCTTCCATTGCAAATAATTTCTCCTCAGACCCCTTGGGTCCCTTCACTTGTATTTCCAACTTCTAAATATCTCTTATTAATTCCTCTTGAGTTGTCAGTTGAAACAATTTCTCCCTTCCTTTCCTGCTCAGAGCGTCGGCAACTACGTTTGCCTTCCCCGGGTGATAAAGAATCTCATAGTCATAATCCTTGATTAATTCTAACCCCCTTCTTTGACGCATATTCAACTCCTTCTGTGTGAAGATATATTTCAGACTTTTATGGTCCGTGTATATCTCACATTTCTCTCCATACAAATAATGTCTCCAGATCTTTAACGCAAAAATTACTGCCGCTAATTCTAAGTCATGAGTAGGGTATTGTTTTTCATAATCCTTCAATTATCATGCCAGCATCTGTAATAACCTTGCCATCTTTGCATCGACACTGCACCAGATCCTCTATGCGATGCATCACTATACACCACAAATCCTCCTGTATCATCTGGTAAGGATAATACAGGCGCCTTGCTTAACCTCTTCTTCAACTCTTGAAAACTTTCTTCGCATTTTTCGGTCCATACAAATTTTACCGTTTTCCTTGTCAGATTAGTCAACGAGGTTGCTATCTTAGAAAAATCTTGGTTGAATCTTCGATAGTACCCAGCTAATCCTAAGAAACTTCTTATCTCCGCCGGTGTTCTCGGTTGTTCCCAACTACTTACTGCTTCAACCTTTTCAGAGTCTACTGAGATTTCATTCTCATCCACTACGTGGCCTAAGAATTGAACCTTTTTCATCCAAAAATTGAATTTTGAAAACTTCGCATACATCTCCTCCTTTTATAGTGCCTCCAAAACAATCTTTAGATGTTCGGCATATTCTTCCTCTGTCTTCGAGTAGACCAAAATGCTGTCGATGAAAACTACTACGAATTTATCCAAGTATGGCTTGAAAACTCGATTCATCAAGTCCATGAATGCTTCCGGAGCATTAGTTAAACCGAATGACATTACAAAAAATTTGTAATGTCCATAACGGGTTCGAAATGCAGTCTTTGGTATATCTTCATCCTGCACTTTCAGTTGATGATATCCTGTTCGTAAGTCGATCTTCGAGAAAAATTTCACTCCCTTCAGTTGAACAAATAAGTAGTCTATCCTTGGTAGCGGATATCTATTCTTGATCGTTACTCTGTTTAATTCTTGATAATCGATACAGAGCCTCATCGATCCGTCCTTTTTCTTCACGAATAACACTGGTGCTCCCTAAGGAGACACACTCGGTCGAATGTAACCCTTATCCAGTAAATCTTGAAGTTGTATCATCAATTCCTTCATTTCTACTGGCGCCATACGATACGGAGCTTTCAAAATCGGTGTCGTTCCCAGTGCTAAGTCCATTACGAATTCGATTTCTCTGTCTGGCGGAAGACCAGGCAGATCTTCTAAAAACACGTCTTGAAATTCATTCACTACGGGTATATCTTTAATCTCTACTCCCTTTTTCCGAGTATCTATGATGTAAGCTAAATAACATACACATCCTTTCCTTAACAACTTCTTGGCCTGCATCATCGTAACGTAACATGATTGCTTAAGCGATGAGCTACCATAAAACACTTCCTTAGACTTACTCAGAGTCTGAAGGTTCACACACTTGTTCTAACAGTCAATTATCACTGCATAGTTATATAACTAATCCATTCCCAGTATTACATCAAATTCTCCCAGTCTAATAGGAATAAAGTCTACGCTCAGTTCATGTTCTCTAATGTTTGCGCGATAATTTCGATAAACGTATTCTACAGGGATTATTTCCTTATTCGCAACTTCTATGTTAAAGGAATCTTCTAAACGTTCTCGAGGTGTACTAAATTTACTAGCAAAATCTTCGGATACAAAAGAACAGGTGGCACCCGAATCAAATAATACAGAAGCATTTATATTCTTGATTGGGATTATACCTGACACCACGTCTTTCGCAGCCACTGCGTCTTGGACGGTCATGTTAAAGGTTCAAGCGGTCGATCGGTTGGGTTGTGCAGGTCCACCAATCATTAACTTCCTTTCTTCAGGCAATCCTTTATCTGGTGCTCTATCGATCCACAAGCAAAACATCCTCTTATCTTCTTTGGCTTTGGGCAATTTGGCGAGATGTGCCCCTCTTGGCCGCAATTATAGTAAGTGGTCTTTCCTTTCCAGCATTCCCCCTGATGGTTTCTTCCACATTTGTTGCAAGCTTCGGTCCACTTCTTGAAGTTTCCCTGGTGACTCCATCCTTGGTTATTGTTTATGTTGTTGTTGTGGTTATTGTTTTCCCATTTCCTCTTTCCAAAATTAATTCCCCCGCTGTTGCTTCCTCCACGATGCTCATTTATGGTGTTCTTGTTCTTCTTCTCCTTATGATATAGACTTAAGGCCTCACTGCCACCTTCTGCAATGATTGCCTTCTCCAACAAGGTCGTAAAGGAATCAATCTAAAATACTGATACCTTATTATACAACCACGGCTTCAATCCTTGCTCGAAGCGTCTTGCCTTCCTTTCTTCATCCCCAACTTGGTGCTCCGTAAATCGCACTAGTTCATTAAACTTAGCAGCGTATTGCGCCACCATCATATCTCCTTGTTTCAACTCTAGAAACTTCACTTCCATCCTACTCTTCATACTTTTAGGAAAATAATTCTCAAAAAACAGTGTTGTAAACCTCTCCCACGTTATCGTTCCTTCCCCCGCTCTCTGCTGATTAGTTTCCCACCAATAGTTTGTTTTTCTCCTCATCATGTATGTTGTAAATACTGTCTTCTGGTCTTCACCCACGTGTGCTATAGTGAAGGCCTTCTCGATCTCCTTGATCCAGGTTTGCGCAACTATCGGGTCAGTAGTTTCCGTGAACTCTGGGGGTCCTACATTCTTAAAGTCTTTGAAGGTTGTTACTGGGACAGCTCGAGGAACGGGTGGTACTTTATTGGATCTACTGGTCCTCTCTCATCATTAACTGACTCTTCTTGGACAGTTATTCTACGTCTGGGCGGCATTTTCTGCATCACAAAATTTTCATCTTATTATCTAACTATCATTTTTAGACATTTCTCAATTGAAAAGAACTAAAAGTTTATAACACGTTTCTAAAATAAGATCATTTATATTCATATGTCAAATGGTTACAATACATGTTCTTTTCTAGCATACTGTTATAAATGAAAACACATATCCCCTAATATCACAAAAGACGGAGACAACACTAGCTTACTACCCCTCTAATATTTTTCAAAAGTTTGGTGTTTACCACTATCTCACATCTTACACAAAAGACTGAGATTACAATAATATTTTAACAACATATAATTAAGAATACTACACTACTGAACTTTTCCCTCTAGACTCAATCTAACATCCCACGCTCCACGATGCTCTGATACTCCTTCTATGTGATGTGTGCCACCATATCCCATGTGACGCCCCCAAAATAGGTATACATCACCCATTCTGAGTTGTCAATACATGGTATGAAACAACTACAACTTTATTATTACAACAATGGCTGTGAGTTTGAATACAAATATTATCTTCTGACAATATCTATACTCAAATAAATCCTCATCACATTTATTGATACATTATTTTACAAAAATGGTGAGGACTACTAAACAACTCTCTCTAGAACTTTCATTTCATACCCCAGACTAATTATCGCTATATTCTCGCCTCCGACGAGAAAAAATGGAACAAAAAGGAAAAGGGTGAGCTCAACTAGCCCAGTGAAAAATATTATGACTAAGATAATATACAACAAATTATCGTTAGTCTTCAACAGGAAAAATCTAATAGAATACAATAGACAACAAATTTTAAATCAATATTCGCATGGAAAAATAATAATTCATTAGAAGAGTTAAGTAGAGAATGCAAACTACTATCTTCTATGTATGAATTTAAAAGTTCATCGCTCATCTTTTATCCTGTAACATCAATCAATATATATCTGAATCAAATATTCATCTTTGCACTACAGCCGAAAGATATTCATCGATTGGTCATGTTCATCTAAACACTGTTCATCTTTGCACTACAGCCAAAGATATTCTTCGTAGAATCATTCATCTTTGCTTCTGAATAAAGATATTCCATAATATCATCATTTAAGGTCAAGATGATGAAAATATTTTTAAAGAAACGAATCCGGTGAAACAAAATGACAAGGATTAAGGATTAAGGATTTGTACTTTGTTTTATCCACGTCCAAAAATACCTCAAAAATAATCACGATGGTGTAAAATTCAAGAATGATCAAAACATGGATACAATCAAAGCTAGTATCCGAATAGATATTTTAGACGAAAAGAAAATTTTCATTTTTCGATGAATAGTCTTAGTATTAAGTGAATAATGTCAGATACGTGAATAAGGTCGTATATCGTGAATAGTAACTCAGACACCAAAAGTTCCAAATTTGATAAAACTTGGATCAATATTTCAACATAATGATATTGAAGAAATAATATCATTACGAAAAAAAATAATATTCCTTACCTCAAAAGACAAGTGCTTACTAGTTGAAACACCTGGATATAGGTTATGACTTGAACTTGCACCATATAGCAATACTCAAAGTATACTCAAAATACTCACAAGAATACGCCGATAATATAGAGAGAAAACTTCAGCTTAAATTGTGATTTTCAATTCTAACCTAAGCACCCTATTTATAGGAAAATGCTTAGAACACCAAAGTAGAAAATTTAATATAATATTAATATATATAAAATTTTTCCTACGCACACTCTTATATAACTGAAATCAGCTCATTTCAACAACCAACCAAGCCCACCAAACATATCAAAAACGTTTTCTAATTTAAATTATTTTAAACTTCCAAAAATTAATTATTTGAGCTTGAACTTTAATAATTCATAATAAATAGCCCTTTTATCGGAAAAATTTGAATCTACCCGAGGCTTTTATAGGAAATTCAATTCTCTACAACTTTGCGAAGAAAGTTTTTCCAAATTCCAAATGCGAAATTGACCAAATCCACAAACGAAGGCGATTTTACGGCTATAATCAAATTTCGATCGATAAATGGGGTCCAATTTAGCGCATGTTTAACATGTTTTAAACATTTATTGCAACAAAAATACTCTTCCTCCTCGTATACTCATATATCCCACATTTGTTGTAAAAATATCACCATTATTATATTATTAAAATATAATAATACATTTAAATGAATTATCTTATCAGAAAAAGATAAAATTTCAATTTTCAACAATTGTCACATTAAAATTTTTCTCCATCTGTATCCACATAAAATCAATATTTTCCTTATCATATGAATCAATAATTAATTATTCACAAATAATATTACAGAATCACAATATTGACAACCAGGCAGTTCCCAGGAAAGAGGGGGCTTTCCAATAAGAATTTCTCCTTACTGGCGCGCAATTAGGTGACCAAACCTCTCCTTAGATGCGAACTTTCTAGACATTGCCAATAATGTTATCTAATAATATTATTCGGATAATATGAATTATTGTATCGATAATGAAAATATTGTGTAATGACAATTATTGAAACAACAACAATATAAAATATCAACGCAAAATTATTAAATCAATAAAATCTTTGAGCGATAATTCTTGTAACCATTATTAAGTAGTGCCTTCTTACGTAAGAATCAATAATTGGTGCAATCTACGGTATTGCTCTCGTGTTTTAACCAATTTAGTATTTTAACAAGATAATTGGTAACAACTACGCCTGCTTATTTTTAAACCACTTATATCATTGTTTTCTTCATCCAATCGCTTTTATTATGGGGCCCACAAAATCTTTAAGGCCGTCAGTACAAATATTCCTCGACAGCAAGAATATTCCACGACCAAACGAATATTCCCCGACAACAATGAATATTTTATAACCACTTGCTTATTTTGAAATATTTGCGTATTTTACCCATAACTATTCATATTAATCAAATCAACCCTTACTATTTCAAAATAATAAATAGAGAAAATTAAATTTCATTATTAATAAGTTGGGGTCTTACATCCCAACTTATGGTGTGACGGGTCTGTCCTTGCGCAGCGGGGTAGTGATTTACCCCATCGATCAATCTCTCCATGGTCGTGCGTAGAGCATAGCCCATCTTGTTCATCTTCTACCTCTTACATCGCACCTCATCTTCAAGATCACCCACTCTGTCATTAGAATCCTCCCACTTCTCCTCGAAGTAGATCCTATCCATCACTTCCATCTCTAACTGAGTTCGGAGGGCCTCCTACTCCATCCTCTCACTCAACACCCTCTGTTCCCATTCTTCTAACTTTCCTGCCAACTCAACATTCCTTGCCACCGATCGGTGAAACAAGGCACCTATCTGGATCACTGCCTCCCTATAGTGAGTAATTTCCACCTCCATCTCCTGCATCACTAGCTTCCTCTCAAGAGTCTTAGTCTCCAGCTCTTCGACACTACATCCTAATTCCAAAATATGTTCTTCATACTCTCCCAACATCCGATCCTCAAAAGTAGTCTCGTTAGACTCCTCCATGGGCTCGGGTTCCTCCTCCACGGGTTCCTCCTCTATTGGCTCCTCCTTCGGATCAGACTCCTTAGGTATAGGCACCATCTCTTCCTGCTCATCATCATCACTAATAGGGACAACTACCGATATAGGCTCCGCTATCATGGGTGCCTCATAGACTACGTGGATATCACGCGGCTCCTCCTCAACTACTCGGCTAGGTCCTCCCACTTCAGTCATCCTACAATCACCAACTTAAGACAAGATAAACAACAACTCCATCAAAATGTTAAATAAACATAAGTTCATTATATAAAATGAAGTTACATTTCATAACACACTAAGTCCCTCAGGGAAAACTCTACATGAGTTTTATCCCTTTTCTAACTTCTAAGTTTTCTTAAGTTATAATCTAAGGATTCTCGTTCCTAAGGTTTATAACTATAGCTGTGACACCCCCAAATTCGGGTATCTTCCAACCCAACAGATGGTGCTCCACTGTACTAACATCTACAATCATTCCATTGAAATACAATAAAATGAAAGTAATTACTATCTTCTTATTACAATCAAAGTATAATCCTTCCCAGGTTCATAAACCGATTACATCGTTCATTGTTCATAATGTATAATACATACAAGCTCACTAAACTATTACCTGATGCCTAAAAGTAGTATGCACACAAGCCAATCATGTTTGATGATAAAGCATATACTTTGTAAACAATCTTATTCATTTATTAATAAAAAGTATTAATTTATTAAAGGCTTTTAATTATCTACATGATGTCGTTTTTATAATATGTGATAAACCCATAGTTTTTAGCAATGCTTTTAGAATAATGATGATGATCATTCTAATGAGATCTAAATTCTTAGAAAGCTTAAAACTAAAATAGTTCCCAATCGTTGGATTACTAAATTGGGGATTAGTGAATCCGGATAGATTGGTACATACGTTGCTTGCTCATTGGATGAGGATGATTGATCTCATGATCATTTGTGTGGAGACACTAAAGCAAGTATGTAGGTGCTTATTAGAGAATAAGTTCACTTAACGTGGGCTCGCTAAGGAATACCTAATGGAGTTTTATTTGCTGTCAATAGGAATTCCTCAGTAGTGATAGTAGTACAAGTGATCCTTGGACTTGAGATCATCATAGTATCTTGTGTATGATGAGTTATACTTTGACTTATTCCTTAAGACCCTTAGGGTATATATCAAAGGGTATGCTTGGGTATAATAAGTTGTACATGGAGATAATGTATGATCAATAAAGAATCTACCACTTCTAATAAAGAAGAAGAAATGTCCTATGTGATTCGATAAATGACAACCCAAGAGTCCTTGGCCAAAGGCGTAATGAAATTAGAAAGGAGTTTCTAATTTGCATTATTTGGAGTTGTGCATTTAAGGATCGAAATACATATAATTAAATAAAATAAGACTTGACAAGAATTCCATGTCTTATATTTAATTGGGACATCAGATGGTGGAAGGATTGAATTGTACATTAAATATTTACTCAAAGGTTCTTTTATGATTAATGTTGAAATCTATATTATCCGGAAAGTCGTTGATCGCTAGGGAGCTTATCCCTATTATCAGAATATATATATATTTATTTAAATAAATTAATTGTTTAATTTATTTATTTAAATAAGATTAGAATTGTTCTAATTGATTTATTCACAACCTGGTTTAATATGGAGAACCTAAAGGGTCACACCATAAAAGGAAGAATAATTATTTAAGAAGTTAATGGCATAATCGTAATAATATATTATATATTTAATTTAATCTATGGTGATAGAATAAATTAAATAGCTTAATATTTATTATTTAATATTTTAGAAATATTAAATATAAATTAATAAGAGGAGTCTTATTAATATTATTACAATTATTATTATTTTAATTTCTAAAAGAGTTTAGGAATTAATTTAATATAAGTACTCTCATTTATTCCTAATAAGATTAGGAGGTTAAATTAATTAAAAGAGTTTAATTAATTATCCCTAATAAGATTAGGGAGCTTAATTAATTAAAAGAATTTAATTAATTAAATAAAACCCAATTTCTTAATTGTTAAGGAGGGTTGCCCACATCTATAAATAAGAGGAGTCTTATTATGGGTGTTGGGGTTGTTGACTTTTTAACATACGACATAATTCCAATTTGTTGGAGAGTACCTTTTTCTATAGAGATAGAAAAACTAGGGTTTGAGCCAATATCCCTTCTTCTTGAATTTTCTTCTTCCTTGGTGGATCACCTCTGAGGCCAAACATATGGGTGGCTAACGTTGATCAAAGGAAGGAACCAAACCCGGTGGATTCAAGTTGAACGCGAAAGGATTGGAGGTGAACTTGTACTTTTAGAGGAAGCTCGATCTTCAAGGGTATGATTTTATTCTTTATCTTTTTCGCTTAATTAATAATTATGCATAAAAAGGGTGATCCGGTATATATGGTTTGTAAATTTTTTAAACTCGATTTTTACACGCTTAGCACTTTTTTGCAATTTGATTGCGTACATGAATATTACAAACCTAACAGTGGCATCAGAGCCAAACCTTTATGCGAATTATTAATTGTTCAGTTTTGATATGTATGTTGATATGTGTTTAGAACAATTTAATTGGGCATAATTTAATTGTATAAAATTTAAAAAAAAAAAAAAAAAAAAAAAAAAAATCACGTGGCTTTCATTTGGATCATGCGAATTGAAAAAAAAAAAAAAGGTTAGAGCGCTTTTTATATTTTATTTTGGTTGAAATCATGATCATATAAAAAAAAAAAAAAAAAATGATTATAATAATTTTAAATAATGTAATGATTATAGTAATCATTAGCATGTAATGATTATAGTAATCATGACCATGTTAATGATTGGCATGATTGGCCAATGATTGTTAATGATGGCATGCACGCAAATCAAGGTTGGAAACTTTTATGATATATATAAATTAAAGGAATCGATATATATATATATATATATATATATATATATATATATATATATATATATATATATATATATATATATATATATATATTTTATAATTTTATAATAAAAATAAATTTATTTTATATTTAAATAAAAGGTTTATTTTAATATTGAAATAAAAGAGTTTATTTTAATTTTAAAATTGAATATTATATATATATATATATTATTTTAATTTAATCTTAAAATAAAGTTTATTTTAATTTTAAAATAAAAGGTTTATTTTAATCTTAAAATAAAAGGTTTATTTTAATTTTAAAATTAGAATTTCATGCTAACTAATTAGAGTTGGAATTGGATTCCATGATAACTAATTGGAGTTGAAATTGGATTTTATTTTTCCTAAAATAAAGGAGTTTATTTGTGAATAGGAAGTAAATTCATCTTTCCTTAAATAAAGGAGTTTGTTTAGATATGAAATAAGATTTCATATTATTCAAAATAAAAGAGTTTATTTGTGAATAGGAAAGAAAATCCTAATTTCCTTAAATAAAGGAGTTTATTTAGATATGAAATAAGATTTCATATTATTCAAAATAAAAGATTTTATTTTGAATAGGAAAGAAAATCAAATAAAGGAGTTTATTTAAATATGGAATAAGATTTCATATTATTCAAAATAAAGGAGTTTATTTGTGAATAGGAAAAGAATATCCGTGTTTCCTTTAATAAAAGATTTTTTTTTTACATGGAATTGATTCCATAATTAATTAAAATAAAAGAGTTTATTTTAATTAAAGATTTTTTTACATACATGAATTGGATTCCATAATTAATTAAAATAAAGGAGTTTATTTTGATTAAAGATTTTGATTAAAATAAAATAGTTTATTTTATTCAAAATTAGATAAATTAAAATAAAATAGTTTTATTTTGATTTAAATTTGGATTAAAATAAAGGAGTTTATTTTTATTCAAAAATAGATTTTATACTAACTAAATTTGCCCATTAAATGATATCAATATATATATTAAATGTTTATTATTCATGAGATGAATGTTATTTATTGATGCATATGGTGATGTGTATGATAATAAATGGGATTGATTATGGACTATCGACCAATATGATTGGATTTTATTTTAGTTGGATGCATGAATGTATGGGTTTTATTAAATGGGGTCTGCACAGACTTCGCCTTCTCTAATTTTTTTAATGTAAATTCTATCTCCTCCTATGTACTTCCCTTAACGATCACGATCAAGGTTTCTATTTTTTTAAATAGTTTTGTAATAGGAATAGTTAGAATTAATTTTGAAAAATTGGAGATCAAGAAGCAAGGAGCGCGTGAAGACCCGTTTGTAATGGAGCCTAAGTTTAAATGTAATAGTTATATTTAAATATTTATTCTTGCACCCCTAGGGTTTGACTTTTTGGTTCACTTGGTGGCTCTAGTGAACCAAACTAGAATAAAAGTCCATAATCAATCCGGGTAGAATATAGTATTCTATATGTATGCATGCTTATACTATATATATATATATATTATGCAAACATGCTTCGCATGTTAATTAATATAATATGTATTTTATATATATATATGCATGCGCTAAAAACAAGATGAGACAAATTAATAACAAACCCCTCAATTTTTATATTAAGTCCTAAGCGCTCAAAGATATTTGGAATATCGAACGTCGCCTTCTAGCATGATAAAATTAATAGAGTATTAAATATTTAATATGAGTTTGTTGTGTCACCACAAGGCAAGTATTAAGTATTTAAGATGTTAATTTATCACATTTGATGCTTATAAAGAAAATTGAACAATATTGTTTTGTTGTGTCACCACAAGGATGATATTTTTCTTTTTGAATATATGGAGTGCTAGGTTGGACTTAACTTGGATAATTTTGATTCGGATGTGCCACCACTTGATCAAAATAATCTAAGAGGCAAAAATACAAGGAGTTGCATAGTTGATGTAATTGACAAAAGTTGTCTACCTATTTATTTATATATAGTTTGTTGTGTCACCACAAGGCTATATACATTTGAAATGGGATCCTTATTCTCACTAGCAAATCTTTAATTAGATTTTGCCGAACTATATAAGTGAGGGTAATATAGTTTGAAGAAAATAGTGGGAGATACCAATTTAAAACAAGACCTAATTTATTTTGGTAATTAATAAAAGAATGTATGTTAAAATGTTGTTAATTACAAATTCATTTACGAAATTTTACAATGTCTAAAATTACTATCATCGCGAAATATATTAGATGCTAAATTAACCGTAATCAATTAAATGGATTGGTTAAGGAATTTGAGAATAGTTCTCATAGTGAAAAGCTATCTTATGTCCTTAATACGCCTATCCTCGCAATGAATGGTTGCGCATAATGCCTCCGAGGAAGAGATTGCTACTTTTAGAAAGTGGCAAGATGATGCACAGTTGGCTCAATGCATCATGCTCGCATCCATGAGTAACGAGCTTTAGCGTCAGCATGAAACTATGGATGCTCCTACTATATTCTTGCACATCAAGTAGTTGATGGTGAGGAAAGTAGGACTGATAGATATCAGATATCTAAGGAGCTCTTCCGATCTAGAATGGCCAATGGCACTATAAAGATGCATAAAAAAGTTCTTAACATAATCAATTTGATTGATCAATTAGGACAACGGGTTTTGTCATGGATGGAGAGTTGAGCCAAGATTTGATCTTGCACTCACTCCCTTGACTCCTTTCACAATTGTTGTGAATTTTTCATATGAACAAGCTAGATATCGCCTTCATTTGATTTGCTTAACATATTGAAAAATGTTGAGAGTCACTTTCCAACCAAGAAAGATCAAGTCTTACCGGTAGGGGCCAAAGGATCTTCCGAAAAAGAAGAACGATTCAAAGAAGGTAAATAGAAAGGCATAAACAAAGGATAATAAGAACAAAACCGATATGGATAGCAAAGGAGTTTGCTTCCACCGCAATAAGCTCGACACCGGAAAGAAATCATGAGAAGCATCTTGCAGAGGCTAACCAAAGAAGCTTAGTGAAGTTTCTACATAATACGCTTTTGTTCATGATTGAAATAAATTTTTCTTTAAGTCAAGGTTCTACTTGGGTATTGATACCGACTTTGGTTATCATAAATATAGATTTATGAAGGACCAAGCGTAAGTAGAAAAGCTAAACAAATATAAGTAATCCTATGTGTGGAAAATGTAGCAAAGGTTGCCATATTAGCCATAGAAACTTATAGTTTAGCAATGCACTACGGCAAATCTATTAAGTCAATAAGTTGTTATTGTATTCCAGCTTCTTGTTAAAAATATTATTTCCATTTTATTGTTGGACAATGAAATCTTTGGTATTATAATTAAGAACAATTGTTGTTCTATTTATAATAATAATGTTTTGTATAGAATCGAATATTACTTAATAAATTTTGTATACTTGACTTACATGAAAATAATTTTGCATATTGAACAAATTAGTATAAGAAAAGGAGATGATCATTCAAAGAGTTGAATGTGTGTATTTGTTTGAAATACAAGTGTGAATTATTTGAAAGGTTCAAAGAATTCAGAAGTGAAACAAATTGGCAAAGTATTAAGATTCTTTGATTAGATCAAGGAATAAATACTTGTGCAATAAGTTTCTAGATCATCTCAAATGGTTTTCTCATAATGGACACCTCTCGATACATAATAATTGATTGATGTATCTGAAAGGAAAAATCGTACCTTGTTTGGACATGGTGCGGTCCATAATGATTTTACCGACATTCCAAAGATCCTTCAGGATCATGTCCTAGAAATGGTCAGACATATCTACGAAAAAGGTAACCTCAAAATCCGCCCCAAGACTCCATAAAAGTTATGGATAGGGAGGATTCCTAATCTTAAGTATGTTAAGATAAGGGGTTGTCCAACTTATGTGAAAAGGTTTCAAAGGATAAGCTTGGGACAAGATTTGACAAGTACAATTTGTGGGACATCCTAAAGTAAGTTTAGGGTATATGTTCTATAATTCTACTTAGCAAAAGGTGTTTGTTACGAAACACGCTTCCTTCTAAGATAAAGGTGTTTATCATTGAAGGGCTAGTGGGAGGATAATAGATCTTGAAGATTTCAAGAACCACAAAATACTATAAGTCAAATAAGAGGAACCTAGAGATGTACTCTATTATACCACAAACCAATCAGAAATCGAATAGTACCAAGATACCTAGGAGGTATGGATTCATCATAGATGATGATGATGAGGTACACAATCATAGAAGATGATGATCCGCTATTACATACGATGAGGTAAGTGTTGTAGACACTCGAGAGAAATGGATTGAAGCAAGTTTCTCAAATATGGAACATTCGTTTTGATGAGGCAATCAAAAGAGTTTGATTTTATCAAAATAAGAATGAACCTAGTGTGTACAAAAAGGGTCGATTATAGCATCGTGACATTCCTAGTACTATATGTTGATATACTACGGATAAGGAATGACATACCAATGCTACAATCAAGAAAAGATAAAGTTGTCTAAACATTCCTCCATGAATGATTTGGGAAGAGTATCTTAATTGGGGATAAAATCTATATAGATAGATTTAAGAGGATGCTCGACTTAACCCAAGGAACGATATATTCATTTGATGCTAAAGTCGTTTAGCATGGCAAACTCCAAGAGATGTCTCATGTCGATGAGCTATGGAGTGTATCTCTCTTAATAGTCCCCACAGACTCCTAAAAGAGAGAGATCGCATGAGTGACAATCATGTATGCAATGAAATGTACGAGACCCGATGTTGATCGATCATATATTATGAGAAGTTCACTATGAGTCGCTGAAAACATCTTAAAGTGCTTAACCCAAGACTAAGGATGTGATCATATTCATGGTGGGTCTAAATTAAAACTAGAGGGCTTAATGCACTCAAGTTTTTTCAGATGCACCAAGATGACGTAAAATCCACTTTTTAAGGTAAAGGGTTACCTTGAACAATGGGTGCGAAGGAATTGAAAGGTTCCAAACAAAGAAAGAGTTGCCGGTTTAGTGATAAAGACAAAGTATATAGCTATAAATGAAGTCGCAAGTTGATTGTTTGGATTAAAAGTTCATTACGTAACTAGGAATAGTTCCTAAGTCTCATCTTGGATCTAAACATGTGTTGTGGCACTTTCATTTGATTATTAGAATCATTGAAAGATGGGAAATCACTATAGAGATAGTGGACTCTCATGAACAACATTACATATCCATTAACTAAAGCTTATCCAACAAAGAGGATAATCGCCACTTAGAGAAGAAGAGTATAAGATACCATGACGATTGGCTTTAGTGCAAGTGGGAGATTGAAAGTAGTATGCACACAAGCCAATCATGTTTGATGATAAAGCATATACTTTGTAACAATCTTATTCATTTATTAATAAAAAGTATTAATTTATTAAAGGCTTTTAATTATCTACATGATGTTTGTTTTATAATATGTGATAAACCCATAGTTTTAAGCAATGCTTTTAGAATAATGATGATGATCATTCTAATGAGATCTAAATTCTTAGAAAGCTTAAAACTAAAATAGTTCCCAATCATTGGATTACTAAATTGGGGATTAGTGAATCCGGATAGATTGGTACATACGCTGCTTTCTTTCATTGGATGAGGATGATTGATCTCATGATCATTTGTGTGGAGACACTAAAGCAAGTATGTAGGTGCTTATTAGAGAATAAGTTCACTTTGAACGTGGCTCGCTAAGGAATACCTAATGGAGTTTTATTTGCTCGTCAATAGGAATTCTCAGTAGTGATAGTAGTACAAGTGATCCTTGGACTTGAGATCATCATAGTATCTCTGTGTATGATGAGTTATACTTTGACTTATTCCTTAAGACCCTTAGGGTATATCAAAGGGTATGCTTGGGTATAATAAGTTGTATATGGAGATAATGTATGATCAATAAAGAATCTACCACTTCTAATAAAAGAAGAGAATGTCCTATGTGATTCGATAAATGACAACCCAAAGAGTCCTTGGTTAAGGCGTAATGAAATTAGAAAGGAGTTTCTAATTTGCATTATTTGAGTTGTGCATTTAAGGATCGAAATACATATAATTAAATAAAATAAGACTTGACAAAGAATTCCATGTCTTATATTTAATTGGGACATTGTATGGTGGAAGGATTGAATTGAATTGTCAGAACTATTTACTCAAAGGTTCTTTTATGATTAATGTTGAAATCTATATTATCTGGAAAGTCGTTGATCGCTAGGGGAGGCTTATCCCTATTGTAGAATAAATATTATTTATTTAAATAAATTAATTGTTTAATTTATTTATTTAAATAAGATTAGAATTGTTCTAATTGATTTATTCACAACCTATTTAATATGGAGAACCTAAAGGGTCACACCATAAAAGGAAGAATAATTATTTAAGAAGTTAATGGCATAATCGTAATAATATAAAGTTATGTATATTTAATTTAATCTATGGTGATAGAATAAATTAAATAGCTTAATATTTATTATTTAATATTTTAGAAATATTAAATATAAATTAATAAGAGGAGTCTTATTAATATTATTACAATTATTATTATTTTAATTTCTAAAAGAGTTTAGGAATTAATTTAATATAAGTACTCTCATTTATTCCTAATAAGATTAGGAGGTTAAATTAATTAAAAGAGTTTAATTAATTATCCCTAATAAGATTAGGGAGCCTAATTAATTAAAAGAATTTAATTAATTAAATAAAACCCAATTTCTTAATTGTTAAGGAGGGTTGCCCACATCAATAAATAAGAGGAGTTTTATTATGGGTGTTGGGGGTTGTTGACTTTTTTAACATACGACATAATTCCAATTTGTTGGAGAGTACCCTTTTCTATAGAGATAGAAAACTAGGGTTGAGCCATATATCCCTTCTTCTTGAATTTTCTTCTTCCTTGGTGGATCACCTCTAGAGGCCAAACACATGGGTGGCTAACGTTGATCAAAAGGAAGGAACCAAACCCTTCAAGGTGGATTCAAGTTGAATTAATAATTATGCAAAAGGATTGGAGGTGAACTTGTACTCGAGGAAGCTCGATCTTCAAGGGTATGATTTTATTTACTTTATCTTTTTCGCTTAATTAATAATTTGCGCATAAAGGGTGATCCGGGTATATGGTTTGTAAATTTTTTTGACTCGATTTTTTCACATACACGCTTATCAACAACTTTCATTGCAATTTGATTATTCATGATATTTACAAACCTAATTCCTAAGTTTCATACTCTATACCTTAGTATAGGTAGTATAGGATTAGTCTTAGTACATTCATTGAGTATATAAACTCAACTCAGGTAGGTCTCTAAACAACTGAAGTTTAAAACCTAACTTGGTCAACTTTTTTCTACTGCCGGCGCTGCGGCGCGGCATCCCTTGTATATTAGTGACATCACTGGTAGCGAGTTAGCGGTGGTACTTTCTAAGTCTCTGGCGTAACTGCTATTTCCACCACTTTGTACTGGTTTTGGCGTTGCGGCGCCTAGTCTATGCTGCAGTTGGCCAAACCAGTTTTGGTTTTCTAACGAAACTCCCGGCTTCCTAATTTGTTCGTTTTACATCCGAATTGACCCATTCGAATTCCTACAAGTCAGGAATTACATCCTTTACGTGTTCACATAGGAATTCAACACTTTTGAATCCGTTAACTCATAATCCACTATTGAGTTCATTTTATATACGTTTGTAAACGTTAATGAGCGTTCAATGCTCGTTTTCTTCGTTCTAAGTCAGAATCCGACGATTCTCGAACCCACAACTCTTAATCACCCTATCTCACGTGTTGACATTGGAAACCGATGTTTTCAAGTCACACGACAACTTTTGACCTTTAATCCGGACTTTATGCGTTTTCGATGTTTAACATCTATTTTCGTAAAATTCGCTATAACTTCGGTACTATTGTTCTTTACGCCAAATCACATGGAATACTTTATGGATTTCATATCTACATCCTAACCAAACAAGATGCATATACTAACGTATTGATGGAGCTCAATCGTTTATCAACAATCGATCTCAACTATCAATATTTTCATGGTTCAAAAACTATATCAAACCTTATTATTTTTATAATCTCATGACTTATAGAGATTGAATCTATGGTAAGTCATCATTAAATCCTCACTCATGACATATACCACCCCTTCATGATTCTCTAAAATGAAAGAAAATCTAAAAGAGATGGAGATGAAAGGTAAGGAATATACCTTAAGAACTCTTATGAATTTCTTGAAAACTCTAAGTCCAATCTTCCAAAATATATGTTTTGGTTGAGTATAGCTCTCTTTCTCTCTCAAAATAATCTAGGTTGGTAATTGAAAAACTCTCAAATTGCCAACCTTGCCTTCTTATTTATAAGAAATGAGAATGGAGGGAAATTTGGACATTAAACCCCACCTCCTTACTATTCATGTGTGGTCACCAAGTAAGATACTTGGTGACCAAGCCTTATGCTTGAAGTCCACACCAAGGTGGCCGGCCCACCACCTTTTTGTGACATCCCATGGGTTGCCCCATGGTACCCATTCGGTGACCCACCGGTTCGACCCACGGTTCGGTTTTAATGAATTGGGCTTAACTAAGTAAACATTGGGCCTTGACTTGGACTTAACCCATCTATCTCATTGGGCTTAGTCATTCAATTGATTGGGCTAATCATAATCCAATACAAGTGAATTACTCATTGATACATAGATTAATCCAATACAAATGGATTACTCATCTACACATACAATTCACGTATTCCCTTCGTATACCATACATACAATAATCGTATTGTACCTCGTATTTACTCAACGTATTATACATAGATACTAACTAGCATCACCAATTGTATAACACTTGAATTAAACCTAACGCCATTCCTTCTATGCATATTATTTCCTTCTCGGAAATCAATATACTCAACCCTTAGGTTTTAAGTCCGCAGGAAAAAACTGCGTTTTCCATAAATGAAATATTATAAGATATTCCAACTCGTCACGATATTCTATCATTACGCGTTTCCCAGAATTTCAAAATAATTCCTCAAACAGAAATGGATGAATAGTGTTTTACAGAAATTTCTCGGAAAACAGTTATTATCGTCTCAGGAATTCCAAACAACTATTTCTAACACGTAGCCAAAATACTAACCACGTTAGCACATTCTAGGTCATAGAACGACCTTCACATAGCTTACTCACAAAGAAATCAATTAAATTCATTTAATTCACATAATCAAATAAAAATTTAATTGTCATAAAAATCCGATTTTCTCAAGGCGTTACTGATAGCTTTGATACCAACATGTGACACCCCAAATTCGACCTCCACTGGTCACCCGAATTCGGTTCATCACGTTCTCAAAGTATTACCATAATAACTAAAATCATATATTTACAACGAAAGATCTAATTTAGAATAATATACAATGATTTATTATAATTATTCCCCCAAGTCTCGCAACCTACAGTACTTAATAGATTACATAATAATATCGAATAAAGACTTATTACATAATTTTACTTAAGTTTAAACATAGTCTTAATACAACATGATTAATTTAAACATAAAAGGGGTAAGCTAGTCGGTAGCCTTGCCTTTGCCCTTGTCTTTCCTAGATACACCTCCCTGTTCCGCCTTAACCGAAAGGTTTTAAATAAGAAAGGATGAACACAAATTTCCCATCAAGTAATATACAACAAGGGAAATAGTTTTATAACACGAGTGTGAAATATCGAAGTATCATCTCTAAAGATAGTTTAGAGTTCAGAATAATATCATAATTAATGAATATCAATAATTCTTGGAATAAGAATGATAATTCAATATAAATCAACAGAGATATAGGAATTCAAAGGCTATCAAAGTATCCGACTGGATAACAATTTATACTGAGCAGTCACTAAGGACTATTGAACATCTACTAGAATTACTAATATTAAACTGATAACCCAAAAGAACAAGTACTATAGAGGATCAGTCTACAATACTCTAAGTTATGCATAACACCACAGTAATAATATACTCATGTGTTGGGGTTTCCAACAACATACAATCCCCTTACCTTAAGGGTTGTTTAACTCAGTTTTTAAGATTTCTGCACCAATCAATTGGTTTGGTCAGTTTTATAAACATGTATATAGTCTAGCCGAATCAAATGGCATCGACTCTTTCACAATATTCAAGAACAATACCAAATTCATCATGAATAATGGTTTACACAAGAGGTTAAGCTTACTAGCTTGATCGAACAAATAAGTAGGATAATTTACATTCAAAGAGATAAGTTTATGATATTCGCTAGAATAAAGTAATGCAAGAGTTTAGAATAATTGCACAATGTAAAGTAGGGTTCAGATACTTGCTCAAAAATAAATGGAGTAAGTTTAGGGAACTTGCCTTACGCGTAGTTTATCCACGTTAATAACTCAACATTTTCGAATCCTATTTATAGCGTATTATATGTTTAAGAGGTTCATTAGCTATCATAGTCTTTAATCAATCTTGTCGTGATTCAAGTATGCACATAAGGTACAAAATCAGTTTATAAGTCATCAAAAATACAACGATGTCTTGATTGCTAAATTTCTTGAAGACATTCTTCGGACTTAACTTTTGAAAGTTATGTTCAACATTTGTCTCTATCACATAGCATGCTTCTTAACATATTACATAGCATATTGGTCATGTAAGATAAGTTAAAGTAATCCTATAGGTATGTTTCAACATCAATTCAAAAACAAAATGCAAAACTCAAGATTCCAGATCAAGGCATTGCTTGCTTGCCAATGGCTAAACTTTAGGATCTAAAGGCAATGTTGTCTTGATCCTTTAGCCAAGCCAAGTCTTAGTCATTTTGCCTTTATGGTTTACGTTTCGACTTACTCAAAACAATTATAAATGATATATTGGCCATGTTAAGGGTCTTTTCATGCTTCTCAAGTAAATCTAGGTTCCCTTTTATAACATATTCCTAAATTGATCATTTTAACCATTTGGGGTCATTCAAGGTCATGAAACTACAACGTCTATCATGTTTTCTCTTCAAACACACAAGATAGTTATAACACTCATATTAGACATGTTTGTGAGTATTCATAACACATGTGTGAAGCTAACACCGCTTTAGTTAAAATATGCTTTGTTCATGTTTTCTTTGAAATATGATACACAAGTATGGTGTATTTACATTTATGCTACATGAATGAGTCTAAGAGCATCATCAAACATGATCACCATTATCAGATTCCAACCCTCAAGGTTAGTCTGACAATATTCACGTTCAAGGCTTACTAGTAGGTTCAACATACTCATGTTTCCTTTCTAATCACATAAACACAAGTAAATGGTTTATTCATGTACTTCTAAGTAAAATTGACATGCTTGCAAGGTCAGTGCATAAATAAGTCATTAATACTTGTCAAGTTCATTTCTAAAGTCATAAATCTATTTTAAATCATATGTCTTCATTAATCATGCAAGTCTATTACAACATGCCCAACTTAGATTCATATACATATACATACACCTTAAACATGCTTTCATGCAAGTTTAAGCCATAAGGGTCGGTCAACACATAGCAAATTTCAAAATAGAAGTTCTAACTGAATTCAAAGAATTAGCGTAGGCTAAGGCTGGCAAGTTGTGTTCAATTTACGGTATGCGGACTACGCTTTGTAGAGTCTTGGCCAACTTGATTTCCTTGACATCAAACATGTTCCAAATCATTCCTAAAGTGTTCATACATGCTAGTAAACTTCCTAAACACCTCATAACATGTTTACTCATATCATTTAGCAAATGAATTCAAGAAATTTCAAGAATCAAACAAACCTATCTCAAGAACATAAATAGAAATTATACCTTCTTGAGCTTAACTTGAGCTTCCCACACACTGAATGGGCTTTTACAATGCTCAGCAACTTAGAACTCTCCACTTAAACAACTCTTAGTAACAAAAAAAAATCTAAACTCAAGATTGCATTTAGAGAAAAATCATGGACTAGGCATTGTCATTACACAATTTTGGAATCCATGGTGTATTGGGAAGAAACAAGGGTTATTAAAGAGTTGTTTAAAAACTCCAAATCAACCACAATGCTAGCAATGAACACCTATTCCATAGCCTTTTTGGAGAATACGTGATTTAGCTTCAAGTTACTGTTCATTGTACTTGGTGACACTAAATTTGGGATAAGAAGAAACTCTCAGCATTCTTGTATACTCCTACACCTTCTCACTCTTATGTTATATTCTTAATACATATATCAACCATATATTATAACATAATGTCACACTATGACTTAACATTTCAAGGTAGTAGGTGCAATGTAATACACATATAATCCATGTACATTTTATTTTAAGGTCACTCACATGTATATGGCTACTTACATATTTCATAATGTATTTATACTATGTAGTTTTAATATGCATAATCAAACTGCTTCATTCATAAAACTTAATATATAGTCACGTAATGACACACTACACTATATAGTATGGTTGAATTGTGACAACCTGGAAATTCGGATTGTCGAGAAATTAAGATTTAAAGAATTAGTTATTAATAAAATGAATTTTTATTAATACTATTATGTGCTATGTGTTTATTAATCGTTTTATAACCTAGAATGATTATTAATCGGGAGGATTTTGGCTATGAGCTAGATTAAACGAGTAATAATTTTCAAGACAAACATAAAAATTTTCCTGGAACAAAATAATTCTGGTGTAAAAGACGAAATAGGCACTATTCACCCGACAAAACCTAAGGGTTAGGGTTTGAATAACCTAAGCCTTTCCGAGAGTTCGGTATGTCGAAATGACATTCCGTCGAAAGATTTGACGATAATATATCGTGAAAAGTTAAGTAAGCCGATAAAAGTTTTTCTCGAAAAACATGCAGAAATCGGACGAAATAAAAACGATGAAAAGTACAGTTGTGTATTTTTCACTCGTTTAGCTACGTTAGGGGAAAACGTGAAGGAAAATGCTTAACGTGGAAAAGTATTTTTTTGTTTTTCGGAGATCCGAAGATTACGTAAAAATTAATCGGTAAAGAAAAGACGAAATATCCAAAAATATTTGGATTCTAAGAATCGCAGTTTTTGAACTGTCGGACGAATTCCGAATTACGGAAGCACGAAGCTTCCAAGGGAAGCTAGGTAAAGGAGGTGGGGCACCCACTTGGCCACCAAGTAAACTTGTTGGCTAAGTTATGAATATAAGGAGGTTAGGAGGGGAAATGACTAAAATGCCCCTAACCTTGGTTTTCTATAAATAGAAAGCTTAAGTTCATTATTTTGAGCTTTTGAAAATCCTACTCTTTGAGAGAGAAAGAGAGAGGGTTCAGATGGAAGAAGAGAGGAAGAGGAATGAGGAAAAGCTAGCTCGATTGCACGCTTTGTCCGACGGAAGGAGATTAAAGAAGAAAGGTAATCTGAACCCTAGTTCTTCTAATTTTTCTTTAAGTTCTTATGTTCAAAAACATAACTTAATGAGAATAAGGAGTAAAAGATATTGAGAACGATTTCATATGATTGAAATCATGAGAAAATAAGAAATAAGAAATAAGAAATTTAGTTTATAAATTTCTTAAGGAAGTATAAGATTCGTGAGGATTTTGAGCGATCTGAATGAATATTATGTACGAGTAGGTGAAATAAGTAAGGAATGGTGTTCTATAACATCAAATTCCAAGAAAAAGTAGAATCGTAATCCAAAATATCGATTAAAAATGAAGAATGAATGAAGAACGCGAAGAACACGAAGAACGTTGTTGATGGACAATTTTATAACCATCGTAATGTAATTGTTGTTGATGGACAAGTTTAAAACCATCGCGTATAAGTTAGATGCTTATTGCTTGGTTAGGAACGGTAGAAACGTTCATGAAGAGCGGATTAAAACTAAGCTATAACGAAGTTATGGCGAAAATTTCGTAAAAGAAGGACAAAAATTTGAAAGTTAGTAAATGAACCCAATCATGTAGGGTTTCATAAGAAAGTAAGAGAACGTAGAAAATGTGAGTCATGGACTCAAGAATGAACGAATTCCGAGTTCGGATGACCGAATTACGGATTAACGAACGAAGAACGTTAAAAATGTTAAAATAAATGAAGAGCGAAGATTAAGCCAATTGAATGGCATGTTAATGGATTTAGAACGAACTTCTATCTGTGGCTAATCGAAGTACGTAAGGTAAGGAAGAAAATGGCATTGGAACGACCTCGTTTCAAGTTATAACGAAGAAGTAATGAGATTTCTAAATCGGCGTCTCAAGCTTGTAAAAGACTTAGAAAATTTTCTAGGTTTTTCATACTGCTGCTTGTACATGATCACGAGTAGTGCCTTTGAGGCCGAGCGCCATGTGCCAGTAATAAAGGTGTCGAGCACACTCTGAAGAGTTCACCGCAGCACAAACCGTAGTACAATTTGTTGTGCAGCCAGCGCACGCATATGCATCTGAAAATCTTACGGAGTGTTAGCATTGCAGCAACGCCCACTAAAGTAAGGACTCGCACCGCAGCGCCAGTCCTGGAAGAGAGGAGAGAGAAGTAGGTTGCACAGTAGTGCGAGAGGAAAGGAAGGGCACGGTGCCGCAGTGCCGGTGCAGAGCAATGCCCAGAAATGAGATTTTTAGTTCTCAGTTACTTGAGGATGTGCAAGAAAAAAGTATGAACATGTAGTTCACGTAATGTAACATCCAATCAAGTGTATTAAACCTTTAATGAAGGTTGAACGAAAAGATTAAACGAGATTAAAAAGACAAAGAATATAGATGTGGGTTACGGAACCGATATCCAGAAACCGTAGTCACGATGAACGAACGTGAGGGATTACTGTGATTGTGATTCCTTGGACGTTGAGTGACGAAGGTAATGAATAACATTCCAATTTTATGTCATGGTAATAAGAGATAAGAGTAAGCGTATAGACGCTATGAACGCAACGTTGTTGCGATGAACGATCGGTCTTAGCTTACAACGGACTGTATGGCTTCGACATTAAGAAAGAATAATGAACATGGGGTTCATGGAATGGATAACGATGAATGCAATTGAAACCTTGAGTAAAGGTTGAATGAGAGATTAAGAGACGAACAATGTGAACGTTGAATACCTAAATGATCCTTATAAATCGTATTTGTGTTTTACAAACGTTCTAAGTATACCCTGGTTGCATGACATAGACGTTGACAAAGGTAATACGTAAAATATGAATTATTGAGAAAGCCGTAACGAACGGTAATAAGATTAATGAAAGCCGAATGTGATTCGGATAAGAATGAATCCTGAGGTAAGGCATTTAGTTGTCAGAAAGCCAAAATGAATAAGAAATTGACTTAACGAACATTATATTTAATAGTTCGTATAAGTTAAGAGAAATTTAGGTTGTGGTACGATCGTAACCGTTGATGGTTGACATATGGGAGCTGGGTTAAACAATTCCTTCAAAGAGCGAAGGTATATACGAAACTGGAAACCGATCTAACTAACTGTGATGGCAGTGTAGATGAGAAGGGAACTTGTTTGTTGGTTGTTTGTGGGAAACCACTCAGATTACCATATGGACTACCAGCAGAGAAGCAATGTGTACTCAGTCCTAAAGAAGTTAGAAGAAAAAGATAAGAATGTTAATCATCAAAGATGATGTACGTGTTGAGTAAGACATCTCCGTATGTTATGAAACCTTAAACCGGTAATGAAAGTTAGTCGCGTAAAATTATATTGCAAGAAAGCGAACTTTAAGAAGTAAAGTTAAGTAAACCAATGCGTAAGTCAAGTATATGACTAATTGGTGTATTTGTTATTTCCTTATGTGTTATAGGGATTGGATGATGGCGATTCAGTACATAAAATCGTAGCTATGTAGAAGGCAAGTTTCTAACTTCATTCTTATTTTTAAATGAATGCTAGTTCTAAAACTTCTCAATTTGTTGAACTTGAGAAGTTCACATACATGTGCGAAATGTGTGATATTTGTACAAGGTGGTAGAACGTATGATTCCTTGTGCCACAATGTGAACACTTCGGTGTTTCTGTGAGATGAATTGTTCTATATTTGAACTGTTCAATAAAAGAATGTTCTGTTTATACATGAACCGTTATTGTTAAGTCTATGCTATTGATCCTAGCCTGGCAAAATGTGCATGAAAGAGAGTAGCAAATGAAAGTATTTCAAACTGCATGTAACTAATGTTTTAAGATGATAGGAATCAAGACTATTCCTATTATTCAAGCGGCTTCGTAACCTTTGTTCGGTTATTGAAGTTTGAAAAGAATATTTAAATTCTTGAAGTTGTTTGTTTAACTGTTATGACTTGCTGGGCAATTGAATGCCCACACTTGCTTTAAATGAAAAACATTTTTAGCGAACGATGTTAGAAGAACTTAAGGATCCTGTATAGATCAAGCTGACGGTATCCAGATGAAGTGTCATTCAGAATGTGAATGAGCGAGAAGATCAAGTGAAGACTTGTAATGTAGAAATATGAGAATTAAACTATAGAATAGTTTAATTAACGATTATGTATCCTTGGTGGCGGATAAAATTCACTCGTACAAGATGTAAATAATAATATAATTATCATTATTT
Organism: Panax quinquefolius; assembly: GCA_020205615.1. Lineage (NCBI taxonomy): Eukaryota > Viridiplantae > Streptophyta > Magnoliopsida > Apiales > Araliaceae > Panax > Panax quinquefolius. Next base: position 31,038,140 of record CM035174.1, read on the forward strand.
GTAATGAAGAAGGTTATAAGGTTTCCAGAACCTGGGATTTGAGAATGTATGTTATTATATTTCAGTATATAATGATGTATGTTGGATTAATGATGTACTCGTGATGTCACGAATCCGGATGTGAAGATAGAATAGAATTTCGAGGCGTTACTGAGTTGGTATCGAGAGTGATAGGTTATAAACCTTAGGTATGAGTACCTAAGACTATAATCGTAAAGAGAAGGATAAGAAGATCACCACGTGATCATAGTAAATCGTAGTAACAAATGAGCTGTTAAACGATGAATGATTTATAGCTAATGCTTTGAATGAATGATACTACGAAGTAATACAAGAAGAAGAACTCAAATTGAGTTGTAAAGGATAGTATACAAATTAAAGAAAATTCGTATTAAGTAAAGAGAAAGTTAGAAGTTGTAAGATTTCAATTGAGGACTCATGTGATGGCTGAGTTGTATGAATCTTTGTATGGGCAGAGGTTTGTGCTTGGTGTAACAACCACTCAGTTTATTATAGTGATAATCATTGAAATTGGTCGCACTATCAAGATGTATATGACAAGAAGGTGAATCTTTTCTCATGTATATACTTGATAGGTAAAAAATGATAAGATAGGTGCGGGTACTTGAAACTCATACTTATGAAAAGTTTGTGACTCATAGTTATATGCTATGTTTCTGAGCCATAAGCATATGGATAGTCCTTGATTTGTTCTTGGATTACATATTGCGAAGATAAGTTCTTAAACACATATGGTTGTGGAAAGTTCCTAAACACCTAAAGTGTGGTAAGTTGATGAACTATACTAAGGTATTGGAATGTTTAGACTGAAAGTAAGTATTTTAAGTAGACTTAGCATTGAAGGTGCTAGAGAAGATTAAATGTTGTCCCAAGTAAGACAATGAAGGAAGATGGAGAATAAGATATTCCAAGTTATCTAGCTATGCTAGATTTCAAAATTTCTTGAAATCGTGCTAATATGCGCATTTTTGAAAATGAAAGAATTGGTTCGACTTTTGGAACCAATGGATTTTAAAAGAACTATTCTTGGTATGTCTATGACAATTGTTTCGGCTAGACAGAAATTGATTTGAAATATCAAAATGAATTCTATATCATCAGTGCATTTGATGCGAGGATGGTAAAAGGATGAAGTTATTAATGCAATTAAACCTGGTGTTGGATTTGATCTTAGGATCAATAACCCGCTATGGTATGATGCATAATGATGAAGTCATAAACTGACGAAGTCCTCAACGTACTATGAAAAGTGCGGTATCATGACGTCATGAAACGTTTTGATGTATTGCAAACGAATTTAAAGAATTAGTCGATGTCAAGTGAGTTGATTAGACAAAAGTTTCAAGTTGATGTCCAATTTAGTGGTATGGTCTAAGCTACTTGATTTGGCTAAGACGAATGGTATGTCATGATTAAAAGAAAATCGAGCTTTCTTTGAAGAGCTATGCCGAACCAAATTGTTTTGGTGCGAATTTTAATGATTAAGTCTAAGGTGAACATACTTCGAAATGGGGTTATACGATGGTTTGATCACCTACATGTGGAAGAGGTAGTTTACCTTCTTTGTGATTGTAAACTGACCGTGGAAAGAAAGGTTATGGCGTTATGCTGTTTAACCTAGTAAGAGTTCATGGTCAATTTGACCCCTCAACAAAAGTATGAAATATTTTAAAGGAATCTTTATATTCCTCGTTATTCCTTTCACTTCATGATTCTTGATAAGTTATGAAGGGTAGGGAATGTTTGAAAGATAATAACTTCTTTGAAGAGAAGTTGAGAAGAAGAGTAAGTTAAAATTTCGAGGGCGAAATTCTGTAAAGAAGGGGTGAATGTGATGACCCGGGTATGGGTATAGTTTGAAGAAATTCCGAGGATGGAATTTTTATAAGGGGGGAAGGATGTGACAACCCGAAAATTTGGATTGTCCAGAAATTAAGATTTAAAGAATTAGTTATTAATAAAATGAATTTTTATTAATACTATTTTATGTTATGTGTTTATTAATCATTTTATAACCTAGAATGATTATTAATCGGGAGGATTCTGGCTACGAGCTAGATTGAACGAGTAAGAATTTTCAAGACAAACATAAAATTTTTCCGGAAACAAAATAATTTTGGGGAAAAAGACGAAATAGGTACTATTCATCCGACGAAACCTAAGGGTTAGGGTTTGAATAACCTAAGCCTTTTCGAGAGTTCGGTATGTCAAAATGACATTCCGTCAAAAGATTTGACTATAATATATCGTGAAAAGTTAAGTAAGCTGATAAAAGTTTTTCTCGAAAAACATGCAGAAATCGGACGAAATAAAAACGACGAAAAGTACTTCTGTGTATTTTTCACTCGTTTAGCTACGTTAGGGGAAAACCTGAAGGAAAACGATTAACATGGAAAAGTGTTTTTCAATTTTTCGGAGATCCGAAGATTACATAAAAGTTAATCGGTAAAGAAAAGACCAAATATCCAAAAATATTTTGATTCCGAGAATCGCAGTTTTCGAACTGTTGGACGAATTCCGAATTGCGGAAGCACGAAGCTTCCAAGGAAAGATAGGTAAAGGAGGTGGGGCAGCCACTTGGCCACCAAGTAAACTTGGTGGCTAAGTTATGAATAGTAAGGAGGTTAGGAGGGGAAATGACTAAAATGCCCCTAACCTTGGTTTTGTATAAATAGAAAGCTTAAGTTCATTATTTTGAGCTTTTGAAAATCCTACACTTTGAGAGAGAAAAAGAGAGGGTTCGGATGGAAGAAGAGAGGAAGAGGAATGAGGAAAAGCTAGCTCGATTGCACGCTTTGTCCGACGGAAGGAGATTAAAGAAGAACGGTAATCTGAACCCTAGTTCTTCTAATTTTTTTTAAGATTTTATGTTCAAAAACATAACTTAATGAGAATAAGGAGTAAAATATATTGAGAATGATTTCATATGGTTGAAATCATGTGAAAATAAGAAATAAGAAATAAGAAATAAGAAATTTAGTTTATAAATTTCTTAAGGAAGTATAAGATTCGTGAGGATTTTGAGCGATCCGAATGAATATTATGAACGAGTAGGTGAAATAAATAAGGAATGGTGTTCTATAACATAGAATTCCAAGAAAAAGTAGAATCGTAATCCAAAATATCGATTAAAAATGAAGAACGAACGAAGAACGCGAAGAACACGCGAAGAACACGAAGAACGTTGTTGATGGACAAATTTAAAATCATCGTAATGTAATTGTTGTTAATGGACAAGTTTAAAACCATCACATATAAGTTAGATGCTTATTTTTTGGTTAGCAACGGTAGAAACGTTCATGAAGAACGGATTAAAACTAAGCTATAACGAAGTTATGGCGAAAATTTCGTAAAAGAAGGACAAAAATTTGAAAGTTAGTAAATGAACCCAATCATGTAGGGTTTCATAAGAAAGTAAGAGAACGTAGAAAATGTGAGTCGTGGACTCAAGAACGAACGAATTCCGAGTTCGGATGACCGAATTACGGACGAACGAACGAATAACGTTAAAAATGTTAAAATGAACGAAGAGCGAAGATTAAGCCAATTGAATGGCATGTTAATGAATTCAGAACAAACTTCTGTCTATGGCTAATCGAAGGACGTAAGGTAAGGAATAAAATGGCTTTGGAACGACCTCGTTTCGAGTTATAACGAAGAAGTTATTAGATTTCGAAATCGGCGTCTCAACCTTGTAAAAGACTTAGAAAATTTTCTAGGTTTCATACTCGGTGCCGCAGCGTGAGTTGTGCATTGGAGGCCGACGCCAATATGCGTGTATAAAGGTCCGTCGCACACCTTGAAGAGTTCACTGCCGCAGCCAGCAAACCGTAGTAAAATTTGTGGTGCCGCAGCGCCATGTATAGTACGAAAAATCTTCTGGAGTGTGGCGCCGCAGCGCGGCCCACTAAGTAAGGACTCGCACCGCAATGCCAGTCCGGGAAGAGAGGAGAGAGAAGTAGGTTGCACCGCAGTGCGAGAGGAAAGGAAGGGCACAGTGCCGCAGCGCCGGTGCAGAGCAATGCCCAGAAATGAGATTTTTAGTTCTCAGTTATTGGAGGATGTGCAAGAAAGAAGTATGAACATGTAGTTCACGTAATGTAACTCCAATTAAGTGTATTAAACCTTTAATGAAGGTTGAACGGAAAGATTAAACGAGATTAAAAAGACAAAGAATGTAGATACGGGTTACGAAATCGATATCCGGAAACCGTAGTCACGATGAACGAACGTGAGGGATTACTGTGATTGTGATTCCTTGGACGTTGAGTGACGAAGGTAATGAATAACATTCCGATGTTATGTCATGGTAATAAGAGATAAGTGTAAAGCGTATAGACGCTATGAACGCAACGTTGTTGTGATGAACGATCGGTCTTAGCTTACAACGGACTGTATGGCTTCGACATTAAGAAAGAATAATGAACATGGGGTTCATGGAATGGATAACGATGAATGCAATTGAAACCTTGAGTAAAGGTTGAATGAGAGATTAAGAGACGAGCAACGTGAACGTTGAATACATAAATGATCCTTGTAAATCATATTCACATTTGACAAACGTTCTAAGTATACCCTGGTTGTATGACATAGACGTTGACAAAGGTAGTACGTAAAATATGAATTGTTGAGAAAGCCGTAGCAAACGGTAATAAGATTAATGAAAGCCGAATGTGATTCGAATAAGATTGAATCCTGAGGTATGGCATTTAGTTGTCAGAAAGCCAAAAGGAATAAGAAATTGACTTAACGAACATTATATTTAATAGTTCGTATAAGTTAACAGAAATTTAGGTTGTGGTACGATCGTAACCTAAGATGGTTGACATATGGGAGCTGGGCTAAACAATTCCTTCAAGGAGCGAAGGTATATACGAAACTGGCAACCGATCTAACTCATTGTGATGGCAGTGTAGATGAGACAGAAACTTGTTTCTTAGTTGTTTGTGAGAAACCACTCAGAGTACTATATGGACTACCAGCAGAGAAGCGATGTGTGCTGAGTCCTAAAGAAGTTAGAAGAAAAAGATAAGAATGTTAATCATCAAAGACGATGAACGTGTTGCGTAAGACATCTCCGTATGTCATGAAACCGTAAATCGGTAATGAAAGTTAGTGGCATAAAATTATATTGCAAGAACGCGAACCTTAAGAAGTAAAGTTAAGTAAACCAATGCGTAAGTCAAGTATATGACTAATTGGTGTATTTGTTATTTCCTTATGTGTTATAGGGATTGGAATGAAGCGATTCAAATAAAGTCGTAGTCGTATCTTGTAAGGCAAGTTTCCTAACTTCATTCATATTTTTAAATGAATGCTAGTTCTAAAACTTCTCAGATGTTGAACTTGAGAAGTTCTGTCTATGTGCGAATGTGTGATATTTGTACAAGGTGGTAGAACATATGAGGCCTTGTGCCATAATGTGAACACTTCGGTGTTTCTGTGAGATAAACTGTTCTATGTTTGAATAGTTCAATAAAAGAATGTTCTGTTTATATATGAACCGTTATTGTTAAGTCTGTGCTATTGATTCTAGCCAGACAAAATGTGCATGAAAGAGAGTAGAGAATGAAAGTATTTCAAAGTGTATGTAACTAATGTTTTAAGATGATAGGAATCAAGACTATTCCTATTATTCAATTTACTTCGTAACCTTTATTCGGTTATTGAAGTCTGAAAAGAATATTTAAATTCTTGAAGTTGTTTATTCAACTGTTGTGACTTGCTGGGCAATTGAATGCTCACACTTGCTTTAAATGAAAAACATTTTCAGCGAACGATGTTAGAAGAACTTAAGGATCCTGTATAGATCAAGCTGACGATATCCAGATGAAGTGCCATTCAGAATATGAATGAGCGCGAAGATCAAGTGAAGACTTGTAATGTAGAAAGATGAGAATTAAACTATAGAATAGTTTAATGAACGATTATGTATCCTTGGTGGCGGATAAAAGTCACTCGTGCAAGATGTAAAGAATAATGTAATTATCATTATTTCTAATGAAAGAGGTTCTAAGGTTTCGAGAACCTGGGATTTAAGAGTGTATGTTGTTATATTTCAGTATATAATGATGTATGCAGAATGAATGATGTACTCATGACGTACAGAATCCGGGTGTGAAGATAGACCGGATTTCGGGGCGTTACATGAATTATGGCTCACATACACATAAGTGTTAATATAATATTACTATATTAATAACTTACTTATTTATGTTAATTAAATAATTTATTCACTTTCTTGATTAATTACCACTAATATAATTTAATCCATTTCTTATTGATGAAATTATGGATTTTCATAACCATTAATTATCGATAATATTCTTATTACATTTCTAGATATATTGCAAATAATAATAATCATATATTATTAATTAATTACAAAGAAATCCATTTCCCATAATTAATTATTACTAATTAATGATTTAATAACTCCGTTGTCGGACATAACATATTTCATTGCAATATACTCCTATCATATAGTTTCATCCATGTTACACATATAACATTAATGTCCCCAATTCATCTTACGGTGAAAGTAACCAACTCAATCGATCATTGGTCAAGGCCATTAATTCTTTGATTTATCTTCTTTGAGACGGCGCCAGCTAACGATGTACAACAATGCTGCAAGACCGGGTTTAGCTTCGTCCCGTGCCAATCTTCATTGCTAACTCGTTTATACGACATGAATTAATGTTCACAAGAGTATTACTACAAGTCTACGAGCATATTAATTTCTTATACAAAATCACATGATCAACACGATTAATCTTCTTAGTTCTAGTTTTAATTTGCTTAATGCATTTTCCCGTTCCGCATTATGCAACACAAGGCATTTCACACTTCTCATTGTCAATTCACATTTCTTAATACACATTGATCTAATATGAATCAATTGTATTAACCAACTCATAAAACAATAACACTTATATTCACATAAATAGTATTTCTATTGATATATTCATTTTATACTACGTGGAAATTCTTGGGTATTACAGGTATCACGCATTTTCTGTTGATGCACACGCCAGCGAAGATCATGCAGATCCTCGGCAGGGGTGTCACGCATTTTCCGTTGATGCAACCATGATAGTTTGCCCAATAGGGATGTTATCCGGTGACGTACATGTCAGCAAAGGTTAGGCAACCCTGACAACATAAACTGTTGGCAGTAAATCTGACAGAACATTGATATATCCTGGCGATACAAACCAGGAAGGATCAACCTCATCGAGGAGGACCGATGATGGAATACGTTATACACATCCTCAAACAGACAAGGCCACATCCACACAGAGTCTCTTATACACGAGAGGTACATCTTCAGTGTAAAGTCTGTATCAAGGATTCAAGACTTTGGTGATAACCCCAATGTCAACAAATCCCCACGGATTCCTGGTAGCTATGGATCGGTCCATGACAGTTCATCAAGATGCTTATCTATTGTCGTCCCTGGTCGAACCCACAAGATGCCGATAATCTTCCCACCATGTTGGAGAACAATCCAACAAAACATATGCATCATACATTTGCATCATGTTGTTGCGCATGGCATCATGTTTATCTTATTGCATTTCAAGTGTCTAGGATTCTTTATCCTATCCATGCCATTGCATTGCATGAATATGATAAAGAGAGGCATCTGTAGACGCTCAAAATTTTCTGCACACCTGTCACTGACATTGTAGGAGGACAGATTCGTCTTTCAGAGATAACCCTGGGAGATGATGCAGTTCAAATACCAGAAATTCCACTGGAGAGGACTGTTTTGTCTCATAGATAACCCCGAGATGCTCGGTTCTAATCTCGAAAACAACACTGGAAATAGCAGTGCTAACCTTGGAGATAACCCCAATGAGTGCAGTTGTAGTTTTGGAGATAACCCTGGAAATGCTTGTTTCAAATGCATGTAGTCAGCTTTAACCTCGGCACTCACACTGAGGCACTCAGTACAAGACCCGTAGATAACATCAGGAAGACAGGTACACCTCAGAGATAACCTTGAGGACCTTCAGTACTTGCAGCAGTCCAATCTCAGAGATAACCCTGAGCAACGTCTACTTTATCAGCTCAAACCGAAGATAACCCTGGTGAGGGGTACGATCGTTATTTTGCCACCTCGATCCCACATCACGCCGTCTCAACATCTCATACATACATTTCTACACAGCAATGTCCCACAAGAACCAAGGAGGTCCAATCCCGAGTGACTACTACGCAAGGCAACACACTGGATAGAATTTGAAGCTTGAAGACCAGAGGGCATGGTCCCATCTTCCTGACTTCGTATAACCTCTAATCCCATGTCATGGTGTAGCTCTCGACAACGGTGGTCCGAAATAGGTCTTATGCACCTCAATCGGATGCCCAGATTTCAATTCTAAAAGTTTGAGTGGACATCACAAAGGCTGCGCGCGTGCACGTATTTTAAACAATGGGGACTTCATTGAGCATACGGGGCACCACTGGCCAAGAAACAGTACATCTATGACTAATGCAAAAATAGAGGGCTTGGGGTGGCCATTTTGTAAGAGAAAAAGGCGAGGAAGCCTTGTCAAATTTCATCGGTACACCCTAAACTGTGTGCTTTTTCATTTTAAACACTTGTGAGCTCACATATAGCTACTATTTGTACTGGCAGGAGCCGAGTATTCATCCACTTAGAGTTATAGAAGTCTTCTTTGGCAGTCTACTGTAAGCCTTCTTACACACTTTAAAGCCTTCTGTAATGCCCAAGAATTTTGAATTTTGAATGAATTAAATTTTTATTTGATTATGTGGATTAAATGAATTTAATTGAGTTATTATGTGAGTAAGATGTTCGAAGGTCATTCTATGACCTAGAATGTGCTGATGTGGTTAGTATTCTGGCTTTGTGCTAGAATTAATTGTTGTGAATTATCAAGACGAAAACGAAGGTTTTTCGAGAATGTTTGCGTAAAAACACTATTCATTCAATTTCGTTCGGAGCTAGGGTTTGAGATTCTGAAAAATGCGTAATGATAGAATACGAAGATAGTATGGAATATCCAATAATAATTCTGTTATGGCAAACGAAGTTTTCGCTTGCGGACGTAAAACCTAAGGGTTAGTGAAAGAGGTTTCCGAAAGGGGAATGCAATGCGTATAGTCGTTTCAGATATTATACATATGAATACAAGTATTATATTGGTATAAATATGAGTATGGTATGAAGAATAGTAAGACGTATAATATGAATATTGTATGAGTATTAGACGAAGAGAATACGTGAGTAATACGCGTAGAATACAAGTCGTATTAATGGAGTATGAGTTAAAGGTTGGTATAACTTAATTGGACTTAAACCAATAGCAAGTCCAATGAATTATATGAGAAAGCCCAAGTTAAAGCCCAACGTTTATTAAAGTCAAGCCCAATCCAAAGAATTTAACCATGGGTCGAACCGGTGGGTCATGAGATGGGTAAAACCCATGGGGTGATCCACAAGGGACTGGGCCAGCCACTTGGTGGCCAATCAAAGTGACAACTTGCTCACCAAGTACTTTACTTGGTGGCAAAGTTGATAAAGGAGGTGCAATAGTAAGGAGGTGGATATTGGACCATATTGCCCCTCATTTGGTTTTCTATATATATAAAGCTAGAGTTGGCATTTTGTTATTTTACAAAGCTTGTCCAAATATATTGAGAGAGGGAAAGAGATAGAAACACTAAATCCTTCTACTTCCAAGCAAACCAATAGGCGTTTATCAAGAACGATAATTACTTCAAAGGTAAATTCTCATAAACAGTAATCTTCATCTTTTTCGATTTCTTTCTCGTAGAAGAATCGTAGATTGGTGGAGCATGTTTATTGAGGATGATATAAGGATGCCTATTAATGACTAAATCATTGATAGGTCATGACCAAATAGAAATCATAAGTGTTTACATGAGTTAAAACCGTAGAAAGTCTTGAACGTTAACTTAGTTATTAATTAACGTTTTGAAAACCGTTATAGCTAAGGAATGTGCCTATTATTTGGTTAGGATGACTATGAGGAATCAATGGAGTTTTCCAATTGATTTGGCTTACAGAACACAAGTAATGAAGTTATGGCGAATTTTGCGAAAATAGACGTTAAACGTCGAAAACGTAAAAAGTCCGAATTAAAGGTCAAAAGTTGTCGTGTGACTTGAAAACGTTGGTTTCCAATGTCAACACGTGAGATAAGGTAATTAAGAGTCGTGGGCGAAAGAATCATCGCATTCCAACTTATAACGAAGAAAACGATTATTGAACGGACGAAAACGTTAAACGAACGCTTACAAATGAACTCAAAGGTGAACTCTAAGTTAACGGATTCGGAAATGTGAAATTCTTATATGAACACGTAAAGGATGTGATTTGTGACTCGTAGGCTTTTGAATGGGTCAATTCGGATGTAAAATGAACAAATTAGGAAGCCAGGAGTTTCGTTTAGAAACCAAACTGCATTTTGCTAACCGGTGTACGACAGACTTCGGCCGCAGTCACCAAAAACCAATATAAAGTGGTGGCATGACTACAGCATGAGACTTCAATGAAATACCACCTTTAACTGCGCCAAGCAAAGGCAACTAAAATACAAAGGATGACGTTACTAACGCCTAAGCGAGAAAAATGTTGACCAAGTTAGGTTTTGTTCCATTTGAATAAAGACCTAAAGTAAGGCAATGAAGATACTTAATGTACATATTAAGATTGAACTTAAATCACCTATAAGGTGATAATGTAAGAAGTTTTGGTACGGTTTAATAGAGATTAAACAAAGAACGCGAAGACATAATAAGTAAATCGTAAATGACGTTCAACGTTGGTATATAACTAATAATGGTCAAAGGTTGGTTAAAGACATAAGGATGTTAATGAAACGTAACAAAGTATAGGAAGTCGAATCGACTTTAATAACGAAGTTAATTCAAATAAGACATAGAAGGGAAAGAAGTTGGTTAGAATTGTAAGATTAGTTTGTTTGATAACTAATTGCAGTGTGCTATGTGAATGTATCATGTAGATCTTGTAAAGACTGAGAATAGTTGAATTGTTTATTCGAAGACGCTTGAAGGCAAGTCTTTCTTAAATGCTTGTCTAACCTTCGTGTTAGCCAAGTTTTACGTGATGCATGTTATACAGTGCATGAATGATTTTAAAGAAAGAGTCGATGCCCGTTTTAACTCGGCTAGACTAATACTGAAGAGTTGATTGATTTGTTTACAAGTCTTTCGATATAGAATTGTTAACGCTATCCTATGCCAAGTATTTGGTACGGATGTAAAGGTAAGTTTGTCTATGTATAAACAAAAGTATTTTTCATCGATTATTCGATGGGCATGCGAGGTTGCCAAATGTTGAATGTAAATACGTTTAACGTAAGAGTGTTGATCAACATTGAGTACAATAGGCTGATCACCTAGAAGTTCTCGTAAGTAAAAATGGGTGGATGGCCTTAGTGCCGGATATCCTTTTCAAGTATGAAAACGAAAAGAGTATGTTCATGGTCAATTGACCGGTTCATCATTCCTAAGCTATTATATATACTTTCAGAATTGTTGTTATGACATGAGAAGTACTAGTCAAATGTTTCGTAGTGCTTCATAGATAATTGTTCAGATATGTAATTAAAGCATGTAATTGTTAATGTGATATTCATATGATTCTTTGTGAAGACTTGTTGAGCTAGTTATGGTCATTCTTGCTTGAACCATATGTTTGCAGCTAAAGCCGAGCGAACTAAGAGTTCTAAGAGAGATAAAGGCAAGGCTAAGATGGACAATTAATCATCCTGTAATAGACTAGTGTATTTGTATGTAATATACTCATGAAGAACAATGAATGTATTCGGTTAATGAACCTAGGAAATGATTTATTACAAATGTAATATAAAGATAATAATTACACTCATTTTGTTGTTCTCTCAATGGAATGATTGTATGGATTGTAGTATCGTGGAGCACCATCTGTCGAGTTGGAAGATACCCGGATTTGGGGGTGTCACACCTTCTCTTCATCTTTGCATACACCATTCTTCACGTTGAGAGCCGTGTTATGTGTGTATGCCCGAACTTCGGTCCATGATTTCATTTCAGCTATATATATATATATATATATATATATATATATATATATATATGGACTACATTATCGAGTTATGCCTCGATTGAGCCTAGACTTAAGTCTGGAGCGTTTAATTGCTTTCGTATATATATATACTTATATATTAAAGCACTAAACGCACCAGATGTAAAATCCAGGCTCATCGAAAAGAGTTTGACACACAGTTCATATATATATATATATATATATATATATATTCTTCCTGCCTGGAGTTTACTTCGTGGCGGTTGATTTCTTTTACAGCTTTATTTATATTTCTGATCCCCCATGGAGGTGCTTCGTGGTGGTTGATCATATCTGTATATATATTTTTACAGCTTTTATATATATAACTGCTTACTGCTTTCATATCAATTGCGGCATCAGGTGAGCCTAGGAATCATGTGATCACAGATTCAGTCTACTGGATCTAGATTCGGTTCCCGTGATGGAAATTTTCAACTATAAGCAGCTTGTAAATTTATTCACGGTGTATGGATTTCCTCAGATGATTTTCATGCCCACGAAGAGTTCGGTACTGCTTTGTACATTATTTTCTCGAAGATGCTTCGCATCTCTAAAATTAAAAGCAATTAAGCCGAACACTTAATAAAAATGGAAGTGTAAAAGGTCTCAATTACTATTGACCACAAGGGTTTGAAAAACCTTTTTTACAAAACATCGCTGCCATATCTTGTTTAAAACTGAATTTTGTTGCAAATTCAAACCCTGTGTATATAGGTGCGAACGAGGCCTCGCACTACTTCCATGTAAACAACACATTGACCCACACACACACATTCATATAACAATTTCTTGAAAAGTGGTGATCACCGTGGTAACACAGATGTCGGGGGGGGGGGGTGCCTAACACCTTCCCTCTGCATAATCAAGCCCCCGGACCCTAATGAGTCTCGGTTTCACAGACCCGTTTAGCAGTGTCATATCACTGGGTCAATGTGCAAACTTTTTCTCGGTTGTGTTGGTACAACCATTTAAAAAACTAACTGGCGACTATTACAATCAAATCGTCGACATATACATGTCGGACCTTTTCACAACTTGTTTTTTCAAACAAATCTCACCTAATATGAGAACACCAAAGAACAAGAACTGAAAAGGGACAAATAAAAATCCCGACGTCGACACTTGTACTGTTATTTAAATTTGTAATACATGTCTAAATAAAGTATTCAAAGTATCGATAAGCATGCTAATGATAAAAATCATAGATTGAATATGCTTTTATAAACTTTTGAACACTAAGTCAAAAGGATGATTAAAGAACTATGTTAATTGATGGCATAGTCTTGCAAACTGATTTTGTGTTAGGTGTATGTAAAGTATGTAATGACTCATATATAGGATTATACAGTTAAGTTAGAATCATATGTGTATAATAATCTTATATATCGAATTTGTGTATCAGATGTACATAAATAATTAATATCTTATATACGTAATTATTTTATAATAGGATTTGAAAAGTGTTGACATGCTTTACTTTGGTAAACTACACTTAAGGCAAGTATCCAAACTCTATTTTATATTGAGCAAGTATTTTAACCTATGCATTTACTTTATACAAGGAATCTATAATGATGCAAGTTTCTAACTTACACAACTTTGGTTATTGTGCAAGTATCTAAACCTTATGATTCTTACCTTATGATTCTTATCTTATGACATAATGCCTCATAGATAGAATTGAGTTGTTTATATTCTTGAACTTTGATTTCGAGTATTGAACTTATAATTGTTCGTATATACATTTAAAGAGCGGTCTATGCCAGTTGATTCGGCTAGACCTAAATCAAAATTTGAAAGTGATCCAAACCAATTGATTAGTACGGAATCTTGTATTGACTGAGATGAACAACCTTCTTTGAAGGGGAAACTATTTTTGTCGGGAGACCGACGTGCGCACTTGAGTATGATTAAACGATATGCATAACGTAGGGTACTTTAGGCTGATCACCTGATTTACTCATTTGGTTGGATTTTTAGTATAATACTGTTAATTCTAGTAGAAGTTCATAGTCCTTAGTGACTGCTCATCATTCATTATGTGAAATCTCAAAATGATTAAGTATTGAATCTTATTGATGTCTTTCAGTCCAAAGCGACCTTTATTGAGAATTGTTGAAAATTCCTAAATTATTATTCATTGTCATACTCTTGAAGATTTGAACTCTATATTTGATTACCCTTATTGCGATATTACTTGCTGGGAAAAATTATTTCTCATCCTTGTTTTCTTTAAAACTCTCAGTTAAGACAAAATGTGGTGAACCCTCGGGCAAGGACAAGGGTAAAGAGAAGGCTTCAGAATAGCTTTATTTCCTAGTATTAGGACTTTATTATTATTATTACGTGGTGTGAAGACTTATTTACTATGATGTAACAAGTTATGTTTAAATTAAATTGTAATGTTGTAGTAACAGTTACGGTACCTTGGGATGAGACTATTTATATTATATCATTATAAATTATTCTATTATTCCATTGTTGATGATTTTAGTATGATATTAGAATTAGCACGTGACGAACCAAATTCGAGATATGAGTGTCTGAATTTGGGGTCGTCACATATTTTAGCTCTATTATCATATACTCTGCCAAAGAGAGCTTTTGTTCAAGCATCGCATATCGAGTAGCTAAATCTTGAATTGTTGCATCCCTTTGTTCCATGACTGTCTGCCGTTCTTCACCCTGCTCTTCTAACTCATGAATACGATCTTGCAGTTCTATATTTCGATCATAAAATTCTCCTAATAAATCCTCATCAGGTTTCTCTTCTTCCTCACTCTCAGCTGCTACCTCTATGACTATCTCGAGTGCAACTATTAATTCTTCACTCATCACATATTTATCTCTCATTTCTTCTTTGCCTGACATCCTACAATCAAGTTTAATAACTTAATTAGTACTCCCCAATAAAAATCTTTGTTATAACAAGATATTATACTCCAATATTTATTCATTAAATGAATCTTCTCGATTCATCACTTAAAACTCTATATGAGTTCATCTCTTGATTTTTAGATGTCATTCTTAAATACTGCCACAAAATAAGGGTTAATAAATTGACATGCCACATATTATCCCTATATTCTTACCGACCAATTAAATAACAAATAAGCTTAGGTAGAACACACTAACGAAGGTTTTATTTGTCTCTCCCCTCCTAGTTCTAATCCCAGATCTCCACCAGAGATCATATCCCTAAGCTTTGATACTAATTGTGATGCCCCAAAAATAGGTCCATATAACCCATTCTGAGTGTAACGCCCCAAAATCCGGTCTATCTTCACACCCAGATTCCGTACGTCACGAGTACATCATTCATTCTGCATACATCATTATATACTGAAATATAACAACATACACTCTCAAATCCCAGGTTCTTGAAACCTTAGAACCTCTTTCATTAGAAATAATGATAATTACATTATTCTTTACATCTTGCACGAGTGACTTTTATCCGCCACCAAGGATACATAATCGTTCATTAAACTATTCTATAATTTAATTCTCATCTTTCTACATTAAAAGTCTTCACTTGATCTTCTCGCTCATTCATATTCTGAATAGCACTTCATCTGGATACCGTCAACTTGATCTATACGGGATCCTTAAGTTCTTCTAACATCGTTCGCTGAAAATGTTTTTCATTTAAAGCAAGTGTGAGCATTTAATTGCCCAGCAAGTCATAACAGTTGAATAAACAACTTCAAGAATTTAAACATTCTTTTCAGACTTCAATAACCGAATAAAGGTTACGAAGTAGCTTGAATAATAAGAATAGTCTTGATTCCTATCATCTTAAAACATTAGTTACACGCACTTTGAAATACTTTCATTCTCTACTCTCTTTCATACACATTCTGTCTGGCTAGAATCAATAGCACAGACTTAACAATAACGGTTCATGTATAAACAGAACATTCTTTTATTGAACAGTTCAAACATAGATCAGTTCATCTCACAGAAATAACGAAGTGTTCATATTGTGGCACAAGGCCTCATATGTTCTACCACCTTGTACAAATATCCCACATTCACACATAGACAGAACTTCTCAAGTTCAACATCTGAGAAGTTTTAGAAACTAGCATTCATTTAAAAATATGAATGAAGTTAGGAAACTTGCTTCACGACGCGATACGACTACCACGCCGAATCGCTCATTCCAATCCCTATAACACATAAGGAAATAACAAATACACCAATTAGTCATATACTTGACTTACGCATTGGTTTACTTAACTTTACTTCTTAAGGTTCGCGTTCTTGCAATATAATTTTACGCGACCAACTTTCATTACCGGTTTACGGTTTTATGACATACGGAGATGTGTTACTCAACACGTTCATCATCTTTAATGATTCACATTCTTATCTTCTTCGTATACTTCTCTAGGACTTAGTACTCATCGCTTCTCTGCTAGTAGTCCATATGGTACTCTGAGTGGTTTCCCACAAACAACCAACAAATAAGTTCCCGTCTCATCTACATTGTCATCACAGTGAGTTAGATCGGTTGCCAGTTTCGTATATACCTTCGCTCTCTGAAGGAATTGTTTAGCCCAGCTCCCATATGTCAACCAGCAAAGGGTACGATTGTACCACAACCTAACTTTCTCTTAACTTATACGAATTATTAAATTATAATGTTCGTTAAGTTAATTTCTTATTCCTTATGGCACTCTGGCAAGTAATTGCCATACCTCAGGATTCATTCTTATCCGATTCACAATCGGATTTCATTAATCTCATTACCATTCGATACGGCTTTCTTGATACCATTCGTATCTTACTTACTACATTCATCAACGTCTAAGTCATACAACCAGGGTATACTTAGCACGTTTGTCAAACGCGAATACGATTCACGAGGATTGTTTACGTATTCAACGTTCATGTTGTTCGTCTCTTAATCTCTCATTCCACCTTTACTCAAGGTTTTAATTGCTTTCGATCGTTATCCATCCCATGAACCCCATGTTCATTATTCTTTCTTAATGTCGAAGCCATACATTCTGTTGTATACTAAGATCGATCGTTCATCGCAACAACATTGCGTTCATAGCGTCTATACGCTTTACACTTATCTCTCATTACCATGACATAACATCGGAATGTTATTCATTACCTTCGTCACTCACGTCTAAGGAATCACAATCACAGTAATCCCTCACGTTCATTTATCGCGACTACGGTCCCCGGACATCGGTTCCATAACTCACGTCCACATTCTTTATCTTTTAAATCTCGTTTAATCTTTTCATTCAACCTTTATTAAAGTTTTAAAACACTTGATTAAGTGTTACATTAGTTGAACATTATGTTCATATTTCTTTCTTGCACATCCTCCAGAAACTGAGAACTAAAAATCTCATTTCGGGCATTACTCAAGACTGGCTACCATTGTGCCGTTCCTTTCTCTCTCATGTCCGTGGCGCGACCTACTTCTCTCTCTCTCTTCACGAAATTTGCTATGGCGCTAAAGTCCTTTGTTATCTCTCATATTGCGCTACGCCACTCTCCGTGATCGATTATGGCCAAGCTCAAGATCATGCGATGTTAGGCCTCGAGGCACGACTTCATACTGCTTGCAACCGAGCATGAAACCTATAAAAATTTTCTTAGTCTTTTACAAGCTTGAGACGCTGATTTTGAAATCTCATAACTTCTTTGTTATAACTCAGAATGAAGTCGTTCCAAAGCCATTTTCTTCCTTATCTTACGTACTTCAATTACCCTTGGACAAAACTTTGTTCTGAATCCGTTAACATGCCATTCAATTGGCTTAATCTTCATTCTTCGTTCATTTTAACGTTTTTAACGTTCTTTGTTCGTTCGTCCGTAATTCGGTCATCCGAACTCGAAATTCGTTCATTCTTGAGTCCACGACTCACATTTTCTACGTTCTCTTACTTTCTTATGAAACCCTACACGATTGGGTTCATTTACTAACTTTTAAATTTTTGTTCTTCTTTTACAAAATTTTCGCCATAACTTCGTTATAGCTTAGTTTTAATTCGTTCTTCATGAACGTTTCTACCGATCCTAACCAAGCAATATGCAACTAACTTATACACAATGGTTTTAAACTTTTCCATCAACAACAATTATCCTACGATGGTTTTAAATTTGTCTATCAACAACATTCTTCGTATTCTTCGCGTTCTTCATTCGTTCTTCATTTTAATCGATATTTTGGATTACGATTCTACTTTTTCTTGGAATTTGATGTTAAAAAACATCATTCCTTACTTAATTCACCTACTCATTCATAATATTCATTCGGATCGCTCAAAATCGTCACGAATCTTATACTTGCTTAAGAAATTTATAAACTAAATTTCTAATTCTTATTTCTTTATTTTCTTACGATTTCAACCATATGAAATCATTACTAATCTCTTTTACTTCTAATTCTCATTAAGTTATGTTTTAAACATAAAAACTTAAAGAAAATTTAGAAGAAACTAGTGTTCGGATTACCATTCTTCTTTAATCATCTTCCGTTAGACAAAGCCGGCGATTTGCGAGCTTTTCTATTTCTCGATCACTTTTCATCCGAGCATTCATGCTCATACTATTCCTTTTCTCTCCCAACCAAGCTCTCTCTATCTCTCTCAAGTGGAGGATTTTTAAAATCTCAAAAAAAAAGAAAATCTAGCTTTCTATTTATAGATTTTCAAAGCTAGGGGCAAAATAGTCATTTCACCCCTAAAATCACTATTCCCACCTCCTTAACAACTTAGCCACCAAGTTTACTTGGCCACCACCCTTACTTAGTGGCCAAGTGGCCGGCCGACATGCCAATGGGTCACCCCATGGTTTGCCCCAATGGTTCTTACCCATTCGTTTACCCAACAGTTCGATCCGCAGTTTCTTTTCTTGGTTTGGGCCTTAACCCTAATTCTCATTGGGCCTAACTTGGTCTTGATTTCACAAATCATTGGGCTTGACATAATCCAAGTCCAATTGGTTTCTACAAAGTCCATGAACACAAAGTCCATTAAGACTAATCGTATTCTACGCATTCTTTTCTCATATTCTCGTAATCTCTTCGTATTCAACTCATACGATATTTGTATTATACGTCGTACTATTCTTCTTTCTATACTCGTATAATAACTCGTATCATACTCATATTTCTCACGCATAATAACCCTAGTTATTATACGTACTCATTACATTCTTGGAACTCACTTTCCCTAACCCTTAGGTTTTGAGTCCGCAGGCAAAAACTTCATTTTTGCCATAACTGAAATATTATTGAATATTCCATCACGTCTCAAGTTCACGCAATCAATAACTTCTCGGAATTTCAAAATAAATCTTCGAGCAGAAACGGGTGAATAGTGCCTATTTCATCTTTTTCCCCAGAAATATTTTTGTTCCCAGAAAATTTCATTTTCGTCTTGAAAATTATTACTCGTTCAGTCTAGCTCGTAGCCAGAATCCTCCAGATTAATAATCATTCTAAGTTATAGAATGATTAATAAACACATAGCACAGAATAGTATTAATAAAAATTCATTTTATTAATAACTAATTCTTTAAACCTAAATTCTGGATAATCCAAAATTCCGGGTTGTTACACTGAGTCGCCAAATACATGGTACATAATTCAAATACAAACTTCTTTTATACAATTATTAATTATAGTGTAAAATAAGACAAAACGTAAATTGTGAAGTTTTAAACAAATATTATCTCGTAGACAATATCCAAACTCAAATGAAGTCTTCATTACAATTATTATCACACTATTTTATAAAATAGTGAGGACTACTATAGCAACTATCTTGGACCGTCACTCCATTCCCTGACTAGTTGATAAGTAGGCTTTATACCTATTTATCTGGTATCTGTTACTTGAATTATTTGCTTAAACTTATGTTTCTTAGTTACTTTTCATGCATTTTGTGTTCATTTTGTAGATTATATGCTTGGGAGCTGTGTGAGCGACTATTGGTATGAAATCGCAAAGTATGGGTATGAAATCGCAAAGAAAAGCAATCCGGACATCGTTTGGGCTTTCATATTTATTTCATGTTCTTGGCTTGGAACTTGGATTATATTGTAGAGTTTCTTCTTAGCTTTTCGAGACATCTTGAATCATTCCAATCGGAGTTCGGATGCAAGAGTTCTGACCTTTGTACCAACGGACGTCGAACTTCACAATTTTGGGTGGTCATTTGCATAACAGGTACTTCCAGCCCAATTTCTACCATCATCCGTCCGTTATGTCTCAATTTGCAAAGAATGAAAGTTGTAGAGCTCGTCGATATCTTCGATTTGATTGGTGGCAGGCCTCATAACTCTTCCCAGATCAAACGTTATGGCCGGTTTACCAGAGGACACTGCTGTAGAAAAAGGATGCCTGTCGGGGCGGGCTTTTACTATACAAAACCCCCGCCGGGGCGGGGGTACAAGCTGAAAAATAGAAGCCTAGCCCGCCGGGGCGGGCCTAGTTAGTGTATAAAGCCCCGTCGGGGCGGGGGTACGCGTAGAAAAAGCTATTTTGTCCGAATTTGAGTTGGAGAAGGATTGGTTCGATCCGATTGATTCAAGGACTTCTAAGAGGACTTAAAGACATATAAAGAGGCATATAAAAGGAGGAGAATCATAAGGATTAGAATGGAGAGAGGATTCCATTAGATTAGATTAGAGTAGATTAGATCAAAATCCTAGTTCTTATTAGATTTGGAGATTGAAGCAACTTGGAGACCATTGAAGATTCAAAGTAGGAGCAAGGAGGGAGCTTCAAATCTGCAGACAACAGATTATATCTTCTTATCTTCTTCTATCTTTTTCTTTTAATGATTATTCAATTGTGGATTCTTAGTTTTAATTCAATAACCATGAACTAATTCTTTGTTTAAAATTACGATGGATCTTATTGTGTAGTTTATTTAATATGCTTCGCTGTCAATTATTATATTCTATTGTGAGGATTGTCTATTGTGATTTGGACTTAATTGTTTAATTAATTGGCCATCAATTATCGTGATAATCTATATGAACTCGAGAGATGAAATATTGATTTAGATCTTATCATGATAGCATGTGTTTGTGACTTCTGCATAGATAGAATTCATGATTCGTGTTTAGGATAGAGATATGCATTTACGCCATATGTAATCTTATAGAGAACTTGTGCTTTAAATCCTTTCTAATTGTAATTCGCATAAAGATATAGTGGATTAGTTAATTAGGGTGTCTTGCTTAATTCTATCATCTGTGGATTTAAGTGAATATGTGTACTATGCATCGAGAGGTGGTTTTATCTGCTTTAGTGTTCTTGATTAACAATTCAGGATAGAAAATAATTGATGAGAAGTGTGTTAACTTAAATGAAGCAATAAGTGAAGTTGTGATCTTAAATCTCCATAATCTGATTTTTAATTAGTGGTAATTAGAATTAGTGGTAATAATATAATTTAATTTATATAATTTGAAATTCATTCGTTTAAATAAGATTGAGTTGGTTACGGGTTAGTACTTGGTGATTTTTATTAAACAATTCATCGTGGGAACGATACTCTACTTTCACTTTATTACTTGTTGACCACGTATACTTACGTGTTGTGCGTAACTAGATTTTACCAAACAAGTTTTTGGCGCCGTTGCCGAGGAATTAATTTAATAATTATTTACCAATATTAATTTCAATCAAAATAGTCTTAATTTAAACATTTTTATTTTTATTTTTAATTCTTTTTTTATATTTCTCTCTTTTCAGGTACCATGGATGACTTTGCGTATCAATGGCCATACACGAACATGACTCAACCAAGGGAAACAAAGATTGATGGACTTAATACATTTTCTGTAGAGTCAGTACAAATTAAGGCAAATTCGAAGACGTTGGAGGTCATCGCAGCCCAACGGAGTCGAAGGATGGCAAACATGACTCAACCAAGGGAAACAGGGATTGATGGACTTAATGCATTTTCTGCAATATCAGCACAAATTGAAGAACTTTTGAGGATGTTGGACATTATTGCAGCCCAAAGGAGTCAAAGGATGGTAGTTACGTGTGACTATTGTGTTGGCAACCATCAAAGTCATCAATGCACCGTCAGTTTTAAACCGGTACAATATAGTGGTGATTACCTGTGACGCCCCCAAAATAGGTATACATCACCTATTCTGAGTTGTCAATACATGGTACAGAAACAACTACAACTTTATTATTACAACAGTAAAACTGTGAGTTTGAATACAAATATTATCTTCTGACATAATATCTATACTCAAATAAATCCTCATCACATTTATCGATACATTATTTTACAAAATGGTGAGGACTACTAAACAATCCTTTCTAAAACCTTCATTCCATACCCCACTCGCACTCGCTATATTCTCGCCCCCGAGAAAAATGGAACAAAAGGAAAAGGGTGAGCTCAACTAGCTCAAGAAAGAATATTATGACTAAGATAATATACAACAAATTATCGTTAGTCTTCAACAGGAAAAATATAATAGAATATAATAGACAACAAATTTTAAATCAATATTCAGAGAGGAAATAATAATTCATTAGAAGAGTTAAGTAGAGAATGCAAACTACTATCTTCTATGTATGAATTTAAAAGTTCATCGCTCATCTTTTATCCCTCAGAACATCAATCAATATACATCTGAATCAAATATTCATCTTTGCACTACAGCCAAAGATATTCATCACTGGTCATGTTCATTTAAACACTGCTCATCTTTTGCACTACGCCAAAGATATTCTTCAGAAATCATTCATCTTTGCACTACAGCCAAAGATATTCTTAAGAAATCATTCATCTTTGCACTACAGTGCCAAAGATATTCCATAATATCATCATTTAAGACCGAGGATGATGAAAATATTTTTTTAAAGAAACGAATCCAAAGGAAACAAAATGACAAGGATTAAGGATTAAGGATTCGTACTTGGTTTTATCCACGCCAAAAATACCTCAAAATAATCATAGTGGTGTAAAATTCAAGAATGATCAAAACATGGATACAATCGAGTTAGTATCCGTATATATGTTTTGACGAAAAGAAGAAATTTTATTTTTGGTGAATAGTATCAGATACGTGAATAGTGCTACGTGAATAAAGGCCGATACGTGAATAGTAACTCTGACACCAAAAGATAGAAATTCCACAAAAACATCTTCACGCTTCATGATATAGTACTCGTGAATAGAACTCGTGAATAAGAACTCATGAATAGTAACTCGTGAATAGTAACTCATGAATAGTAACCCATGAATAGTAACCCCATATGAAAAAGTTCCAAATTTGATAAAAACTTCAGATCAATATTTCAAAGATAATGATATTGAAGAAATAATATCATTACGAAAAAAATAATATCCCTTACCTCAAAAGAGCAGTACTTCTGACTGGAATAACGCTGAATGAACTTGCACCGTATATCAATACTCAAAGTATACTCAAAATACTCACAAGAATACGCTCGATAATATAGAGAGAGAAAACTTCAGTTTCTGGTGTGATTTTCAATTCTAACCTAAGCACCCTATTTATAGGAAAATGCTTAGAACACCAAAGCAGAAAATTTAATAAAATATTAATATTAATATTACAAATTCCTACGCCCACTTTTAAGGATCTGAATTCAGCATTTACATCACATGCAAGACCCACCTTTAATGACAAAAACGTTTTTCATAATAAAAATAATTAAAACTTCCAAAAATTAATTATTTCGGAGCTTCGGAACTTCAATAATTCATAATAAATAGCCCTTTCATCAGAAAATTCGAATCTCGCGTGTTTTTATAGGAATTTCAATTCTCTACAACTTTGCAGAAGAAAGTTTTTCCAAATTCCAAATAAAATTGACCAAATCCACAAACGGGCAATTTTACGTGCTATAATCAAATTTCACCAATAAATGGGGTCCACCGACATGTTTAACATGTTTTAAACATTTATTGCAACAAAAATACTCTTCCTCCTCAGATACTCATATATCCCACATTCGTTGTAAAAATATCACCGCTAATATATTATTAAAATAATATATTTAAATGAATTATTTTATCGTAAAAAGATAAAATTTTAATTTTCAACAATTGTCACTATAAAAATTTTCTCCATCTATATCCACATAAAATCAATATTTTTCTCATCATATGAATCAATAATTAATTAATCATAAATAATATTACGTAATCACAATATCGACAACCGTGCGCTTTCCAGAAAGAGGGGCTTTCCAATAAGAATTTCTTCATCATGCGCCGCAATTAGGTGACCAAACCTCTCCTTAGATGTAACTTTCTAGACATTGCCAATAATGTTATCTAATAATATTATTCAGATAATATGAATTATTGCTTCGATAATGAAAATACCGTAATGACAATTATCAAACAACAAAGAATATAAAATATCAACACAACAATTATTAACTCAATAAAATATCGAATAAAGAATTATCGTAACCATTATCGAGTAGTGCCTTCACGTAAGAATCAATAATTGGTGCAATACCGCAGTAACCGCTCAACAACGCCAGATTAGTGTGTTTTAACCAATCGGTATTCCAACAAAGATAATTCTGCAAACTACGCCAAGCTATTTAAAAACAACTTATATTTGTCGCTTTCTTCATCCAATCGCTTCCATGGGGCCCACACACGGTCACGCTACTGGTCATTTATTTAATATTCTCCACAAAGCATTTAATATTCCACGACCAAACGAATATTCCCTAATAATAATGAATATTTTATAACCACTTGCTTATTTTGAAATATTTGTGTATTTAACCCTTAACTATCCACATTAATCAAATCAACCCTTACTATTTCAAAATAATAAATAAAGGAAATTCCTTTTTATTTTAAAATTTTGGGGTCTTACAACCTCCCTCCTTATGAAATTTCGTCCTCTCGAATCGACGACGACTCGGTGTTTCAAAAGGTGAGGATACCTCGCTTTCATTTCCGCTTCCAATTCCTGTGTCATTTCCTCTATAGCATGATTCCTCCACAAAACTTTAACTTGTGGTATGACCTTTCTGCGCGTAGGACATGCTCCTTCCTATCCAAGATCTTGACAGTACCTCCTCATACATTAAGTCTTCTACTATCTCGTCCGGCTCTAACTCAATAACGTGGTTCGGGTCTTTCACATATTTACGAAGTACGATATGTGAAACACATTATGAACACGAGACATACTTTGAGGTAACGCAAGTCTATAGGCTACATTTCCTACTTGGTCAAGAATTTGAAATGGACCAATAAATCGTGGATCGAGCTTTCCTCTCTTCCCAAATCTTGTAATTCCTTCCATGGAGCAACTCGCAACAATACATGATCCCCTCACATTAAATTCCACGCCCTTTCGATGAAGATCCGCATAACTCTTTTTTCGATCTTGTGCCGCTTTGTATACGCTTGTCGAATCATTAGTCATACGTGATTAACTCCTCGGTCCCAACAATGTTGCTTCACCCACCTCATCCCAACATATTGAGAACGAAATTTTTGTCCATATAATGCTTCAATGGAACCATGCCTATATTTGTTTAATAACTATTGTTGTATGAGAATTCCACCAATGACAAGTACTTATCCCAACTTCCTTTGAAATCTAGGACACGTAGTTTTAATATATCTTCAAGAGTTTGAGTAGTCCTCTCTCGATTGTCCGTCTGCTTTGGGATGGTATGTCAACTAAATCGCAAACTGCGCTCATAGCTTTTTTTTGCAAGCTAACCCAAAATCTTGAAGTGAATCTTGGGTCACGATCCAAACTATGGATACAGTGCATGCCATGCAACCTCACAATCTCATTCACGCATATACTAGCAAGACGCTCAAGGAATAAGTCTCCGTGACGCAAGAAGAAATGAGCAGATTTGGTTAATCTATCAACAATAACCCAAATAGCATTGATGCCTTGAGAAACCGTAGAAGAAGACCCAGAATCGAAATCCATAGTAATGTGTTCCCACTTCCATTCAAATCTCAAGTGGTTGCAACGGACCCTTAGGTACAAGATGCTCCGCCTTTACACGCTAAGCAAGTTAAACACATCGAGATAAACTTTGCAATCTCTCTTCATATTGTTCCACCAAAATGTATATCAAGATCACGATACATTTTAGTACTTCCAGATGGATTGCAAATGGCGATTGTGTGCCTCCATCATAATCTTGTACTTCAAATCGTAGTCGTTAGAACACAAAGTCTAGAGTGGACTCAAGTATTCCTTCTTCATCAATTCTCGCTCGAATAGGTCCTTCTTGTACTTTCTTCTTCATACGCATCACCTCCGCCTGGGTGGCTTGAGCAACCTTAACTTTTTCTATTAAAGTCGGCTCTACGCGATACTTGACATCATCGCACTCGCTCCCTCAAGATATGATCTTCTACTCAATGCGCCACTACCACGCTCGCTTTACCAGATGGTATCAATAGTGTGTGTCGTAGTCTTCAATAGCTCGAGCCAACGTCACCGCCAAGATGTTGAGTTCTTTTTGAGTGAAGAAATATTTAAGGCTTTTATGGTCCGAATATATCTCCACTTTCTCCCCATATAGATAGTGCCTCCATATTTTTAGCGCTGAACGATCACGCCGCTAACTCTAGATCATGAGTAGGATAATTCCTCTCATACTCTTTAAGTTGTCGCGAGGCATAGGCTATGACTTTCCCACGCTGCATGAGAACACATCCTAACCCTTTGCATCAAGCATCAGAGATAACAAATCCATCCGAACCAGATGGTATTGTTAGAACAAAAAAATAAGTCTCCTCTTAAGCTCTTGGAAACTTTTCTCGCATTCTTCGCTTCCAAACGAATTTTGTATCCTTCCGAAGTTAGCGAAGTTAATGGAGTAGCGATTCGAGAAAACCCTTCCACGAATCTCCGATAATAACCAAATAAAGCCAAAAAGCTACGTGACTTCACCACCGACTTCGGCTGTTCTAACTTTGATTGCTTCAATCTTCACGGATCAACAGATACTCCATGTTTCGACACCACGCGCTCCAAGGAATGCTACTTCCTCGCCAAAACTCGCATTTCTTCAATTTGGCATATAGTTGGTTTTCACGGCCTTCGAGTACCAAATTTCAAATGGTGCTCATGATCTTCACTATTTTTGAATATATGAGGATGTCATCAATAAAGACAACAACGAATTGATCCAAATATTCCTTGAATACTTGGCTCATCATATCCATGAAAGCCACAGGAGCATTAGTTAGTCCGAAAGACATGACTAAGAATTCATAATGCCCATACCGAGTTCTCAAGGCGCCTTTGAATATCCTCGCCTAATCTTCACCGATGATATCCGAAATCTAAGATCGATTTTTGAAAAGAATTGTGCCCCTCAGAATCGGTCAAACAAGTCATCAATACGAGGTAGAGGATACCTATTCTTGATGGTGACATGGTTCAATTCCCGATAGTCAATACAAAGTCGCATACTCCCGCTTTTCTTCTTTACAAATAAAACAGAGCACCCCAAGGAGATGTACTAGGACGAATGAAACCGATGTCCAACAATTCCTCGTAGTTGGACCTTTAACTCCTCAAGTTCAATAGAGCCATTCGATATGGGGTTTTAGAAATGGGCTTTGTACCAGTTCAAGATCAATAAAGAATTCAACTTCACGCTCGGGGTAGACCGGAAGTTCTTCTGAAATACGCCAGAAAGTCAATAACAACAGAATATTATTCAAATTTGACGTGTCTTTATTCAAATCCATAACATGGGCTAAGAAAGCTTGACATCCGCTTTTCAATAAACGAATAGCTTTATGATTAGATATGATAGTGATTGATTTTAATGGTTTAGTTGCTTGAATTGCATAACAGTCAAGTTAGAATATGAAAACTAACAACCTTACGAAGACAATCAATTTTGGCATGATGAGTAGTTAACCAATCAATCCCTAAAATCACATCAAAAGCAAGTATCTTTAAAGAGATAAGGTCAATGTAAGGTAATGGTGCCAACTTGAATCAAACAAGATTTATAAACAAAGGATGTGATGAAAGTTTCTCCTAACTGAGTTTCCACAGATAGGTCAAAGTCTAATTTCTCCTGAGTCAAGTTTAAACGCTGAGCACATGCAGAGAGATAAATGAATGGGTAGCACCAGATCAAGTAAGGTATATACTTCGCAAGAATTTATAATTAACTAACCTGCTAACTTCGCTCGGGTTCCTCGATTTTTGACCGGCCACGCACAAACGCTTCTTCCAAGAACCGCTGACTTTGACTTTTCTCGGACATCCTTTTGAGTCACCATTCACGCTGGATCTGGTTTTCAATATCGTATAATCTCGAAAGCGATATGTCCTTCTTTTCCACAATTATAGCATACCTTGAAGGCTTTGAACAGCTTTGACCTTATATGTCCCTCCTCTCCACATCTCAGCATCTAACCGGCGATCGCTCTTTCCCTAGAATTTGTCGATGGTGCTGGGATGTTGTCGCCGACGCCTTCCCGTCATCGTTAAATCTTCTTTTTAGATTGACATCTCTTTCCATAATATCAACGCTGTCGTGCGCCTTTTTACCCATGCATCACTCATTCTCACTGCGTTCGCTTATTTCTTCTTTCAAATTTCGATTCCAAATTTTATCATCTTATACTCGCCAAAGAGTGCTTCGCTCAAGCATCACGATCGGGTAACACAAGCTTGAATCGTTGCATCCTTTTGCTCCACGATCGCTCGCAATTCTTTAGCCTCGCTTCTTCTAACTCATGAATACGATTTTGCAATTCTATATTTCGATCATAAAATACCTCTAATAAACTCTCTTCGTGTACCTCTTCTTCCTCTTCTTCCTCACTCTCACCGTTACCTCTCACATTATCTCGGTGCAACTATCAATTCTTCACTCACCACACGGATATCTCTAATTCCTTCTTCACCGACATCACATTATCCCGGTCATGCTTATTAGAGGTGTTCCACGATCTCATTCACTCCATTGTTAACGCTTCTCATGGCCATTCTAAAAAACTATCATAAAACAAGGGTTAATTAAATAAATTAACAAATCACATAATACCCCTATAATATGACCAACCAACAAATAAGCTTAGTAGGACACACTAGCGAAGGATTTACTCGCCTCTCCTCCTAGTTCTATTCCCCGATCTCCGCCAGAGATCATATCCCTAAGCTCGATACTAACTCACATCACGCCCCCAAAATAGGTATACATCACCTATTCTCGAGTTGTCAATACATGGCACGTAAACAACTACAACTTTATTATTACAACAAGAAATCGTGAGTTTGAATACAAATATTATCTTCTGATAATATCTATACTCAAATAAATCCTCATCACATTTATCGATACATTATTTTACAAAATGGTGAGGACTACTAAACAATCCTTTCTAAAAAACCTTCATTCCATACCCCACTGCATCTTCGCTTATATTCTCGCCTCCCGAGAAAAATGGAACAAAAGGAAAAGGGTGAGCTCAACTAGCTCAAGAAGAATATTATTATGACTAAGATAATATACAACAAATTATCGTTAGTCTTCAACAGGAAAAATATAATAGAATAAAATAGACAACAAATTTTAAATCAATATTCGCAATGAAATAATAATTCATTAAAGAGTTAAGTAGAGAATGCAAACTACTATCTTCTATGTATGAATTTAAAAGTTCATCGCTCATCTTTTATCCCTCAGAACATCAATCAATATACATCCGAATCAAATATTCATCTTTGCACCACAGCCAAAGATATTCATCACTTAGTCATGTTCATTTAAACACCTGCTCATCTTTGCACTACGCCAAAGATATTCTTCAAATCATTCATCTTTGCACCACAACAGCCAAAGATATTCTTAAGAAATCATTCATCTTTGCACTACAGCCAAAGATATTCCATAATATCATCATTTAAGACCGAGGATGATGAAAAATATTTTTTTTTTTTAAAGAAACGAATCCAAAGAAACAAAATGACATGGATTAAGGATTAAGGATTCGTATTTGGTTTTATCCACGCCCAAAAATACCTCAAAATAATCATAGTGGTGTAAAATTCAAGAATGATCAAAACATGGATACAATCGAGTTAGTATCCGTATTATATATGTTTTAGACGAAAAGAAGAAATTTTATTTTTCTATGAATAATCATCAGATATACGTGAATAGTGCCGATACGTGAATAGTAACTCCGACACCAAAAGATAGAAATTCCACAAAAACATCTTCACGCTTCATTTAATAGTACTTTTGAATAAGAACTCGTGAATAAGAACTCATGAATAGTAACTCGTGAATAAGAACTCATGAATAGTAACCCATGAATAGTAACCCCGATATGAAAAAGTTCCAAATTTGATAAAAACTTCAGATCAATATTTCAAAGATAATGATATTGAAGAAATAATATCATTACTTAAAAAAATAATATCCCTTACCTCAAAAGAGCAAGATTGACCGAATAACGCCGAATGAACTTGCACCGTATATCAATACTCAAAGTATACTCAAAATACTCACAAGAATATACGCCGATAATATAGAGAGAGAAAACTTCAGCTTAAAGTGTGATTTTCAATTCTAACCTAAGACCCTATTTATAGAAAAATGCTTAGAACACCAAAGCGTAAAAATTTAATAAAATATTAATATTAATATTACAAATTCCTACGCCCACTTTAAAGGATCTGAATTCAGCATTTACATCACATGCAAGACCCACCTTTTAATGACAAAAAACGTTTTTCATAATAAAATAATTAAAACTTCCAAAAATTAATTATTTTGAGCTTCTAACTTCAATAATTCATAATAAATAGCCCTTTCATCAGAAAATTCGAATCTTGCGAGTTTTTATAGGAATTTCAATTCTCTACAACTTTGCGTAAGAAAGTTTTTCCAAATTCCAAATAGAAATTGACCAAATCCACAAATCCAAGCGATTTTACAAAGTGCTATAATCAAATTTCACCAATAAATGGGGTCCAATTTACATGTTTAACATGTTTTAAATATTTATTACAACAAAAATACTCTTCCTCCTCGATACTCATATATCCCACATTCGTTGTAAAATATCACCAAGTAATATATTATTAAAATAATATATTTAAATGAATTATTTTATCGTAAAAAGATAAAATTTTAATTTTCAACAATTGTCACTATAAAAATTTTCTCCATCTATATCCACATAAAATCAATATTTTTCTCATCATATGAATCAATAATTAATTAATCATAAATAATATTACGTAATCACAATATCGACAACCAGCAGCCTCAGTGAAAGAGGGGCTTTCCAATAAGAATTTCTTCATCATGCACAAGCAATTAGGTGACCAAACCTCTCCTTAGTATAACTTTCTAGACATTGCCAATAATGTTATCTAATAATATTATTCAGATAATATGAATTATTGCTTCGATAATGAAAAATACCGTAATGACAATTATCAAACAACAAAGAATATAAAATATCAACACAAAGAATTATTAACTCAATAAAATATCGAATAAAGAATTATCGTAACCATTATCGAGTAGTGCCTTCACGTAAGAAATCAATAATTGGTGCAATACCGCAGCAAATCGCTCAACAACGCCAGACAGTGTGTTTTAACCACCGGGTATTCCAACAAAGATAATCTAAGAATAACTACGCCATTATTTAAAAACAACTTATATTTGTCGCTTTTCTTCATCCAATCGCTTTCATTATGGGCCCACACATGGTCATACCTGTCGTTGCATTTAATATTCCCCGACAAAGATTTAATATTCCACGACCAAACGAATATTCCCTAATAATAATGAATATTTTATAACCACTTGCTTATTTTGAAATATTTATGATTTAACCCTTAACTATCCACATTAATCAAATCAACCCTTACTATTTCAAAATAATAAATAAAGGAAATTCCTTTTTATTTAAAAATTTCGGTCTTACATTACCTCAACAACTATGTTGATCCTAATTATCACCAAGATTGGGGGTATCACCCGGATTCGTCATGGAGCTACATTTATGAAGACCAATACTACACCTGGAAAATGAGTAAGTAACCCCAAAATGGCTTGTGCTAAAGCGGTCGGGGCTAAATGGCCCAGCTTTTCTTGGGCTGGAATTGTGAGGCCTGTGGTCTTGTTATACGTAAGCACTACCAAACTTCTTCCTTTTTTCCGTATACACAATTTGTCAATTTAACTCAAAGTAAAAGAATAAAGACTATATAGCTACTTGTGAGGGTTGAACACAATACCTCTAAGTCATTAAATAAGAATTTAATCCAACTAAACTACAACAATTACTTGTTGTAACATGTGTAAATGTTATACATAACTAAATTATGTCTATTTTGTAGTGCTTTCTTTTTATTATATCTATATATAGTTTTTAATTTTTATAATATTCTCACACCACCACCTAATATTTACTTTGATACTAATATTAGTTCAACATTCTTATCTTCTCTCTTTCAATTTTTATTTTTATTTTAAATCTCCTTATCTTATCGCTGCCAATATATTATACTAGTGAAACTCACCAATAGTTTTAATAAATTTAAACAAATAATTTACATTAATTTACCTTATACATAGAAAGATTAATTAATTAATACTTTAGTAATTTGAATGTAGTAAAACTATCTAAAATTTCTATTAATCTTATAATTTTATATTATTTAGAGTTAAAAAATACATTTTCCAATATAATTTTTAAAGTTAAATGGAGAATCTTTTTATAAATGATAATGATGTTTGAGAAACTTATGTATTGGATAGAATTAAATTTTAAATAATTTAAATTGAATATTTTTAATTATGATTCAAATTTAACTCATTTAAAAAGACAAACAAATTAAAACTAGAGATTGTACATTTTGTTTAAACGGATGTCTTTTTATTTTTGTACTTTTATTTAGATGCATGCATGTTAAAACAAGTAATTGTTGTAGTTCAGTTGGATTGAACTCTTATTTAATGACTTGGAGGTCTTGTGTTCAACCCTCACAAGTAACTACATTATATTTATTTTATTAAAGCAATATTCCACTAAGTGTCGCCACCCACTTGCCCAAAGCTAGTACTGCCCAGCCAAAAACGGGTCAGGGAAAAATGGCCCAGCTTTACGTGGGATACAATAATAAGGCCCATAGCCCAACTTTTTACGGGCGGGCCGGCCCGACCCGCGGGCCTGGACCTCTTTTGCTAGGTCTAACCAATACTACGCTCCAAATCCATCATACACACCGAAATTTTCATGTCCACCTCCATTGCCACAAGATGAAAAGCCAAATCCGATGGATGTAATATTGAAGGGCATAGCATACCTAGAGGAGATGAGAATTAGCTGTTGGCTAAAATCTAATTACGCACAGCACGCAATTATACGTGGTCAACAAGTAATATAATAGTAAGTAGAGTATCGTTCCCTCAGAGACTGTAATAAGAATTTAAACCTCACAATTACTAATTTCCTATTAATCTTAATTTTATTAAACGAATCAATTTCCAGTTTGAAACTAAAAGTATTAAAAATATTAAAATCACCAAACAATCAATAAATTCTAAAAACTGAATTTTCAAACAAATAATGGAGAATTAGGCTTTCGACTTCACTCTAAACATCACTCTGATTATTACACCTTTATTCTAGTTTAACTCACTATCCCAGTTTATTAATCAAGAACACGTAAGTAGCACTAGCCACCTCTCGATGTACTAATATTGTATTAACTCAAATCCATAAATTAGATTGAATCAAGTTAAACACCTTAATCAACCAACTCACTATATCTCTATGTGAATTATAATTAAAGAAAGTTTAAGTTCAAGCTCTTTATCTGATTACATGCGATGTCAAGCATATCTCTACCCTAACATTCATCAAGATTTTGTTCATTCAAATAAACCAAGAACACATGCTATATTAAATAAGTCTAGACTCGTATTTCATCTCTCGAGTTCATAAAAATCCACAAAGAATCGTTGATCAGGCAATTCATAAATTCAAGCCCAAATTAATATAGATAAACTGGATAATAACTTATTAAACTGAAAATCAAAGATACATAATCATCGTTCCACTTAAAGATCTGTCTTATGCCTAAAAAGTCTTTAGTTCATCATAAAGGAAATAATAACTTAATAAATTAAAGATATCATCCTTTCAATTACAAATATAAAACTAAAGAAGAAGAATAATGCAGAACACCCTTCACTTTAGCCTTAATTCGCAATCGATATCAAAGTCTTCAAAATCTTCACTCCAAAGCTCGCTATGAATTTTTATCCTTAAACTCTGTTAATTTCTTTGCATGATGATGATCTTGTTGTTTGTAGCTCAATATATACCCAACAATTGAATTCTGGTCGAAATCCCATGTTGTTTAAAGTCCAAATGCTATCCAAGTACTAAAATCCACGTTCCAGTAGAGTTTGCAAAATGCCAGGACTGTCAGAGATTTGGCACTTTACTTCCTACGGGTATATATATGGAAACGCCGCTTTACAGCTCTATCTCCTGTCAACTAGGATTGAAGACCTCCTTTACGGGTGTAAAACTAAATATCGCTGCCCCTTACTGGGGTGGGCTTTCTTTGCTGACTTCTATTATCTTATTTACTTGCCACATTGTTACCATAATTGCACTCCTTTTATTCTCAAATGCCACACCACCACAACTACACATTAAATAATACTCCCTCCGTCCTAGGATAAAAGTCCTGGTGGACTATTCACGTATATTAAGAAGAGGAATAAAATGACAAAATTGTCCATAATAATGTCATTAAATATGGAGAGAGCATTAGAATAAGAGAAGTATGAGATATTTAATGCTACGGGCATAATAGAAAAAAATATGTAAAAGTTTGGTTATTAAAGGAAAGTGAACATTTAACATGGGACTACTCAAAATAGTAATAAAGACTTTTATCTTGGGACGGAGGGAGTAATAAACAAGTAAAATAAAACATAAACGCGAGGAATTAACACCGATTAAGCTTGGATTAGGAACCGATTCATGGATATAAAATCCACTTATCAAAATCCCCCAAACTTAAAATGTTCTAGTCCTCGAGCATATGCAATCAAACAAACTAACATGCTATGCAATGCAATGCAATGCAATGAGATGTAATGTATCTAACTATATGTCTACAAATCCAACAGTATCATAGAATCAAAACTATTCCTTCGGCCTCAAAAAAATCAAGCAAACACTACAACACTTCATATTAAAACCAATCAATAACTTGTTATCAATCCTCGAGTCTTAGACCGTCATCACTGATATAATATGTGTTTGTGATCAACATCTATGTTAACTGATACTAATTAAAATTCAATACATAACCAATCTCTTATTAGGAATCATACAGAATAAACTCAAAAATTTCAAGAACATACGAGTTCCAACTAAAATCAAACATTTACCAAGATGAGGGGTCCGAATAGGGTATTCATGCTCTCTTTTTTCATTGACGGGGGGCTATTCGCCCTTATTTCCCGTCTTCTCTTTATTTTTCTTTTCTTCTTTTTTTCGATAGATGGTTGGTGAGTGTGTTTTACGCTCCATTTCACGCTTGTGTTTATGGGGAGTATTACTTCTCAACCCTCCACAAGACTCAACTAGATATTATTTTCTTTTTTTTCTTTTTTCTTTTTTTTCTGAAGCTTATATACCCTAATTTTTTCCCCACACTTAGGTTCTTGCCTAATTCGTCATCTTCACTGCCTATTCTTGTCATTCTCTTATTTACACTAGCATTATCCTTTAGAAACTATTTATGTATTAATTTAAACTACTCAGTCGACATAGATGTTATTACGTACTAACCTTTTTATACCAGTTTCAAATAAGCCCAAGATCCGAGTCATAATTCAAAACTACATCATAGTTCTAATACTGTGTACTATATTTGTTTACTTAATCCCAATCTCATCATTAGCCACAATAAGAATGATCTACAATGACTGTTGGATTTATGCAAAACAACACAATTCTAACTAAAGATTTTTTATTTTTTTTTATTTTTTTTATATATGTAGGGTAAACATAACATGAATGCAACTAAATAAAAACTATTTATGCTCCTAAGCTACTATGCAATTATATGATTACATGAATGCAACAATTGATTAACCTAAACTAAACAATAAACTACTATGCAAACCTAGCTTAATGAACTTAAATATGCAAACATGAAAATAAATCCCCCAAACTTGACAATTACAATGCCCTCGTTGTATAGATATATCAATAAAAATATGAGGACTTCCTTGTAATCACTTTAAGCCTGGGGTAGTGGTGTATTGTGTTCTTCTTCCTCAGAGTCACTTGGTGTAAATTGTGGCATTGGGGTCGGTTGCTGGTATGGAAATTGAGCATTAGGATTGAAGCTTTGGAGCGTCGTGTTCAATGATGTGAACGATACGTTCATTGCTTCAAACATGTGATCCTGCCTAGCTGCGAGTCGTCGCATCTCCTATCGTGTTTCCTTGTTGTGCTCATCCGTTTGCCGTTGAAAAGAAAGAAATTGAAGGCTAGATATGGCATCAGATTTTGGTTCTGCCTCTACTCCATGCTATCCCATCGTTGCATCCTCATTATTTGAGGTGTCTTCAGCGTCAACTTCGTCCTCTGAAGCTGATGGAAATACAAAGCATAATCATTTGGGATATGACTCACCTACAGCCCACACCGAATACTGCACAATCATTCTGGAGTCTAATAGCTGAAGCGACATCTGAGTGGGTTCATCATCGGACCATCGAACACCCTCTTGGCGATACAACCCACAAATGAGTGATGGGTATGGCAAGCCGCCTGAGATATTCCAGCGTAAGCATCGGCGAATGGAAAAACTGATTATGGCCCCGACGTCGATGATGAAATCTTACACAATTGCATATAAAAGTAGTGCATTCTCTTTGGTCACATCAGAGGTGTGTGTGGATGGAAACAATTTTGGACATAAGAAGGCGTACCATATCTTACTATACCGGCTGAGATCCTTGCTGTGAAAAACTGTACCTCCTTTCCGACCCTTGATCTATGTTGTTCCCGACTTAGTCATTTCTTTGAGAACAGCCTCATAGTCAGGATCGAAATCATGTAAGTGAGCATATTTGCATTGTCTAGGTATTCGTAACTGATAATAAGTGTTGATGGCATCGGCACTGAACGGAACCAATCTACCCCGCACAAAAGTGTTGAAAGGGGCTTTGTCCTCGACGTTAGCATAAAACACTTTGACCACGCTGACAACGGCAACCTCGGTTTCCTCAGTGATCTTGTTCCACCCTTTCTGATATAATTATTGCATCATCTCCCCATCCACATGATTCGGTGCCAACTATGACACCCCCAAATCCGGGTACTTCATTCCCATAGAATTTAGTGCTCACTATCACAATAATTACATCTAACTACCCATAATAAAGGATAAAACATCAATTAATTTAAACAATAATCTTTCCTATTAAAGGGATAACTCATCTCATAACAATCCCAAGTAATCTAACCTTAAATTATCACATAAGTTTGTGGAATACATCATAAAA
Organism: Panax quinquefolius; assembly: GCA_020205615.1. Classification (NCBI taxonomy): domain Eukaryota; kingdom Viridiplantae; phylum Streptophyta; class Magnoliopsida; order Apiales; family Araliaceae; genus Panax; species Panax quinquefolius. The sequence goes on from CM035174.1 coordinate 31,075,867, forward strand.
GAAAACAAGTCTTATAAAATAATGCATTTAAATAAATTCTAATAATTCTTCAACACTTGGACATCTTGCCCTTTCCTTTGCTAGTAGATGGCTCATCGACTCTTTCAACCTTAGCTGCAGTGTTAATTGCAAGAGTGAGTAAACAATTGCTCACTGATATAAAGAGTAGTAATGCTAATAACATGAGAATGAACAACGAATGCTGAACAATAATGAATTTGTTCTACGAATCAAAAATAGAAAACAAGTTCGAACTTTCATGTCTGAGGGTCTTAAGACCACGAACTATGTCCCCGGTGATTAGGTATTACTACGCCAACCTTAACAATCATTTAGACTATACAGACCTTGCTTAACGTACTTAGGGGGATCAGCCCTTTGTACCATGTATTATGCACAAACATCTAAACGTTAACATGTACAAAATCCCCTATGTTAGGGTTGTTCATCTCCGATTGAATTTAGAATTTCCGCACTAAAGAAAGTTTAGCTCGGAACAAACTTATCAGTGGTTCTAGAATTTTAGAACACTATTCATAATAGACTAGTTCAATCAATAAGAGTTTGCTTACTACTTGGAGGTTTAATATAATCAACATAGAATTGAACAAGGTTATCAAAGTCAAAGACCGAATAACAACAATGTATAATTGAATAACCATGATATACATGCAAAGTGCTATATCCAAAAGAGTTAGAACAATCTCATTTGAATCGATGTATTAGAACAATATACGCTTTGAATAATAATATCAAGATTTAGAAAAGTAAAACTCGCTCGAGGTAACGAATTAGGTTACAAGAGCTTGTATAAACATACGCAAGATAGATATGTTTGCTCAACCTCAACGTAGAAATTAGGAACTTATACAACGATAACTTAGAAATATAAAATTTGCATAAGTATAACATAACAATGATAAGTAACCCTTGCTGAATAATTAAGTAGCATATGTTAGGGATACTTGCTCAATAAAAGTTTAGGATAAAAAACGTGCCTTGTATGGAAGCTACATAAGTATAATAATGTTCTCCAATTACCCTACATATATCATTGGAATCGCAACAATAATTAGTTGTATTAATATTAGCTTTATGGTTTTAACCCATCATCTAGGTCATAACCTTAACTTAACATTTAACCATGGTCATTAACACTTTTAACGAATCTGAAATTACAGTATAAATTAACATAAACCTCATCATTTACTTTTAACTTTCATAACATCACTTTTTTATTCATTACATAACTTAATAATTCATAGTCTATAGTTTCAACGTTATGATTACAACATGTTGTTATACCTTATAACACGTTTTAGGTTCCTCTATAGTCATTAAAATAAGTTAGGTTAACAGTTTCCAAGCTATGTTGTTAACAGTTTAATTCTGGGTCTGACTGACCACTGGCGCGGCCGCGCCATGGTTAGCTTAAAGTCTGTCATGCCTGCGCCAAGAGGCAGCGCTTGCTTTTGAATTAATTAAGTATGAAAGCTTAATTAAATATAGTGTGACAATAACTATGTTATAAGGAGTATTAAAATAAATTAAAGTAGTTTTAATTTAGTTTTATCCAAACAAGGTTTAAGGATATTAATTCTTTAATTTTAAATGGTTTTCCAAACAAAGCCCTATGGCTTTTGGATTTCTTTTGAAATTTAAATTATAAATTTAATTAAACAAAATATAAATAATATATATAATTTTAGTAACTGATAATTTATTAAGGGCAATTAGTATAGTGTCAGTTTTTATGTTTGAAAGGTGAGCGTTGGTTTTAGTTTAACATTACGTATTATGTATATGGACTAAGCCTAAGCCTAAGAAAAGTTACAGAGAAAAATTACAAAGGGTTTTAGAGAGAATTGCTTGAGAGAATTTGAGAGAGAACGTAAGTAATTTCCAGCAATTAGCAAGGATTATATTAGCAAATTTAAGGTATGTTCATAATCTTAGTATTTCATATACATATATGTTCTGATATGTTTTTACGGCAATAATTTTCATACTCTGTGAATTTTATATGTTTGGAATTGTTGCTATAGAATTCAATTATGATGATTATACTACTGAGTACTTATAGTTGTATGTGTTAATCATGATGGGAGTTGTGTTTAAACAAGAATTGTATGTTAATTTCGGTTTATAGTAGAAAAAATAATAATAAATAACGACAGTGTATGTTTTATGGATATTTTATCATATGGCTTATGTAAGTACCAAAATTAGTGGTTAATTGGTATGCTAAATTATGAATTGAAACTTGTTTATGCTAGTTCATTAAGAAACAAAGATAATATAACTTGAACGAAGTGATTTGGTGAGGAATTGAAATCACAGTGTTCATTTTTGTGAAGAAACTCAAAAATAGAGTTTTTGTATGAAAACATGAAAATTGAGAAATTAAAATAGTTTTAGTTGTTGTTAAATTGTGCTAAGTGGTTGAATATGTTAGTAATCATGTTTATGATAGTTGTATATTTATTTTACGTGTTAATTTCACTGTTTGGTGGGTGAAATTCGTGTTAGTTGGGCTAAAAAATGGCTATTATTCAAGTCGTTTCTACCTTCTTCTGTACATGCACCAGTAATTGCTTACTGGCTGGTGCTAAGGCAAAAAATCACAAGAATAGTATTGTAGGTGGCGCAGCAAGATTCATACCACACACCCGATCTCGAGGTCGAGTTGTTCGTTGTCATCAGAAAGCCCCAAAACTCGGATACTTGAAACCCGAACTCGGTGCTTCACGATACCATTTCTATGAGCGGAATAATACTAATAATATTAACAATAATATAAAAATCCAACTTAACTTACATTTATCAGAGTCTAATCCCAAGTACGTAACCTTTACTATATTCTTTACATGATATATAATACATATCATTATCTTAATATAGTCTAACTATTACAAAAGACAACATTAAACAAGTTTTGTTTGCTTTCCTTTTCACTTGTTCTTGTCTAAACCTTCGGGTTAATCATGCCTAGCTGAAAACATTTAAATTTAAGCAAGGATGAGCATTTGGGTGCCCATCAAGTAATAACAATTATGAATACAATTAGCTGAAAGAAATAAATGTTTTCTTTGACTGAACCGATAATAACAACATAACAATTATATCTCAAATTTTTGAAACTACGTATTGACTATATAAATGGGTATTAGTCAACAGATTATGAACATTGTTTTTAGTTTTCGCTAAGGTTTAGCAGAACTTCATCTGCAACCCGTCATAACTTACGGGCGTTAGGTTGTACTTCCTATGGGCCATGTATTGATCAATACTACATTACAAGAACGATAAGATCGTTCACTCTGTCCGCCTTGGGTGCATAAAAGTTTTCCCGTGATCGGGATGTTCATACTTAGTCTGGAATCCGAACCAAAACAATTTGATTGGATATAAAAAGGTTTTATCATATTCAACGATATTTTAAAATTTGTGTATAGCTGGTCAATTAGCTATATATATATATATATATATATATATATATATATATATCAACATATGTTTAACTACAATGATTATCCAAGTGGGGACACTTGTATAACCATATTTTGAAATTAACGAACATGATATATATATATATATGAGTTATATAATATAATATCATGTTGATAAACAATGATCGAATATAATATATACGACAATAAGGTTAATAATTTAGTACAATAATAATATAATTCTGAAACTTCTTACTCATGTCCATTGCATAAGGGAAATGCAAAGGTAAGATATCATTGCTTGATGCTACCGCTTACAGCTTAAGTAAATTAGTTCTATCTTTATATAACACCTATCAGTAATAAGATCATTTGATCGATTAGAATAACATATTATAACACATAACACTGCTTATTGCGGTCAGCACATAACCTAATCACATTGTCACATATGTTTCACAACCATTGAATCACAAATAAACACATATCTAATCAAATTATCTAAGTCCAGATCAATTTCTCAAACACGCCGATGCAAAATTGGCAAATGCGCCTTTATCGGGTAATTATCGGTCTAAGACTCTATCATGTAGTTCAATATCCGTAAGTATCAGTCATATTATTTTTAAATGACTTATAATAAATTTTTAAACATTTATTATAATTAATCATGAATTTTCAAACACCAGAATCATTATTAAATGATTTAAATATTAAACAATTCTATTATCATTAATATTTAATTAATTTTAAATTATTAATGAAACCATTATCAAAATATTAAAGTTATTTATAATAACACAAAGTATTTTTAAAGTACCAATATTACCCTTAAATAATTTTTAAAACAATTAGAATCATTTTAAATAATTACCATTAATATTAAAATATTATTGCATTATCTATCAAAATATTAAAAGTCATTAATTATAACTTAAAATATTTTTAATTTATTAATATCCTTATTAAATAATTTTAAATAAATAAAACCATTTTTAAACTATTTATTTAATATAATTATTAAATAAACTTAATATCATTTATTATTAAATTAATATCATTAATATTAAATTATTAATGAAATTATCCTTTAAATATTAAAAGTTATATTTTATAACTTAAAATATCTTTAAACACTTTATTTTCATTTAAAATGATTATTATAATATTAAAATCATTTTAAATAAATTTATTGAATATAATTATTAAATAAATCTAATATCATTAATAGTAAATAATTAATGAAATTTACCTTTAAATATTGAAAGTTATATTTTATAACTTAAAATATTTTTAAACTATTTATTTTCATTTAAAATGATTTTTCTAATATTAAAATCATTTTTAAACTAATTTATTTAATATAATTAGTAAATAAATCTAATATCATTAATATTAAAATATTAATATTTTTCATGACAAAATATCAAAAGTTATATTTATAACTTAAAATACTTTTATAACCTTTAAATCATTTTTCTATAATTTTTAAATCATTAATTCTATTTTTCATAATTTATTTAATATATTCAATAAATAACTTAATTATCATTAATATTAATTAATTAATGAAATTCATCACAAAATATTAAAAGTTATCAAAAATAACTTAAATTATTTTCTTATACCTTAATATAATTTTAAATGATTTTTCGTATTATTAAAATCATTTTAAATAATTTATTTAATATAATAATTAAATAAATTAAATACTTTTATTATTCCAAAAATATTAAATATTTATGAAATATATTCAAAATAATTAAAAACTAATTTTTGAATTTTAAAATAATTTTTAGTAATTTATTTTGTATTTTTAATAATTAATAACTAATTTTCTATAATTATTTAATATAAATATAATTTTTATAATTAATCTATCGCTAAAGACCACATATAGTGATAGAACTGTCGCTATAGGTGTTCATGTTCTTCATGCAAACCTAGATCATCATACACAGTTTCGAGGGAACTACTTTGACTGGTTGTAAATCTTTGGTTATCCGGATTCTGGGCTTGCTAATGTTTTGTTATTGAAGTATTGTTGTAATACTATCATTATCAATTGATGTCATGGATAGAACACAACAAATCAGAGAGTTATAAGCCCTCAAATCTCTTGTCAGAGTTGTTCTTCATTTCTGGGTTTTCCAGAAATGAAGAACAGTTCATACTGCCTTCTTTCGATCATTATAACTTGCTTCACATGTCTGCTTTATATGATATAATATGTTCAATGTATAGACAACATGCAAAAGGAGAGATCTAATACATAAAACACTTATAACATCAACAGAATCTATAGATACATGCCAGTCAAACCATACTGGAAAAATTGCTCATAATGGTTCTGGGTTTCCCAGAAACCTTCATAAAACAAAACAGGCAACGTACTTTGACCAGGGTTAACTTTGATCCTGTTCATGTTCTGGGTAATATAAAGGAAGCTATATGTAGTACTCATGGCAGTCTAAAAGTTTATAACAAGAACATGATCATAACACTTAACAAAAGCAAGATCAAGCGCCTACAAAATCGTTGTCAGGCGTCTAGAAAAATTCTGGGTTACCCAGATTTGAAAAGTCATGGTCAGTCAACGACTTTTGACCATGAATAACTTACAACTTAAACCAGTTCTGACCCTGATTCGAGTTCCAGAGGAAAGAACTCATAACATACTTCAGATCTAAAACTTAAAACAAGAAAAATCACAAACAGAGAAAGATTTGTGGCCACTGGCATTCGTTGTCAGAACACAAAAATGAAATTTCTCCAGATTTGCAAAAACACTAGATCTGAGCTTATAGATGTTATGGATCCAACATCTATCAACCCAGATCACTTAATAACAATATATATGTAAGACCCCAACTTTTATAAATAAAGATGAATTTTCTATAAATATTATTTTTGAATATTATGGAGTAAATTTGATATAATGTTATAGTTGTGGGTAATATTTATAAATTTTGCAAAGTAAGCAAGTTGTTATAAAATATTCGTTTGGTCAGGGAATATTCTTTTTATCGGGGAATATTCGTACGACGGCACAATCATTGGTGGACCCCACAACGAAATTATTGTCGGATTGAGAAAATGATAAAAATACTTTATGAAAATAACGGCGGAGGTGTTACCGTTAAAACTGTTGAACTACCCTAGTAGTAAAGAAATACGAATACTGCTGTGGTTACATAGTAGCACACTAGATATTGATTATTGATGCTTACGTGAGAAGTCACTCACCTATACTCAATTATTGCTACAAAGAATTGTCGATCATATCTCTTATATTATTGATTCAATTATTGTCACAATATCATCTCAGATAATATGTTATATTATTAAATCAATAATTGAGACGACAAGTTATAAATGATTAATAATTGTTGAAAGATTAAATATGTGTTGATTAAAAATAAAATGATTTGTGGTAATATTTATTCAATCCTTGATGTATATAAAGAGTCTATTATGAGACGTTTGTGGTAAGTTTGGTTATTTTATGGGGGGCCCATATGTCATCATCTAAAAGTCTCTTCGTCAATTGTAATTACCTTCGTCAATAGTAAATACCTTCATCAATAGTAATTACCTTCGTCAATAGTAACTACCTTTACCAGACATCAAACCACTTGTCGTTTCATATTACAGGCGTCGAACCAATTATCGTTTCACATTGCAGGCGTCAAACCACTTTTCTTTTCACATCACCAGTCGTCAAGCCACTTGCCTTTTCAAATTTCAAGTGCTAAGCTGGAAATCTTCTATAAATAGAGGCCTAGTGCTTCATTATTTTTCACGAATTTATTCAAGCTATAGAGAGAGAAAGTATAGAGAGAATAAGAGAGAAAGAAGAAGAGTATTCAGTTACTACACTACTGCAGTATTCAATCTACTACTAATGTAAGGGGTGTTATTCTTTCTTATTCATGAAGAGAACTGTTGTTATTCCATTGCTTATTATTCTGTTGGAATAACCTGTATACGCGGCTTACCCTATACTTGGTGACCTTCTTCTATTGTTCTATTGGAACATCTTGTCTCATGTTTTTTACACCTGACCGGTTCCGCCTTTTATTATTCTGTTGAATATCCTCGCCATTGCAAATTTTGCCCGACCTCGGTTCCATTATTATTATTCTGTTGAATAATATGTCTATGCTGGCAATCCGCATGCATGGTGATTTCTTTTGTTATTCCATTCTTTATTATACTCAACAAGTTAAAGTTTTGACTTCTATACTCTATGAAATTAGTAGAATATCCTTGATATTTGCGCTTCATCCAGTATCTTTTCATGGAAATATTCTTCTGATCATTCTTGAATTTTACTCTACAAAGCAGTATTATGTTGACAATTTGGACATTATTAGTTCCCTGGATAAATTAATTCTTGAACTTGTTTTATTGAATTCTTATATCATTATCATCATCCTCATGTTTATATTATGTTGAAAGTCATATGTGGCACAGTAGTGCATAGATGGATTTGGTATGATTATGACCGTGGATTATTCTTGTAATCATGACCGTAATGTTACAAATGATGTGGTAAAAGTTATCATTGGCCTGTAGTGCATTGATGGATGCTTGTTGGCATGATCATGACCATTAATGAATACACGAATGTCCTTGGCCATAGCTTGTATAATCTCTAGTAGACAATAATTGTATTCAAACTCACAGTTATGTTTTGTCGTATTGTATACACTTGCAGCTTGTATTAGTAAGTTGTATTTGAATTTTGGACCATGTATCGACGCACCCAAGATGGGTGATGTATACCTAATTTTGGAGGCGCCACAACAGTATTAAAGCTTAGGATATGATCCTGCTAAGATGTGAGAATAGTACTAGGAGGGAGAGAGCGGGAATTCCTTCGCTAGTATGACCTACCTAAGTTTATGTGGTATTAAATTGGTCGGTGAGAATTTAGGGATAATATGTTACATGTCAATTAACCTTTGTTTTGTGGCGATGTCTCGAAAATGACATCCGAGAATGTTGAGAATAGCAATGGAGCACAAAGCGAATCGCTGATTCACCACATATCAATAATCGGGATAATGTGCATCGAATGTGACAATCCTCATGCAAACAACAACACTGACCAAATGATGAATGATCAAATATTCAGGGGCTTTATGCAATTCATGCAATAGCAGGTGAGAGCGGCTCCTCTCCAAAATGCAGGTGGAAACACTGAAAACTCTCGGTCGGTCACCGCTAAATGCTTCAAGGAGCCGGGACCACCGGAGTTTAAGGAGAGCCAAAACCACTTATGGCGGAAGCATGGATAAAGCGATCACCAAGATATTTGATGTCTTGGGATGCTTCGAGGAGCAAAGGTTCCTTTTTGCCTTTATGTCATTGCGAGAGGCAGACATCGGTGGGAATCGGTGAAAACGTACTCAACATGTCAGAATGAAGATGTCTTGGGAGAAGTTCCAAGAGTCGCTCAACGACAAATACATTTCAAAGTATTCGTCACATGAAGGAGGTGGAGTTTATCAAGTTGGAACAAAACAATATGACCGTCACAACACGAGGCTAAATTTGAGTTATCCCTATTACGTCCCACTTGGTGGATAATGAAGAGAGAATAACACGAATGTTTTTAAGAGGTTTGAAGCGGAGATACGTCAACATCTTATTTCTCATAAACTGTGTTTATATTCAGATGTTGTAAATAGGGCTCGATTAGTGGAGCACGATAACGAGTCAACGTGAACTAAAAGAGAGCAAATTGAAAAATGATAATACCAATGAGAGCGATCATCGAAGCGGTGACAACAAGCGTGGAGGGAATCAACAGGCCAGAAATGGTAACCACTTTGGTGGTAATCAGGGCCAAAACAATAAGAATGAACATTTCAAGAAGAGGAGATTCAACAATGATGGAAAGACGTTAGCACCAGCACCTGTCGTTAAGGAAGGAGAACAACCACCTATCATATGTTTCAAATGCGAAGGGGAGGGGAACATTAGTCCAAAATGCGCGATGCCATCCAAAGCATGTTATAATTGTGGAAAAGAAGGTCACTTAGTCCGATTTTGTCGTTCACCGAAGACAAATTCAATTAGATGGAGGCACCAAAGGTCAGCCCGTAAAAGTCAAACCTAGAGTGTAAGGGAAAGCGTTTGTTGTGACCTCCCAAAAAGCAAGGAACCCGAATGAGGTCATCACGGGTAAGCTTATCATAAACTCTAACGAAATCTATACTTTATTTGATACCGGTTCTACCCATTCTTTTATTTCTCCTACTTGCGCTCATCGATTAAATTTGACTCGAGAGAATTAGACTTTGACTTATCTGTGGAAACTCCGTTGGGAGAAACCTTCATTACATCCATTGTTTATAAGTCTTGTTTGGTTCAAACTGCACTACCTCACATTACACCGTAGATCTTATTTCATTGAAAATACTTGCATTTGATATGATTCTAGGGATTGATTGGTTAACTACTCATCATGCAAAAATTGATTATTTCCGTAAGGTTGTTAGCTTTCATATTCCTAATCAACCTATTATGCGAATTCTAGTGACCAAACCATTAAAATCAATCACGGTCATCTCAAGCCATAAAGCTATTCGTTTATTGAAAAACGGATGTCAAGCTTTCTTAGCTCATGTCACAGATTTAAACAAAAATACATCAGTTTTGAACGATATTTCTATTGTTAATAAATTTCCTGACGTATTCCCCGAAGAACTTCCTGGCCTACCCCCTGAGCGTGAAATTGAATTTTGTATCGACCTTGAACCTGGTATAAAACCCATTTCCAAAGCCCCATATCGAATGGCTCTATTGAACTTCAAGAGTTAAAGACCCAACCGCAGAATTATTAGACATTGGCTTTATTCGTCCCTAGTACTTCTCCTTGGGGTGCTCTGTTCTATTCTTGAAGAAGAAAGATGGAGTTTGTGACTTTTATTGATTATCGGGAGTTGAATCATGTCACCATCAAAATAGGTATCCATTGCCACGTATTGATGACCTTTTTTGACCACCGCATGCAAGGAGCCAAATTCTTTTCAAAGATTGATTTTCGCTTACGGATATCACCAATTGAAGATTAGAACCGATGACATTCCAAAGACGGCTTTAACTCCTAAGACGGGGCATTATGAATTCCTAGTCATGTCCTTTGATTGACTAATGCTCCCTCCGCCTTCATGGATATGATGAACCGAGTATTCAAGGAATATTTGGATCACTTTGTTGTCGTCTTTATTGATGACATCCTTATTTATTCCAAAAGCCGTGAAGATCATGAGCAACACTTGAGGCTGGCACTCCAAAAGCTTCGTGAATACAAGCTTTATGCCAAGTTGAAGAAATGCGAATTCTGGCTTGAGGAAGTAACATTCCTTGGGCACGTAGCATCAAGTCATGGAATATATGTTGACCCAGCAAAGATTGAAGCAATTCAAAGATGGGAGCAACCTAAATCAGTGACCAAAGTACATAGCTTTCTCGGTTTAGCTGGTTATTATCGGAGATTCGTGGAAGAATTTTCTCGAATCACTACTCCATTGACTCAGCTGACTCGGAAAGATACAAAGTTCGATTGGAGCGAAGAATGTGAGAAGAGTTTTCAAGAACTCAAGAGGAGACTCATTTCAGCACCTGTTCTGACAATACCATCTGGGCTCGGAGGGATTTGTCATCTATAGTGTGGCTTCGGCAAAGGGTTGGGATGTGTTCTCATGCAACATGGAAAAGTCATAGCCTATGCCTCAAGACAACTCAAAGAATATGAGAGGAATTATCCTACTCATGATCTAGAGTTGGCAGCTGTTGTCTTCGCAATAAAGATTTGGCGGCATTACTTGTATGGGGAGAAGGTGGAGATCTTTACGGATCATAAAAGCCTCAAATATTTCTTTACTCAAAAGGAACTCAATATACGACAACGACGTTGGCTTGAACTGCTGAAAGATTATGATCATACCATCCTGAAAAAGCGAACGTGGTAGCTGACGCATTGAGTAGAAGATCATATGCAAGTACGAGTGTGATATTGTCAACGCAAAGGCCCATTTTATGTGACTTGCAAAGGATGGAGATAGAGTTAAAGACTCCAGGGACCCATGTGATGATGGCAAATATACGAGTAGAACCGACTTTAATCGATAAAGTTAAAGTCGCCTCAAGTTACGACACTGAGCCGATGCGTATGAGGAAAAAGTGTGCAAGAAGGTGCTATGCCGGAAGCAAGAATCGATGAAGAAGGAATACTTCGAGTCAACTCCAGACTTTGAGTTCCTAACGACCCTGATTTAAAGTATAAAATCATGATGGAGACGCACAACATACCGTTTGCAATCCATCCTGGGAGTACCAAAATGTATCATGATATTCATCATACATTTTGGTGGAGCAATATGAAGAGAGAGATAACGTTGTTTATCTCAAGGTGTCTAACTTGTCAATGAGTTAAAGCGGAGCATCAAGTACCAAAAGGTCCATTGCAACCACTTGAAATTCCAGAATGGAAGTGGGAGCACATTACTATTGTAAGACCCCGAATTTTATGAAATAAAAGTATTCAATTTTTCTTATAATTACTATTCAGTAAATGGTTAAATTGATAAAAGTTAAAGTTAAGGGTGATATATGAATTTTTTTCAAAATACACAAGTGGTTATAAAATATCATCATTGTTGTGGGAATATTCGTTTGGTCGTGGAATATTCTTTTTGTTGTGGAATATTCGCATGCGACGCCAGCACCATTTGTGGGCCCCATAATGTAATAACTCATTTGATGGAGAAAACGACAAATTTGAGTTTTTTATAAATAATTACAGTAATCGTTACTGCTAACACTCGTTGGAATACTTGGGTAAAAGTAAAGTAATAATGCGTTGTTGCATAAGAAGTATTACTGCGATCAGCATAGTATTTTTTTTCATTATTGATTCTTACGTGAGAAGGCACTACTCAATAATTGTTACAGATTAATCGCTCAATATTTTATTTTATTGATTCAATAATTGCTTTGTTGATATTTTATATTATTATTTTTCAATAATTATCAACGCATGCGATATTTCCCATTATCGATCAATAATTCATATTATTTGAATAATATTATTAGATAGCATTATTGGCAATGTCTAGAAAGTTCTGTCAAGGAGAGGTTTGGTCACCTAATTGCGCCAAGAAGAAGAGAAATTCTTATTGAAAGCCCCTCTTTCCGGAACTACCGTCATTATAATTGTGATTCTCGTAATATTATTCGTGAATAATTAATTATTGATTCATATGATAAAGAAATATTTATTTTATGTGGATATAAATGATGGATTTATTTATGTGGTTATAAATGAAGAAATTAATGTTGAGGTGTTTTATCAAGATTTTATCTGATTGAAGTATTAAAATCAAATCGTGGTTTTTGAGATATATTATGGAGATTATAATTTTTAATCCGACCGCTGGATTGTGGTAATTTTTGGAGTATGTTATACATACATAAGTTGAGTATATGTCCACAAATTTTGAACCGTTAAAAATGCACGAATGATTTGTTATGAATTTTAAGAGGTGTCTGATTCTAAATTAGGTTTATAATTAATTTTGGTGGAAAATTCTAGAATTGAGTGGGCCCCACTTGTGGTTGGTGAAGAAATGTGCTGAATTTTATTTCAAATGTGGTGGGTGGCAATAGTAGCGTGTAAAGCCATCAAAGTTGCAGTTAAGTCTGCTTGCCATGCTAAACATTTTCCTATAAATAGAGGTTAAGTTAGAATTGAAAATCACACCGTAATTCATAAATTTTCTTTTTTCTCTCTAGATTATTGAGTGTATTTTGTGAGTATTTAGATACTTGGTGAGTTGATATTCATCGCTGCAAGTTTCCTTTAGCGTCATATCCGATATCCAAATGTAAGTCATTTTTTTGAGGTAAGGATAGTAAGGGATAAGTAAGGGATTTTAAGGGTTGTTATGATTTTAAGTTTCGTAATTTTTCTGACCTTCAGAAAATTCTGGAAAAATTTGAAATGATATTTTGATGAGTTTTATTGATTGTGTCCAAAAATGGTGATTTTGGATGTATAGATTAAGAGTTATGAATTTTACGGAAAAGACTATTTTAAAAGTAACCGCTTATAACTCCTTGTGATTAACTCCAAAATTGATGAAATTTTTATTGGGAGTACATCTATATAATGTCAAGATACCGTATTAATTTCAGAATTTTTGGACAAAAGTACAATTTATGATAAATGTTTAAATATTCGGTGGTTTTGGCCATGTGAAAATAGTAAATGAATTTTAAAAATTCGAGAAAAATATATATTCAATATGGGACTATATTCTTCTAAATCCCAGAAAATAAATATTTTGGAACTGATTTGGTATTTTCATGAAAATGTTCTAGTTATGAGTAAATGAATTAAATATGTTATGTGAAGTAAGAAAATTGGAAAATATGATTTTATGGCTTGAGAATCATATATGAGGTATATGCAGATTTTTGATGAAGGTTTTGGTTATTGGTGATGAAATCTTATGAGTTTGGCATTTTATGATGATTAAATGCATTAATTAGTAAAGTGTAAAACAATTTAATTAAATTGTTTATAAGTTTTAGAAATGATTAAAATATTATTGTAATATTAATAGTATTAGATTATGAGATTTCTAAGTGATTTATAACATTTGGATTAAGGTGTTATAAATATGGATATGAATTTTATTATGAAACTTTATCTTTTCGTGTCGAGGTTACTTACGCACGATACTGGTACTACGTATTTAATACGGGTACTATTCACGACAAATTGGTTTCTTCTCCCACCAAATTATCATTGATTTATGAATCTTACTCTTGAAATTAAAACCATGTTTTGATTATATTGTTTTTATATAACATTCTTATAACCCTAATGATGATATTTCTCGACTTGAGTGTAAAGATGGGTAGATTATCGTATGATCGTGACCATAGGTTCTCTTTGGCCAAGAGTGCAAAAAGTGAATTGTCGACCGGTATGATCATGACCATTGAATTTACAATTGAATATTTTTAGCTTAAGTGCAAAGGTAAATTGATCAACACGGTTATAATTATTGTTATATAACTTCCGAAATGATTATGTATTTCTTTGATATATGAATATCTTTGGCTCGTGGTAAAGATGACTTGTTGATGAATATCTTAAATTTTAGTGCAAAGATGAATTATTGATGAATATCTTTTGCTCGTGAATGCAAAGATGACCATTGTTGAATATCTTTAGCTTTGTAGTGCAAAGATGAATTATTGATGAATATCTTCGCTCAGAATGCAAAGACGACTGTTGTTGAATATCTTTAACATCAGTAGTGCAAAGATGAATTATTGATGAATATCTTTGGCTTGTAATGCAAAGATGACTGTTGTTGAATATCTTTATTTCAGAAAGTGCAAAAGATGAATTATTGATGAATATCTTTGCTCAGAATGCAAAGATGACCATTGTTGAATATCTTTAATTTGTAGTGTAAAGATGAATCTGTTGATGAATATCTTTGGCCCGTGGTGCAAAGATGAAATTATTAGTATGATTATGAATGTGAACGTGATTTGGTATAACCATGATCTTTGATGTTTCGTAAAGACAAGTGATGAAAATTATCTTTGTTTTGGATGAGGAAAGGAATTTAGAACTACAATTACGACATGAAGTTATACACGTGATCGTGATGTGAATTGTTGATTGATGTTACAGGATAAAACATTGTTGGTGGATTTTAACATGGAGAAGACAATAGACTTTATAGTCTATTCGACTCTTCTAATGGATCGCTCATTCCACGCAACTATGGTTGAAAAGTTTTATCATCTACCATATGTTCTAAATCTCGATTTATTATCGATGAAGACTATTGATAATTTATTTATCTTTAGTCATAATATTCTTTATCGAGCTAGTTGTGCTCACCCTTTTGTTTCACAATTTTCGTAATAAAGTGTAGTCGGGTCGAGCTGGGATAGCGAGGGAATAGAGTGGTGGTCTATAGATGTTGAGGGTAAGGTGAATTTAACTTGGAAGGGTGTTTTGTCACTATCATACAAGATGTCTAATGACATACAACCTCGTGTTATCATAAGACATGGTTGTGCTCATCCACTTGCGAGTATATTTACAAGCACTACCTATATAATCTTGGTGTTTGTTTGGAGTATAATACCCAATTAGAGACAATTGGAGATAATGATATGTCAAGAGAAGACTCACCATCGGAAGAATATGATAGTAATCTTCTCGCTTTTCTTTGGGGTTTATTGGGTTAACCAAGGATAATTCTGTACCATATGATATCTACCATAACCTAAAAGCACGGCCTCCCATGTACGGAAGGTTTCTCGAGCACTTCCCAAAGATTCTAATTTCTAAAACAGCTTTTGACCGCACTTTTATGTAAGGTGTCATGGTGACGTGTTATCCAAGTTGGTGTCCGTAGTTACATTTGGTATATATTGGTATCCAAACTCACAAAGATATGTGTTGTTGTATTTTGCACGACAATTGTTGTAATAAAGTTGTAGTTATTTCGCACCATGTATTTAACGACTCGTAATAGGTTGGATGGAATGGACCTATTTTGGGGTTGTTACATTTGGTATCGTAGCTTAGGATATGATCTCCGGCGTAGAGATCGGGAATAGAACTAGGAGGGGAGAGATGAGTAAATCCTTCGCTAGTGTGTCCTACCTAAGCTTATTTGTTGGTCACCATAATATCGGATATTATGTGATATGTTAATTTATTCAATTAACCCTTGTTTTGAAGTTGTATTCTAGAATGATATCCAAATACGGAGATGAGCAATGGAGAAATCAATGATGACAGAAAGATGAAATCTGAAATGAAAGTAAGGTATTCTCAACTCTTTGAAATACTGTGTACGTAAATTTCGGGGACGAAATTTCATAAGGAGGGAGATTGTAAGACCCCTAATTTTATGAAATAAAAGTATTCAATTTTTCTTATAATTACTATTCAAGAAATGGTTAAATTGATAAAAGTTAAAGTTAAGGGTGATATATGAATTTTTTCAAAATACACAAGTGGTTATAAAATATTCATTGTTGTTTGGGAATATTCGTTTGTCGTCGTGGAATATTCTTTTGTCTGGGAATATTCGTATTTACGGCACAGCCCATTTGTGGGCCCCATAATGTAATAACTGTTGGATGGAGAAAACGACAAATTTGAGTTTTTATAAATAATTACAGTAATCGCTATCAAGTAACACCGCTGAATACCCTATTGGTAAAGTAAAATACAAGAATACGCTATTGTTGCATAAGAAGTACACCAGTATTGCAGATAGTATTTTTTTCAATTATTGATTCTTACGTGAGAAGGCACTACTCAATAATTGTTACAGTAATTACTGTTCAATATTTTATTTTATTGATTCAATAATTGCTTTGTTGATATTTTATATTATTATTTTTCAATAATTATCACTGCACAGTATTTCCCATTATCAGATCAATAATTCATATTATTTGAATAATATTATTAGATAGCATTATTGGCAATGTCTAGAAAGTTCTGTCAAGGAGAGGTTTGGTCACCTAATCATGCGCCGCCAAGAAGGAGAAATTCTTATCGAAAGCCCCCTCTTCCTGAACTACCGGTTGTCATAATTGTGATTCTCGTAATATTATTCGTGAATAATTAATTATTGATTCATATGATAAAGAAATATTTATTTTATGTGGATATAAATGATGGATTTATTTATGTGGTTATAAATGAAGAAATTAATGTTGAGGTGTTTTATCAAGATTTTATCTGATTGGAAGTATTAAAATCAAATCGTGGTTTTTCAGATATATTATGGGGATTATAATTTTTAATCCCACCGTTGGATTGTGGTAATTTTTGGAGTATGTTATACATACATAAGTTGAGTATATGTCCACAAATTTTGAAACCGTTAAAATGCACACGAATGATTTGTTATGAATTTTAAGAGGTGTCTGATTCGGAAATTAGGTTTATAATTGATTTTGGTGGAAAATTCTAGAATTGAGTGGGCCCCACTTGTGGTTGGTGAAGAAATGTGATGAATTTTATTTCAAATGTGGTGGGTGGCAATAGTAGCAGGTAAAGCCATCAAAGTTGCAAAGTTAAGTCTGCTTTGCTTTGAGTATAACATTTTCCTATAAATAGAGGGTAAGTTAGAATTGAAAATCACACCAGAATTCATAAATTTTCTCTCTTTTTCTCTCTAGATTATTGAGTGTATTTTGTGAGTATTTAGATACTTGGTGAGTTGATATTCATCAGTGCAAGTTTCCTTTAGCGTCATATCCGATATCCAAATGTAAGTCCGCTTTTTGAGGTAAGGATAGTAAGGGATAGTAAGGGATTTTAAGGGTTGTTATGATTTTAAGTTTCGTAATTTTTCTGACCTTCAGAAAATTCTGGAAAAATTTGAAATGATATTTTGATGAGTTTTATTGATTGTGTCCAAAAATGGTGATTTTTGGATGTATAGATTAAGAGTTATGAATTTTACGGGAAAAGACTATTTTAAAAGTAACCGCTTATAACTCCTTGTGATTAACTCCAAAATTGATGAAATTTTTATTGGGAGTACATCTATATAATGTCAAGATACCGTATTAATTTCAGAATTTTTGGACAAAAGTACAATTTATGATAAATGTTTAAATATTCGGTGGTTTTGGCCATGTGAAAAATAGTAAATGAATTTTAAAATTTGAGAAAAAATATATATTCAATATGGGACTATATTCTTCTAAATCCCAGAAAATAAATATTTTTGAACTGATTTGGTATTTTTCATGAAAATGTTCTAGTTATGAGTAAATGAATTAAATATGTTATGTGAAGTAAGAAAATTGGAAAATATGATTTTATGGCTTGAGAATCATATATGAGGTATATGCAGATTTTGATGAAGGTTTTGGTTATTGGTGATGAAATCTTATGAGTTTGGCATTTTATGATGATTAAATGCATTAATTAGTAAAGTGTAAACAATTTAATTAAATTGTTTATAAGTTTTAGAAATGATTAAAATATTATTGTAATATTAATAGTATTAGATTATGAGATTTCTAAGTGATTTATAACATTTGGATTAAGGTGTTATAAATATGGATATGAATTTTATTACGAAACTTTATCTTTTCGTGTCGAGGTTACTTACGCACGATACTGCATCTACGTATTTAACACGGGTACTATTCACGACAAATTGGTTTCTTCTCCTCACCAAATTATCATTGATTTATGAATCTTACTCTTGAAATTAAAACCATGTTTTGATTATATTGTTTTATATAACATTCTTATAACCCTAATGATGATATTTCTCTCGACTTGAGTGTAAAGATGGGTAGATTATTGGTATGATCGCGACCATAGGTTCTTTCGCCGATGAGTGCAAAAGTTGAATTGTTGACCGGTATGATCATGACCATTGAATTTGCTACAATTGAATATTTTAGCTTAAGTGCAAAGGTAAATTGATCAACATGGTTATAATTATTGTTATATAACTTCGAAATGATTATGTATTTCTTTGATACATGAATATCTTTGGCTCAGTAGTGCAAAGATGACTTTGTTGATGAATATCTTAGCCGGTGAGTAAAAGATGAATTATTGATGAATATCTTTTTTTCTCGTAATGCAAAGATGACTGTTGTTGAATATCTTTGCTTTGTAGTGCAAAAGATGAATTATCGATGAATATCTTTGGCTTGTAATGCAAAGATGACTGTTGTTGAATATCTTTAGCCCGTGTGCAAAGATGAATTATTGATGAATATCTTTGGCTTGTAATGCAAAGATGACCATTGTTGAATATCTTTACTCAGTAGTGCAAAAAGATGAATTATTGATGAATATCTTTGGCTTGTAATGCAAAGATGACTGTTGTTGAATATCTTTGCCAGAGTGCAAAGATGAATTATTGATGAATATCTTTGGCTTGTATGCAAAGATGACTGTTGTTGAATATCTTTAGCCAGTAGTGCAAAGATGAATTATTGATGAATATCTTTGCTCAGAATGCAAAGATGACTGTTGTTGTTGAATATCTTTAGCCAGAGTGCAAAGATGAATTATTGATGAATATCTTTGGCTTGTAATGCAAAGATGACCCGTTGTTGAATATCTTTAAACTTTGTAGTGTAAAGATGAATCGTTGATGAATATCTTTGGCCCGTGGTGCAGATGAAATTATTAGTATGATTATGAACAGAACTGTGATTTGGTATAACCATGATCTTTGATGTTTCGTAAAGACAAGTGATGAAAATTATCTTTGTCTTGGATGAGGAAAGGAATTTAGAACTACAATTACTATTATGAAGTTATACACGTGATCGTGGGATGTGAAATTGTTGATTGATGTTACAGGATAAAACATTGTTGGTGGATTTTAACATGGAGAAGACATAATGACTTTATAGTCTATTTGACTCTTCTAATGGATCGCTCATTCCTCCAAACTATGGTTGAAAAGTTTTATCATCTACCATATGTTCTAAATCTCCGATTTATTATCGATGAAGACTATTGATAATTTATTTATCTTTAGTCATAATATTCTTTATCGAGCTAGTTGTGCTTTCACCCTTTTGTTTCACAATTCCTTTCGTGTAATAAAGTGTAGTCCGGGTCGAAAGGGGGACAATGAGGGAATAGAGTGGTGGTCTATAGATGTTGAGGGTAAGGTGAATTTAACTTGGAAGGGTGTTTTGTCACTATCATACAAGATGTCTAATGACATACAACCTCGTGTTATCATAAGACATGGTTGTGCTCATCCACTTGCTGTCGAGTATATTTACAAGCACTACCTATATAATCTTGGTGTTTGTTTGGAGTATAATACCCAATTAGAGACAAAGGGAGATAATGATATGTCAAGAGAAGACTCACCATTGGGAAGAATATGATAGTAATCTTCTCGCTTTTCTTTGGGGTTTATCAAGTTAACCAAGGATAATTCGGGCCATATGATATCTACCATAACCTAAAAGCATGGCCTCCCATGTACGGAAGGTTTCTCGAGCACTTCCCAAAGATTCTAATTTCTAAAACAGCTTTTGACCATACCTTTATGTAAGGTGTCATGGTGACGTGTTATCCAAGTTGGTGTCCAGAGTTACATTTGGTATATATTGGTATCCAAACTCACAAAGATATGTGTTGTTGTATTTTGCACGACAATTGTTGTAATAAAGTTGTAGTTATTTCGTACCATGTATTTAACGACTTTTAATAGGTTGGATGGAATGGACCTATTTTGGGGTTGTTATAACTATGGATTTCAAGTTCTGGCCTTCCTAAGGTTTCTCAAGGCATAGATGCGATTTGGGTCATTGTTGATAGATCACCAAGTCCGCTTCATTTCTTACCGATACGAGAAACTCATACACCGAACGCCTTGCTCAGATGTACATAAACAAGATTGTAAGACAACATGGTATCTGCAGATCCATAGTTTCTACGATCAAGACCCAAGATTCACTTCACGATTTTGGGTTAGTTTGCAAAAAGCTATGGGCACGATTTCACGATTTAGCTTGGCATATCATCCTCGATTTTAGACGGACAACAAGAGGACTATTCAAACTCTTAAAGATCTATTAAGACTCGTGTCCTTGATTTCAAGGAAGTTGGGACAAGTTCTTACCATTGGTGGAGTTTTCCTACAACAACAGCTATCAAGCAAGTATTGGCATGGCTCCATTCGAAGCGTTGTATGGAAGAAAGTGTCGTTCTCCAGTATGCTGGGATGAGGTGGGTGAAACAACGTTGTTGGGACCGGAGTTGGTACGTATGACTACGAAAAGATTCAAACGATCCGAGAACGTATAAATACCTCACAAGATCGACAAAAGAGTTATGTTGATCTTCATCGAAAGGACGTGGAATTCGATATAGGAGATCATGTGTTGTTGCGTGTTGCTCCATGGAAAGGAGTTACGAGATTTGGAAAGAGAGGAAAACTCAATCCTCGATTCATCGGCCCATTTTTAATCCTCGATCGAGTAGGAACTGCGGCCTATAGACTCGCTTTACCGCCAAGTATGTCTTGTGTTCATAACGTTTTTCACATATCCATGTTACGTAAATATGTGAAAGACCTGAACCACATTATTGAGTTAGACCCGGACGAAATAGAGGAAGATTTGACGTATGAAGAGGTTCCTGTTCAAATCTTGGATAAGAAGGAACATATTCTACGCTCCAAGGTTATACCTCAAGTCAAAGTTCTGTGGAGAAACCACGATGTTGAGGAAATGACTTGGGAGTTAGAATCTGAAATTAAATCAAGGTATCCTTACCTCTTCGACATACGAGGTACGTACCCTAATTTCGAAGGCTAAATTTCATAAGAAGTGGAGGTTGTAGGACCGCAACTTTTATAAATAAAGATGAATTTTCTATAAATATTATTTTTGAATATTATGGAGTAAATTTGATATAATGTTATAGTTGTGGGTAATATTTATAAATTTTTCAAAGTAAGCAAGTTGTTATAAAATATTCGTTTGGTCGGGGAATATTCTTTTTGTCGGGGAATATTAAATGCGACGACAGACAATCATTAGTGGACCCACAAATGTAATTATTCCGGATTGAGAAAACGATAAAAATACTTTATGAAAATAACGGCAGAGGTGTTATGTGACGCCCCCAAAATAGGTCCACATGACCCATTCTGAGTCGCCAGATATCACATTATAAAAATCAAATACAAACTTCATTTATACAACTGTTGAACTCTCGTGCAGAGTACGACAAAAGTTAACTGTGAGTTTTAATAAAATATTGTCTCGTAGACCATATCCAAACTCAAATTATTACAATGCCATATATAATACAGCAGCAAATAACACTTCCAAAGTCGGGTTCACTTCACCCTATTATAGTTCACCAAAATTAAATATTACGTGACGTATAAAATACGACACCGGCATCTTAGGTCCTCAATACAATTATATATTGTATGTCATGCTGTTTTATAATGTATTGAGAAACTTCGAAAGTCTTGAACCATCTCACTATTTCCCTGTAATCCCCAACAACGACCAATACACTCTTATTACCTGAAAAGAATTGTGAAGCAAAAGGGTGAGCACAACTAGCCCAGTAAAGAATATCATGGCTAAGATAATTAATTTATCAACAGCTTTCATCAGAATAAATCAGAGAATTCGAACATATGGTAGATAATAAAACTTTTCAACCATAATTGTAGCGGAATCAACAATCCATTAGAAGAGTCAACTAGAACATAATGTCTACTATCTCCTCCAAATTAAAAGTCCATCGTTAATATTTCATTTTTGTAATACTCATCAACAGTTCTTTGTTGTACCCAAGATAAAGAGAACTTTCATCACCTGTCTTCACCTGAACCACTAAAGATTATAATTAAGTTCACAATTCATATTTATAATAATGTTAATTAACAGTTCCTTCTTACCACAAAGGCTTAATAGAACGTTTACTCAATATCCTTACCCCAAAGGCTAAAGATATTCAAATGTAATAACAATGATCATACCAATCAGTTGTCTATCTTTGCACTACGGGCAAAGAATATTCAACTATAAAAATAATGGTCATGATCATACTAATCAATCAATTGTATGTCGATTACACTACTACTGCCAAAGACATTCAACTGTTAACTAATGGTCATGATCCTGCCAATCACATAATTGAATTATCCATGCACTGCGGCCAAGAATATTCGTTAGTATCACTAGTGGTCATGATCATGTCATACACCGTCCCATCTTCGCACTACGGGTCAAAAGCTATCAAATAACGAGATCATCTTTTGCACTACGTGCCAAAGATATTCAACAACATATCATCTTTGCACTATAAAGGTCAAAGACATACAACCAGAAAACCAATAACCAACAATATAATAAAGAATATATGAATAATAAAATGGATTTTCACCATGCAGACCACGATATCTGAGATCATTTCCACAATTTAATAAGGAATGAATACAAAGAATCATTCACCAAGCATGTGGTAATCCACATAGACAGGTTATTCCAACAGAATAATAAAGAATGGAATAACAAAAGACATCACCATGCATGTGATAGAGACCGCACAGACAGGTTATTCTCAACAGAATAATAAATGCGAAATAATAATTAATGGAACCAGGTCCGGCGTAAAACGCACAGATAGGATATTCCGACAAAATAATAAATGAGGAATAATAAATATTGGAACCAAGTCAAGTGAAATTCACACCGATAGGATATTCCAACAGAATAATAAATGCGGAATAATAAAAGAAGATCACCAAGTATTGGGTAAACCACATATACAGGTCATTCCACCAAGTATAGGGTAAATCAAGCATATACAAAGTTATTCCAATGTAATAATAAATGCGAGAATAATAAAGAAGATCACCAAGTATTAGGTAAACCGCATATACAAAGTCATTCCACCAAGTAATAAAGAATGGAATAACAATAGACTTCACCAGGTAAATCACAGATACAAAGTTATTCCAATGTAATAATAAATAATGGAATAACATAAGTTCTCTTCATGAATAAAAAGAATAACACCCTTACGAATACAACAAATAATATCCCTTACTATAATAATATATCCCTTACCTTTCAAATAAGAGTATTCCAACTAGTAGGGAGAGGATATACTTGAAGAAAACTTATACTACTACTCAAAGTTTTCTTAAACTCTAAAGAAATACTCTTAAGATTATAGAAGAAGAATTCTCTCTATAGTTTCTCTCTCTAGAGTTTCAGTGAAATCGTAAGAAATAATGAAGGAATGAGCTTCTATTTATAGAAAAATGGAATGAATAGTAACTAATCCATGAACGGTCCAGTATTGATTTACTTTAATCTGACGGTTACATATTTAAAGAAAAATCTTTTAAATAAAATATAATATATTTTATTTGTATAAAAGATTAACTTTATAAAAGGATTTTGTTTTATATAAAAAGATTTTACTATGCAAAACACTATGCAAACACTATGCATAATAAAATATAATATATTCTATTTATAGAATAACTTTATAAAAGTATTCTATTTTATATAAAAAGCTTTTACTATTATAATTTCAACCAATAGATTATAAAATATTAATTTATATCGCTAACTTTTAATAATATTATACTAAATCAAAATTTGGATCGAAAATTTCAAATATATTTCTAAAAATTAGTACATCTCTTCATGGAATAATATTGCACTCAAAAATGAATAGTAACTTGTGAATAGTAATTATTTCTCGTGAATAATAACTCGTGAAAGTATCCAAAAAAAGTGTCCCAAATACTCGAGTGAACAATACTAGAGTGAATAGTAATTTGGATGAATAGTAACTCTTGAATAGTAACTCTGACACAAAAAGTGTCCCAAATACTCGAATGAACAATACTAGAGTGAATAGTAATTTAGGTGAATAGTAACCTGTGAATAGTAACCAATGAATAGTAACTCGTGAATAGTAACTCTGACACAAAAAGTGTCCCAAATACCCGAGTGAATAATACTAGAGTGAATAGTGACCAGGTTTTTTATGACAACTTGTTTACTTTGAAAAAAATTTCACATATCACCCTTAACTTTAACCTTTTATCAATTTAACCATTTACCAAAATAGAAAAATTGAATACTTTTATTTCATAAAATTTGGGGTCTCACAATCTCCCCTCCTTATGGAATTTCGCCCTCGAAATTTACGTACGTACCTGATATTCGAAGAGATGAGAATACCTTGCTTTCTTTTCGGATTGTACCTTCCCGGATAATTTTGCTTTATCATGATTTTCCCATTTCTCATCTCCTGTATTTCAGATATCATTCTAGAATGTACCTTCAAAAAAAAGGTTAATCGACATATCATAATTTGTCAACTTATCAAGTAAACAATTTTAGCTTAGGTAAGTCACACACTAGCGAAGTATATTACTCGTTTCACCCCTCCTAGTTCTAAACTCTTATCTCCGCTAGCGACAATATCCCTAAGCTCTGATACCAATTGTGACGCCCCCAAAATAGGTCCACACGACCCATTCTGAGTCGCCAGATATCACATTATAAAAATCAAATACAAACTTCATTTATACAACTGTTGAACTGTCGTGCAGAGTACGACAACAGTTAACTATGAGTTTTAATAAAATATTGTCTCGTAGACCGTATCCAAACTCAAATTATTACAATGCCATATATAATACAGCAGCAAATAACGCTTCCAAAGTCGGGTTCACTTCACCTTATTATAGTTCACCAAAATTAAATATTACGTGACGTATAAAATACGACACCCACATCTTAGGTCCTCAATACAATTATATATTGTATGTCATGCCGTTTTATAATGTATTGAGAAACTTCGACAGTCTCGAACCATCTCACTATTTCCCTGTTATCCCCGCTCGACCCAGCTACACTCTTATTACCTGAAAGGAATTGTGAAGCAAAAGGGTGAGCACAACTAGCCCAGTAAAGAATATCATGACTAAGATAATTAATTTATCAATAGCTTTCATCGAATAAATCGGAAGAATTTGAACATATGGTAGATAATAAAACTTTTCAACCATAATTACAAATGAATCAAGAATCCATTAGAAGAGTCAAGTAGAACATAATGTCTACTATCTCCTCCAAATTAAAAGTCCATCGTTAATATTTCATTCTCGTAATACTCATCAACAGCTTCTTCATTTGTACCCAAGATAAAGAGAACTTTCATCACCGCCTTCACCGAACCACTAAAGATTATAATTAAGTTCACAATTCATATTTATAATAATGTGAATTAACAGTTCCTTCTTGCCACAAAGACTTAATAGAATGTTTACTCAATATCCTTACCCCAAAGGCTGAAGATATCCAAATGTAATAATAATGATCATACCAATCAGTTGTCTATCTTTCCACTACGGGCCAAAGATATTCAACTATTAAAATCAATGGTCATGATCATACCAATCAATTGCCTCATCGAGTGCACTACTACCAAAGACATTCAACTCGTTAACTAATGGTCATGATCCTGCCAATCACATAATTGAATTATCCATGCACTGCGACCAAGGATATTCGTTAGTATCACTAGTGGTCATGATCATGTCATACACCTGTCCATCTTCGCACTACGGGTCAAAGCTATCAAATAACAGATCATCTTTGCAATACAGGCCAAAGATATTCAACAATATATCATCTTTGCACTATAGGCCAAAGACATACAACTATAAAACCAATAACCAATAGTATAATAAAGAATATATGAAACTGTAAATGGATTTTCACTCGCCATGCGGTAATCCACGTATACAGATCATTTCCACAATTTAATAAGGAATGAATACAAAGGATCATTCACCACAAAATCCAATAAATTATTCCAATAATAATAAAGAATGGAATAAAAAAAGACATCACCATGCATGCGAAAGAGACCGCACAGACAGGTTATTCTCAATAGAATAATAAATACGAAATAATAATTAATGGAACCAGGTCCGGCGTAAAACGCACAGATAGGATATTCCGACAGAATAATAAATGCGGAATAATAAATATTGGAACCAGGTCAGGTGTAATTCACACCGACAGGATATTTCGACAGAATAATAAATGCGGAATAATAAAAGAAGATCACCAAGTATTGGGTAAACCGCATATACAGGTCATTCCACCAAGTATAGGGTAAACCGCGCATACAAAGTTATTCCAACAGAATAATAAATATTTGAATAACAATAGAAGATCACCAAGTATTGGGTAAACCGCATAATAATAAAGTCAATCCACCAGAGTATATACTATAATCACAGATACATGTTATTCTAACAGAATAATAAATAATTGAATAACAGAAGTTCTCTTCATGAATACGAAAGAATAACACCCCTTACGGGTATAACAAATAATATCCCTTACCAAAATAATGATATCCCTTACCTTTCAAATAAGAGTATTCCAACTAGTAGGGCGAGGATATACTCAAGAAAACTTATACTACTCTCAAAGTTTTCTTAAACTCTAAAGAAATACGCTTCAGATTATAGAAGAAGAATTCTCTCTATAGTTTCTCTCTCTAGAGTTTCAGTGAATTCGTAAGAAATAATGAAGGAATGAGCTTCTATTTATAGAAAAATGGAATGAATAAGAACTAATCCATGAACGATCCGTCCAGATTGATTTACTTTAATCGATGGTCCATATTTAAAGAAAAATCTTTTAAATAAAATATAATATATTCTATTTATATAAAAAATTTTTAACTATATAAACTATTTTGTTTTATATAAAAAGATTTTACTATACAAAACACTATGCATAATAAAATATAATATATTCTATTTATAGAATATATTTATAAAAAGTATTCTATTTTATATAAAAAGCTTTTACTATTATAATTTCAACACAATAGAATATAATATATTCTATTTAAGAATTACTTTATAAAAGTCTCTTCATGGAATAATATTGTACTTTCAAAAATGATTTGAATGAAAAAAAATATATTTCTTCATGGAATAATATAGTACTCAAAATAGATTTGACTGAATACAAATAATTTCTCGGGTGAATAGTAAATTCGTGAATAGTACTTCCGACATAAAAAAGTGTCCCAAATACTCGAGTGAACAATACTAGAGAATAGTAAATTGGTAATAGTAACCCGTGAATAAGAACTCGTGAATAGTAACTCTGACACAAAAAGTGTCCCAAATACTCGAATGAACAATACTAGAGTGAATAGTAATTTGTGTGAATAGTAACCTATGAATAGTAACCCATGAATAGTAACTCGTGAATAGTAACTCTGACACAAAAAGTGTCCCAAATACCCGAGTGAATAATACTAGAGTGAATAGTGACCAGGTTTTTTATGACAACTTGTTTACTTTGAAAAAAAATTCACATATCACCCTTAACTTTAACCTTTTATCAATTTAACCATTTACCAAAATAGAAAAATTGAATACTTTTATTTCATAAAATTTGGGGTCTCACAATCTCCCCTCCTTATGGAATTTCGCCCTCAAAATTTACGTACGTACCTGATATTCAAAGAGATGAGAATACCTTGCTTTCTTTTCAGATTGTACCTTCCCGGATAATTTCTCTTTATCATGATTTTCCCATTTCTCATCTCCTGTATTTCAGATATCATTCTAGAATATACCTTCAAAAAAAAGGTTAATTGACATATCATAATTTGTCAACTTATCAAGTAAACAATTTCAGCTTAGGTAAGTCACACACTAGCGAAGTATATTATTCGTCTCTCCCCTCCTAGTTTTAAACTCTTATCTCCGCTAGCGACCATATCCCTAATCTCTGATAACAATTGTGACGCCCCCAAAATAGGTCCACACGACCCATTCTGAGTCGCAAGATATCACATTATAAAAATCAAATACAAACTTCATTTATACAACTGTTGAACTATCGTGCAAAGTACGACAACAGTTAACTATGAGTTTTAATACAATATTGTCTCGTAGACCGTATCCAAACTCAAATTATTACAATGCCATATATAATAGAGCAGCAAATAACGCTTCAAAAGTCGAGTTCACTTCACCCTATTATAGTTCACCAAAATTAAATATTACGTGACGTATAAAATACGACACCCATATCTTAGGTCCTCAATACAATTATATATTGTATGTCATGCCGTTTTATAATGTATTGAGAAACTTCGACAGTCTCGAACCATCTCACTATTTTTCTGTTATCCCCCGGTCGACCCAACTACACTCTTATTACCTGAAAAGAATTGTGGAGCAAAAGGGTGAGGACAACTAGCCCAGTAAAGAATATCATGCCTAAGATAATTAATTTATCAACAGCTTTCATCAGAATAAATCTGAGAATTCGAACATATGGTAGATAATAAAACTTTTCAACCATAATTGCAGCGGAATCAAGAATCCATTAGAAGAGTCAAGTAGAACATAATGTTTACTATCTCCTCCAAATTAAAAGTCCATCGTTAATATTTTATTTCTGTAATACTCATCAATAGTTCTTCGTTGTACCCAAGATAAAGAGAACTTTCATCACCTGTCTTCACCTGAACCACTAAAGATTATAATTAAGTTCACAATTCATATTTATAATAATGTGAATTAACAGTTCCTTCTTGCCACAAAGGCTTAATAGAATGTTTACTCAATATCCTTACCCCAAAGGTTGAAGATATCCAAATGTAATAACAATGATCATACCAATTAGTTGTCTATCTTTCCACGACGGGCCAAAGATATTCAACTATTAAAAACAATGGTCATGATCATACCAATCAATTGCATGTTAGTGCACTACGGCCAAAGACATTCAACTGTTAACTAATGGTCATGATCCTGCCAATCACATAATTGAATTATCCATGCACTGCTTCCAAGAATATTCGTTAGTATCACTAGTGGTCATGATCATGTCATACACTTTTCCCATCTTCGCACTACGGATCAAAGCTATCAAATAATGAGATCATCTTTGCACTACAGTGCCAAAGATATTCAACAACATATCATCTTTGCACTATAGGCCAAAGACATACAAATCAGAAAACCAATAACCAACAATATAATAAAGAATATATGAAATAATAAAGATTTTCACCATGCCATGCAACGATAATCACGACATCTGAATCATTTCCACAATTTAATAAGGAATGAATACAAAGGATCATTCACCATGCATGTGGTAATCCATAATAAAGTTATTCCAACAAAATAATAAAGAATGGAATAACAAAAGACATCACCATGCATGCGATAGAGATGCAGATATGTTATTCTCAATGTAATAATAAATGCGAAATAATAATTAATGGAACCAAGTCCCACAAAACGCAAAAGATAGGAAATTCGACGTAATAATAAATGCGAATAATAAATATTGGAACCAATCGTGTGAAATTCACAATCAACGGATATTCCACTACCAGGAATAATAAATGCGAAATAATAAAAGAAGATCACCAAGTATTGGGTAAACCGCATATACAAAAGTCATTCCACCAAGTATAGGGTAAACCACATACATCTTCCAATTATTCCAATGTAATAATAAATGCGAATAACAAAAGAAGATCACCAAGTATTGGGTACCAGGTACTAGCCGCATATACAAAGTCATTCCACCAAGTATAAAGAATGGAATAACAATAGACTTCACCGGTATATAGAATCAGGATATTCCAATGTAATAATAAATAATGGAATAACATAAGTTCTCTTCATGAATAAGAAAGAATAACACCCCTTACGGAATACAACAAATAATATCCCTTACCACAATAATGATATCCCTTTACCTTTCAAATAAGAGTATTCCAACTAGTAGGGCGAGATATATACTCAAAGAAAACTTATACTACTCTCAAAATTTTCTTAAAATCTAAAGAAATACTCTCAAGATTATAGAAGAAGAATTCTCTCTATAGTTTCTCTCTCTAGAGTTTCAATGAATTAAGTAAGAAATAATGAAGGAATGAGCTTCTATTTATAGAAAAATGGAATGAATAAGACTAATCCATGAACGGTCCAGATTGATTTACTTTAATCTGACGGTCCATATTTAAAGAAAAATCTTTTAAATAAAATATAATATATATTTATTGCCTTATAAAACAAAAGATTTTACTAAAGCAAACACTTTTATATAAAAAAGATTTTACTATACAAAAACACTATGCATAATAAAATATAATATATTCTATTTATAGAATAACTTTATAAAAGTATTCTATTTTATATAAAAGCTTTTACTATTATAATTTCAAACAGAATATAATATATTCTAAAATTATAGTACATCTCTTTATGGAATAATATTGTTTATTGAAAATGATTTGGATATAAAAGAAATATATTTCTTGGGTGAATAATTAGTACATTCTTCATGGAATAATATTGCCTCAAAAATGAATAGTAACTCAGTGAATAGTAACTTGTGAATAGTAATTGTGAATAGTACTCCGACATAAAAAGTGTCCCAAATACTCGAGTGAACAATACTAGAGTAAATAGTAATTTGGGTGAATAATAACCGGTGAATAGTAACTCCAACACAAAAAGTGTCCCAAATACTCGAATGAACAATACTAGAGTGAATAGTAATTTGGGTAAATAGTAACCTGTGAATAGTAACCCATAAATAGTAACTCGTGAATAGTAACTCCGACACAAAAAGTGTCCCAAATACCCGAGTGAATAATACTAGAGTGAATAGTGACCAGGTATTTTATGACAACTTGTTTACTTTGGAAAAAATTTCACATATCACCCTTAACTTTAACCTTTTATCAATTTAACCAATTACAAAAATAGAAAAATTTAATACTTTTATTTCATAAAATTTGGGGTCTCACATATTACCGTTAAAACCGCTTGAACTACCCTAGGTAGTAAAAGTACGAATACGCTGGCGTGGTTGCATAAGTAGCACACTCCAGATTGATTATTGATGCTTACGTGAGAAGTCACTCACCTATACTCAATTATTGCTACGATGAATTGTTGCATCATATCTCTTATATTATTGATTTAATTATTGTCACGAGATTATCTCAGATAATATGTTATATTATTAAATCAATAATTGAGACGACAAGTTATAAATGATTAATAATTGTTGAAAGATTAAATATGTGTTGATTAAAAATAAAATGATTTGTGGTAATATTTATTCAATCCTTGATGTATATAAAGAGTCTATTATGAGACGCTTGTGGTAAGTTTGGTTATTTTATGGGGGCCCATATATCATCATCTAAGAGTCTCTTCACAATAGTAATTACCTTCGTCGATAGTAATTACATTCGTCAATAAGTAATTACCTTCGTCAATAGTAATTACCTTCATCAATAGTAATTACCTTCAAGTAATAGTAACTACCTTTTACCAGACGTCAAACCACTTGCCGCTTTATATTATAAAACGCGTCGAACTAATTGTCGCTTTCACATTGCAGCGCCAAATCACTTTTCTTTTCACATCACCGATTGCCAAGCCACTTGCCTTTTCACATTTCAAGAGCTGCTAAGCTAGAAATCTTCTATAAATAGAGGCCTAGTGCTTCATTATTTTTCATGAATTCATTCAAGCTATAGAGAGAGAAAGTATAGAGAGAATAAGAGAGAAAGAAGAAGAGTATTCTGTTACTAAACTACTACAGTAAGGGGTGTTATTCTTTCTTATTCATGAAGAGAACTGTCGTTATTCCATTGCTTATTATTCTGTTGGAATAACCTGTATACGCGGTTTACCCTATACTTGGTGACCTTCTTCTATTGGAACATCCTGTCTGTGTGTTTTACACCGGACCTGGTTTTGTCTTTATTATTCTGTTGGAACATCCTGTCGGTGCAAATTTTGCCTGACCTGGTTCCTTTATTATTATTCTGTTGGAATAACCTGTCTATGTGAAGTAGCTCATGCATGGTGATTTCTTTTGTTATTCCATTCTTTATTATACTCAGTTGGTTAAAGTTTTGACTTCTATACTCCATGAAATTAGTAGAATATCTTTGATATTTGCGCTTGATCCAGTATCTTTTCATGGAAATATTCTTCTAATCATTCTTGAATTTCACTCTACAAAGCAGTATCATGTTGACAATTTGGACATTATTAGTTCCTGGATAAATTAATTCTTGAACTTGTTTTATTGAATTCTTATATCAGTGTCATCATCCTCATGTTTATATTATATTGAAAGTCATTTGTGGCCTGTAGTGCATAGATAGACTTGGTATGATTATGACCAGGGATTATTCGGTGTAATCATGACCGTAATGTTACAAATGATGTGGTAAAAGTTATCATTGGCCGCGTAGTGCATTGATGGATGTCATTGTTGGCATGATCATGACCATTAATGAATACACGAATGTCCTTGGTTGTAGTGCATGGATAATTTGTGGTCGTGATACTAAAGAATATCCTTGGCCGTAGTCGGTGGGGGTGATTCGATGATGTGGATTATTTATTGTTTGAGTCCCAATGATAAAAGTCATGAAAAACCTTTTAAATCATAAAAGATAGTAGATTTTATTCTCTACTTGACTCTTTTAATGGATTGCTTGTTCCATTTATGATTAAACTTGATGTTGTTATATTTTATCGGTTTAACACTTTGTTGAAGGCTAACGATAATTTATTACGCATTATCTTAGTTATAATATTTCTTCTTGGGCTAGTTGAGCTCACCCTTTCTTTCACTGCTCTCTCGTGAAATGAGAACATAACAGGACTAGTCGGGGAGCGGAGTGACGGTCCAGAGGATAGCATTAGTAGTCCTCACTATATAGTGAAATAGTGTGTTAATAATTGTAATGAGGACTCCTTTTGAGTTTGTATAATCTATAGTAGACAATAATTGTATTCAAACTCACAGTTATGTTTTGTCGTATTGTACACGACAGTTGTATTAGTAAGTTGTATTTGAATTTTGTACCATGTATTTGACGACCCAAGATGGGTGATGTATACCTACTTTTGGGGGCGTCACAGTATACAATATATCTTAACACTCAAATATAACTTTTAACAGAGGATCAAGGTTCGAAATTTTTATTAGGGTTTATACCTTTATGCTTCAATTCTTGATTCTGAGCTTCTACATCTGTTATGGTGATCTTGGGGCTTGTATATGGGACTGATCTACTATTATTTTTTGTGGGTCTCGAGAGAGAGAGACTTTGTGGAGTGTAAGAGTACAAATAAGGCTTAAAAGTGAACTTTTCTCTCTCTAATTCTATATATATAATGGTGAAATGTATATAGCTAATCTAATGTGCTGATATTGCTGCTCATTTTGTCACATGGGTTTTGGTGTAGTAGGTTACCAACTCCCATCTTAGCAATTTTGACAAGTTAGCTTCAATTATGCAATAAGGGCAAAATAGTAATTTGGCTTGAGATTTTAAGGGCAAGGTTGTAACATGGCAAATCCTTAGGGTTTGACCCTTAGGGTTTAACCCTAAGGCTTAGCATAAAAATTATAAAATTTCTAATTAGGGTTTGTAAAAAAAAATATTTTTAGTTTCTAAAAATTACAAATTAAGGTTTTATAATTAGATTAGTGTTACTAATTACATAAAACATGATAATTAGGTTTAAGTTTTACTAATCATCATTAAGTATGCCAAATTAGCAATTAGGGTTTACACTTAGCAAATTAGGATTAGCAATTAGGGTTTCTAATTAGCTATTAAGTTGTTTAACAATTAGGGTTTCCAAATAATAATAATTGATATCTGCATTAACATTAATCATAATTTCTTACCAATCATACATTCCGATTTGAGTTTCAAATTAGGGTTACTAAATTAGAAATTAGGTTTACTAATTTAGAAATTAGGGTTTCTAGAAATTAGAATTTCTAAATATTAACTAGGGTTTCTAGATTTTAATTAGGGTTTACCTAATTAATTATTTAATACACAACATAAATCTTATAACACAGTTATATAATAGTCTTAAATTGCCTATTTGAATTTCACAATATGGTGAAACAAATTAATGCTAGGGTTTGGTCATGATACAACATAATTGAACAACCATTATCAGTCCACACATATACAGTACATATTTATAGCACTGAAAAATCAAAATATAATTAATATTATATTATTATCATCATTCCTTGTTCCAGAACCAGAATTAGGGTTTATCAGTAATATTAAAATTGTTCCCAACATTAAACTTACACACATAATACACATATCTATAACACTGACAAATAATAATATAATAATATTATTCTCATTCCTTGATCAAAAATCCAAAATTAGGGGTTTAGATTCCATATCCGATTTATCATCATCATATATAACATTATTAATTAAGTTAAAATAATTAACTTAATTAATCTAGCATAAATTCATATAATAAAATAGATTAATTATTATAATAATTCTAATAACCTTTTCATATATTATTTAAATAATATATAATTATATTTTCATGGAAAATAATTAATAAAAACATTTCTACTATAAAATTAATTATTATAAGAATATAATTTATAATAATCAATAATTCTAAAGTAAAATGATTTATAAATATTCATGTAATAAATATATTTTTATTTATCACATAAATACATATACACATTATCTTGTACAAATCCTCATCCTTAAAATAAAAAAAAATTATACGCAAAATTTCTGATTTAATTATATAGAAAATATCGGGTTGTTACATTCACCCTCCCTTATAAAGATTCCGTCCCCGAGATCACCATTTTAAAACTCATACATATATGGGTACATAGCATACACAATCATTGCGAGTAGATCTCGATCAAAATTGATCGAACTAATCTTTAACTATTCAGCATAAAGCTTATCTATCTGCTTATACGGAAAATTGATTTCTAATAAAACTCAATTTCCTCCTTCAAAATAATTTATAAAATAATTTACTATATATAAGAAAATAATATATAAGAAATAAAATTGGTTTGAGTAATACCTGGAGTTGCATCCCCGATTGCTACAGTTTCTTGGACGGTCATGTTGAAGACGCTTGAGGTTGATTTCGTTGGTTTGATTATTGATGTTGGTCCTGTCGTCGCCAATGTCCTGCTGCATTTTCTTTGTTTGCGCGTTCCTTGCCTCCCTTCTCCTTCTTGGACAGTCTTCCACCTTATACTCCATTGATTCATACTTAAAATACACATACTTTCCCTTTATCTCCTTTTCTTTTATCGTATAGGTGACAAAACTATCTTTTGCCCCTTCGTTATCTTAGCTATGACAAATGCTTCCACAGGGTTAGTTGATCCTATAAATCCTGGCAGTCTGATTGCCTTGAAGTCTTTAACGTTCGTCGATCGATTGTCTGGCTGATCTTCCAGCGACTGGCATTCCGTTCTGCATAGCTTGATCATCCATATTCGCAAAATTCTGTATCGGGTCTGGTTGTCTTCCAGCTTTGTTGACAGGTTCTTTTGTCCGTGTATTTCATTTTCATCTCCTTGGCGGCACTATCACAATTTATTCTTTATTCTAAGCCTTATCGTATACGTATATTCATATAACACGAAATTCTATATTTATCATGTACTCAAAATATTATATATTTTAAAATTTTGGTTTTCTGCATTAACCAGTACTCATATAATTAACTACTATCTTTATACCAACTTATTTCATTAATCCCATATAAATTCATACTTATATCACTTGACATACCATAGCACATATTGCTTTAATCATCCGTTATCCCTTTGTGACTCAAAAGTCGGGAATCGCTGCCACAACTTATACAAAATTTGAAAAATATTACCTTATACAAACATACCTATCATATACATAACATACAATCATACCTATTGTAAGACCCCATCTTTTATAAATAAAGATGAATTTTCTATAAATATTGTTTTTGAATATTATGAAATAAATTTGATATAATGTTATAGTTGTGGGTAATATTTATAAATTTTGCAAAAGTAAAGTTGTTATAAAATATTCGCTTGGTCTGGAATATTCTTTTTATCGGGAATATTCGTATTTACTACTCAATCATTAGTGGACCCCATTAACGGAAGTATTGTCGCATTTTAGAAAACGACAAAATTATCTTTCTATAAAAATAACTACGGAGGTGTTACTGCTAAAACCGTTGAACTACCCGGTGGTAAAAGTACAGTAATACGCGTGGTTGCATAGTAGCACACGATATTGATTATTGATGCTTACGTGAGAAGTCACTTAGCTATACTCAATTATTGCTACAGTAATTGCTGCATCATATCTCTTATATTATTGATTCAATTATTGTCACAAGATCATCCATATAATATGTTATATTATTAATTGAGACGACAAGTTATAAATGATTAATAATTGTTGAAAGATTAAAAATGTGTTGATTAAAAATAAAATGATTTGTGGTAATATTTATTCAATCCTTGATGTATATAAAGAGTCCATTATGAGACGCTTGTGGTAAGTTTGATTATTTTATGGGGGGCCCATATGTCATCATCTAAGAATCTCTTCAATCAATAGTATTTACCTTTGTGAATAGTAATTACCTTTGTGAATAGTAATTACCTTCAAAATAGTATTTACCTTCGTCAATAGTATTTACCTTCTTCAATAGTAATTACCTTTGTGAATAGTAATTACCTTCAATCGATAGTAATTATCCTTCGCAAATAGTAGTTGTCCCTTCAATATTACCAAGAGTTAACGCCTCTTGATTGTTCCAAGGGTTAATTACCCCTTCGCAAATAGTAGTTATCTCTTCAATATTACCAAGAGTCATTTCGACCCTTCGTTAAGACCAAGAGCCACCCTCGCTTTTTCTATAAATAGAAAGCTCATTCCTTCATTATTTCTTACTTAATTCACCGAAACTCTGAGAGAGAAACTATAGAGAGAAAGAAGAAAAGTATTCGCTACTTCACTTTTCCAATATTCAGTTCTTCTAAGGTAGGGAATATTATTTGTTGTCGCGTAAGGGGTGTTATTCTTTCTTATTCATGAAGAGAACTTACATTATTCCATTCTTTATTATTCCATTGAATAACTCAGAAAAGTGGCATACCCTATACATAACTTGTATATACGGCAGATACCCTATATTTGGTGAAATCCTTATGTTATTCCATTCTTATTTATTCTGTTGAATAACTTTGTATAATGTGGTTTACCCTATACTTGGTTACATTCTTCTATTATTCTGCCTTTATTATTACATTGGAACATCCTCATGCATGTGTTTTACATCGGACTGGTTCCGCTTTTATTATTATTCTGTTGGAACATCCTGCATGTGTTTTTACACCTTGACTGGTTCCGCTCTTTATTATTCTGCTGAACATCCTGTCATGCATGTGTTTTACACCTTTACCGGTTCCGCTTTTATCATTCTCATTGGAATATCCTATCATGTGTTTTACACCGATCTAGTTCCATCTTTATTATTCTTCATTGGAACATCCTATCGGTGTGAATTTTACCCGACCCGTTTCGTTATTATTATTTTGTTGAATAACCTATCTATGCAAAAGTACCGCATGCATGGTGATTTCTTTTGTTATTCCATTCTTTATTATACCCATTGGTTAAAACTTTGACTTCTATACTCCATGACATTAGTGGAATATCCTTGATATTTGCGCTTCATCCAAAGATCCTTTCATGGAAATATTCTTCTCAAAGATTCTTGAATTTTACTCTACAAAGCGATGATCATGTTGATAGGTTTGGATGTTATTGGTTCCTAGATAAATTAATTCTTGAACTCGCTTTATTGAATATCATTGTCATCATCCTCATGTTTATATTATGTTGAAAGTCATCCGTGGCACGTGAGTGCATAGATGGACTTGGTATGATTATAACCAGTGGACTATTCGATTGTAATCATGATCGTAATGTTACAAATGATGTGGTAAAAATCCTCGATGGGTCGTAGTGCATTGATGGGCGATTGTTGGCATGATCATGACCATTGACGAATACACAACTATTCTCGGCCTTGTAAGTGCATGAATAATTGTGGTCGTGATACTAAAGAATATCCTTGGCCATAGTGCGTAGGTGATTCGATGATGTGGAATATTTATTAAAGTCGAGTCTCAAATATATACAATGATGATGAAAAACCTTTAAATCATAAAAGATAGTAGATTTTATTTTCTACTTGACTCTTTTAATGGATGGTCAAGTTCCGCTATAGTTAAACTTGATGTTCATTATATTTTATCGCTTTAACACTATTGTTGAAAGCTAATGATAATTTATTCGCATTATCTTAGTCATAATATTTCTTCTTGAGCTAGTTGAGCTCACCCTTTCTTTCACCGTTCTCTTCTGTGAAATGAGAATATAGCTGGGACGAGTCGGGGAACGGAGTAATGGTCCAGAGGATAGCATTAGTAGTCCTCACTATTCTGTGAAATAATGTGATAATAATTGTAATGAGGACTCCTTTTGAGTTTGTATGATTTCTAGTAGACAATATTTGTATTCAAACTCACAGTTTATGTCGTATTGTACACGACAGTTATATTAGTAAGTTATATTTAAATTCTGTACCATGTATCTGACTACCCAATATGGGTGATGTATACCTAATTTTGGGGGCGTCACACCTATTCAAGTAATACTAGTACTACTTATTTCTTACGCCTCCACTAAGGATCAATTGCTTTGTATTCTATCTATACACATTATCCTCAATAATATATTCACACCTAACTATATCTAGTTCGTCCAACTTACCATACATTATGAGTTTAAGAACTCACCACAAACATATGAGTTTAAGAACTCGACATTGACCACATATTCTTTAACTATATTTTATCTATCAGTTATTCAATAATTTCTGGGTCCGGTACTACACTTTTCAAAATAACCACCTCTTTGAGGTAGCTTTCAATGTGAGCCTCTATTTC
Organism: Panax quinquefolius; assembly: GCA_020205615.1. Taxonomy (NCBI): domain Eukaryota; kingdom Viridiplantae; phylum Streptophyta; class Magnoliopsida; order Apiales; family Araliaceae; genus Panax; species Panax quinquefolius. Next base: position 31,115,805 of record CM035174.1, read on the forward strand.
AGCTATTGGCTTTGATATTGGCTCGGTTATGGAGGTTGACTCCTTCTTTACAATCTGAGGGTATCCTAATTCGTTTCTATCTGACACCTACACACCAGCTATCTTGAGTAGCACATAATATATACACACAACAAATAATAATTTTATATAAGTTATCTTTTATTTTGTTAATTTAACGATGAATTTATTCAATTCATCTCCTTATAAACTCTATATGAGTTATTTATATTTTCAACGTTTCCCTCTGTTCTAAAGGTTATAGCCTAAGGCTCTAGCCCACCTAAGGTTTTTAACCCTAAGCTCGATGTGACGCCCCAAAATTAGGTATACATCACCCATTCTGAGTCGCCAGATACATGGTACAAAATTCAAATACAACTTTATTTATACAACTGTTGAACTATCGTATAGAATACGACCACAGTTAACTGTGAGTTTTAATACAAATGTATGTAACTCTCATGGTGCCTCGACCACAACCTTACAATGGTAATTTACATAAAAGTATAGTCAAAAACTGTTTTAGAAATTAAAATCTTTGGGAAGTGCTCAAGGAAACCTTCGTACATGGGAGGCCATGCGTCTAGGTTATAATAGATATCATATGTCCACAAATTATCCTTGGTTGACCCAATAGACTCCAAAGAAAAATGAGAAGATTACTATCATCTTTTTTCCAATGGTGAGTCTTCTATTGACATATAACTATCTCCACTGTCTCCAAGTGAATATTATATTTCAAATAAACTCCAAGATCATATAGGTAGTGCCCGTAGATATACTCAGCAAGTGGATGCGCACAATCCTATCTTATGATAACACGAGATTGTATGTCATTAGACATCTTGTATGATAGTGGCAAAACACCCTTCCAAAGTTGGGTTCACCTCACCTTATTTGATTCACCAAATATAACTACTAAATGATGTATAGAATACAACACACTTTTCTATACTATTTAGGGAGAACCTCCACAGCTAGAGACAACCGTTCTATTCCCCTGTTATCCCTGCTCGACCCGACAACACTCTTATTACCTGAAAGGAATTATGAAACAGAAAGGGTGAGCACAACTAGCCCAGGAAAAGAATACATGACTAAAGCTAATTTACATCATCAATAGCCTTCATCATTAATAAAATCGAGATTTAGAACATATGGTAGATGATAAAACTTTTCAACCATAGTTGCAAATTGAACGAAAGCAATCCATTAGAAGAGTCAAATAGACCATAAGGTCTATTATCTTCTCCATATTAAAAGTCTACCAACAATGTTTTATCCTCAAAAATAAATCAATAGCCTCCTATCCACAATCATATGAATAACTCATAATCATAATTGTGGTTCTAAATTCTTCTCAAAACTGTGATTTAAGATAATTTTCATCACCTATCTTCACCGAAACATCAAAATCATGGTTATATGAAATCGTAATTCTCGCCATAATCATACTAATAAATTCATCTTTGCACTACAACCAAAGATATTCATTAACAATTTATCTTTGCACTACATGCCAAAGACATACAACTATATTTTAGAAGAGTCAAGTAGAGCATGATATCATATATCTTCTACAAATTAAAAGTGTATAATAAATATTTTATCGCTGAGACTCAGCTTAATAAATAATCCACATCATCGAATCACCCTCGCATTACTACTACCAAGGATATTCGTTAATATCACATCCATGAATTTATATTTCATCACGAGACTCAAATTTCGATAATCAATCCATATCAATCGAATTATCCATGCACTACGGCTAAGGATATTCATTAATATCACGACCACGAATTATCCATGCACTACAAGCTAAAGATAATCGTGTTTTTTATCAACTATCATGATCATGCCATTAAATAATTCATCTTTGCACCTTGGTCAAGAGAATCCATAACCATAATCATACCAAAAATCGTCCATCAATGCACTACGGACCAATGAAGACTTTTTCCACATCATTTGTAACATTACTATTCATGATTATACCGAATAATCCCTGGTCATAATCATACCAAGTCCATCTATACACTACGGCCAAAGATGACTTTCAACACAATATGAGCATGAGGATGATGACAATGATATAAGAATCAATCAAATGAGATAAAGGATAAATATTAAACATTTATAATACAATTTATCCAAATATTCAATAATAACCAAATGTTATCAATCACTTAATAATCTCATAATCTAATATCATTAATATTATAATAATATTTTAATCATTTCTTAAACTTATAAACAATTTATTTCAATTGATTACACTATCAAATAATGCATTTAATCATTCAAAAATGACATACTCATAAGATTTCATCATCAATGATCAAATTCCTCATCAAAAATCTACATATACCCTATATAGGATTTCCAAGCCATAAAATCCTATTTTCAAATTTTATTACTTCACATAACATATTTAATTCATTTATTCACAACTAGTTCATTTTCATGAAAAAATACCAAATCAGTCAAAAAAATATTTCTTTTCTGGGATTTAGCAGAATATAGTCTCATCTTGAACATATATTTTCTCGTAATTTTAAAATTCATTTACTATTTTTCATATGGCTAAAACTGCCGAATATTTAGACATTTATCATAAATTGTACTTTTGTCCAAAAATTCCGAAATTTACAGGGTATACTCTTGTTATATACATGTACTCCCAATACAAATTTCACCAATTTTGGAGTTAACCACAAGGAGTTATAAGGGTTTACTTTTAAAATAGTCTTTTCCCATAAAATCCATAACTCTTAATCTATACATCCAAAAATCTCTATTTTTGGACACAATCTAGAAAACTCATCAAATAATCATTTCACATTTTTCCAAAATTTTTGAGGGTCAAAAAATTACTTAAACCGCTTACGAAGAAACCCTTTTTAATAAAAATACTATTCAGACATGTATCTGAAGGATCATTTACCATGCATTCGATAATCCACATAGACAGGTTATTTCAACAGAATAATAAAGAATGGAACCAGGTCATGCGAAACGCACGTACGGTGATATTCCAACAAAATAATAAATAATGGAATAATGTAAGAATTCACCGTGCATGCGATAGAATCGCATGCATAAAAGTTATTCCAACATAATAATAAATAATGGAACCAGGTCATGCGTAAACGCACAGACAAGATATTCTGACAGAATAATAAAGAATGGAATAATATAAAAATTTCACCATGTATGCAGTACTTCGCATAGACAGGTTATTCCAACATAATAATAAAGAATGGAATATCAGAAAAATTTCACCATATATATAGTAGTCCGCGTATACAGGTTATTCCAACAGAATAATGAAGAATGGAATAATAGAAGTTCTCTTCATGAATAAGAAAGAAAGAATACCCCTTACGAGTACAACAAATAATATCCCTTACGAGTATAACAAATAATATCCCCTACCTTAAAAATAGAAGTATTCCGACTGGTAGGGCGGGAATATACTTGAAGAAAACTTGCACTACGCTCAAAACTTTCTTAAACTCTAAAGAAATATGCTCAAGATTATAGAAGAAGAACTCTCTCTATAGTTTATCTCTCTAGAGTTTCAGTGAATTCATAAGAAATAATGAAGGAATGAGCTTTTACATATAGAAGAATTGACTGCATAGTAGCTAATTCATGAACGGTCCAGATTGATTTACTTTTAATCGGACGGTCCATATTTAAAGCAAAATCTTTTAAATAAAATATAATATATTATATTTATAATCTAATAAAACGAATAACTTTATAAAAGTATTTTGTTTTATATAAAAAATTTTACTATGCAGGCACTATGCAACATTATGCATAATAAAATATAATATATTCTATGTATAGAATAACTTTATAAAAGTATTCTGTTTTATATAAAAAGATTTTACTATGCAAAAAAACTATGCAGCACTATGCAACATTATGCATAATAAAATATAATATATTTTATTTATAGAATAACTTTATAAAAGTATTCTGCTTTTATATAAAAAGATTTTACTATGCATAATAGAATATAATATATTCTATTTATAGAATAACTTTATAAAAGTATTCTGTTTTATTACATTAATAATACTAATAAAACAAAACTTAGTAACTTATCACGTAAACATCAATAATCAATACCGTGTGCTACTATGCAACCACGCGTATTACTATACTTTTACTACCGAGTAGTTCAACTGTTTTAACGGTAAAACTTCCGCCGTTATTTTCATAAAAATATTTTTATCGTTTTCTCAATCCGACAATAATTCTGTTGTGGGGCCCACTAATGATTGTACCGTCGTACGGATATTCCCCGACTAATTGAATATTCCCTGACACAACAAATATTTTATATCAACTTACTTAGTTTGTAAAAAATAATTCAAATATTACCCTTAACTTTAAACTTTTATTAATTTAACTATTTACCAAAATAGAAAAATTGAATACTTTTATTTCTTAAAATTCGGGGTCTCACATCTGATACCAACTTGCAAAGCCCCCAAACTCGGGTACTTGAAACCCGAACTCGGTGCTTCACGATACCATTTCTATGAGCGGAATAATACTAATAATAATAACAATAATATAAAAATCCAACTTAACTTACATTTATCACAGTCTAATCCCAAGTATGTAACCTTTACTATATTCTTTACATGATATATAATACATATCATTATCTTAATACAGTCTAACTATTACAAAAGACACCATTAAACATGTTTTGTTTGTTTTCATTTTCACTTGTTCTTATCTGAACCTTCGGGTTGATCATGCCTAGCTGAAAACATTTAAATTTAAGCAAGGATGAGCATTTGGGTGCCCAATAAGTAATAACAATTATGAATATAATTAGCTGAAAGAAATAAATGTTTTCTTTGTACATCACTTCTACAACGAATTTATAGTTATAAAGTAAACTGAACCGATAATAACAACATAACAATTCTATCTCAAATTTTTGAAACTACGTATTGACTATATATATGGGTATTAGTCGACAGATTATGAACATTGTTTTTAGTCTTCGCTAAGGTTTAGTAGAACTTTATCTGCAAACCATCATAACTTACGGGCGTTAGGTTGTACTTCTCATGGGCCCTGTATTGATCAATACTACATTACAAGAACGATAAGATCGTTCACTCTGTTTGCCTTGGGTGCATAAAAGTTTTCCCGTGATCGGGATGTTCATACTTAGTCTGGAATCCGAACTAAAACAATTTGATTGGATACAAAAAGGTTTTATCATATTCAACGATATTTCGAAATTTGTGTCTAGTCAATCAAATAGCTTGATTATTATATATATATATATATATATATATATATATATATATATATCAACATGTGTTTAACTACAATGATTATCCAAGTAGGGACACTTGTATAATCATATTTTGAAATTAACGAATAGAATATATATGAGTTATATAATATAATATCATATTGATAAACAATGATAAGATATAATATATAAGACAATAAGGTTAATAATTTAGTACAATAATAATATAATTCTGAAACTTCTTACTCATGTCCATTGCATAAAGGAAATGTAAATGTAAGATACTTGCTTGATGCGCTGCTTATAGTTCGTAAATTAGTCCTATCTTTATATAACACCTATCAGTAATAAGATCATTTGATCGATTAGAATAACATATTATAACACATAGCACTACTTATTGCAGTCATCACATAACCTAATCACATTGTCACATATGTTTCACAACCATTGAATCACAAATAAACACATATCTAATCAAATTATCTAAGTCCAGATCAATTTCAAAACATGCGATGTACCGCAATGACTTTTATCGCAATTATCGAGTCTAAGACTCTATCATGTAGTTCAATATCTGTAAGTATCAGTCATATTATTTTTAAATGACTTTTAATAAATTTTTAATCATTTATTATAATTAATCGCATAATTTTCAAACACCGAATCATTATTAAATGATTTAAATATTAAACAATTCTATTATCATTAATATTTAATTAATTTTAAATTATTAATGAAACCATTATCAAAATATTAAAGTTATTTATAATAACACAAAGTATTTTTAAAGTACCAATATTACCCTTGAATGATTTTTAAAACAATTAGAATTATTTTTAAAATAATTACCATTAATATTAAAATATTATTGCATTATCTATCAAAATATTAAAAGTCATTAATTATAACTTAAAATATTTTTAATTTATTAATATCCTTATTAAATGATTTTTAAACTATTTATTTAATATAATTATTAAATAAACTTAATATCATTTATTATTAAATTAATATCATTAATATTAAATTATTAATGAAATTATCCTTTAAATATTAAAAGTTATATTTTATAACTTAAAATATCTTTAAACACTTTATTTTCATTTAAAATGATTATTATAATATTAAAATCATTTTTAAACTAATTTATTTAATATAATTATTAAATAATTCTAATATAATTAATAGTAAATAATTAATGAAATTTACCTTTAAATATTGAAAGTTATATTTTATAACTTAAAATATTTTTAAACTATTTATTTTCATTTAAAATGATTTTTCTAATATTAAAATCATTTTTAAACTAATTTATTTAATATAATTATTAAATAAATCTAATATTATTAATATTAAAATATTAATATTTTGCATGACAAAATATCAAAAGTTATATTTATAACTTAAAATACTTTTATAACCTTTAAAGCGCTTTTTCTATAATTTTAAATCATTAATTCTATTTTTTTTATAATTTATTTAATATATTCAATAAATAACTTAATTATCATTAATATTAGTTAATTAATGAAATTCATCACAAAATATTAAAAGTTATCAAAAATAGCTTAAATTATTTTCTTATACCTTAATATAATTTTAAATGATTTTTTATGTATTAAAATCAATTTTAAATAATTTATTTAATATAATAATTAAATAAATTAAATACTTTTAATATTTCAAAAATATTAAATATTTATGAAATATATTCAAAATAATTAAAAACTAATTTTCGGATTTTAAAATAATTTTTAATAATTTATTTTGTATTTTGAATAATTAATAACTAATTTTCTATAATTATTTAATATAAATATAATTTTTATAATTAATCTGTCGCTAAAGACCACCTATAGTGACAGAACTGTCGCTATAGGTGTTCTTCATGTTCTTCATGCAAACCCAGATCTTAATACACAATTTTTGAGGGTACTACTTTGACCGGTTGTAAATCTTTGGTTATTCGGATTCTGGGCTTGCTAATGTTTTGTTATTATAATATAGTTGTAACACTATCATTATCAATTGATGTCATGGACAGAACACAACAAATCAGAGAGTTATAAGCCCTCAAATCTCTTGTCAGAGCTGTTCTTCATTTTTGGGTTTTCCAGAAATGAAGAACAGTTCATACTGCCTTCTTTCGATCATTATAACTTGCTTCACAGGTCTGTTTTATTTGATATAATATGTTCAATGTATAGACAACATGCAAAAGAAGAGATCTAATACATAAAACACTTATAACATCAACATAATCGATAGATACATGCCAGTCAAACCATACTGGAAAAATTGCTCATGAAGGTTCTGGGTTTCCCAGAAACCTTCATAAGGCAAAACGGTCAACGTATTTGGACCAAGGTTAACTTCGATCCTGTTCATGTTCTGGGTAATATAAAGGAAGGTATATGTAGTACTCATGTCAGTCTACAAGTTTATAACAACAACATGATCATAACACTTAACAGAAGCAAGATCAAGCGCCTGTAAAATCATTGCCAGACGTCTGGAAAAATTCTGGGTTACGCAGATTTGAAAAGTCATGGTCGGTCAACGACCTTTGACCATGAATAACTTACAACTTAAACCAGTTCTGACCCTGATTCGAGTTCCAGAGGAAAGAACTCATAACATACTTCAGATCCAAATTTTAAAATAAGAAAAATCACAAACATAGAAAGATTTGTGGCCACTGACATTCGTTGTTAGAACAAAAAAATAAAATTTTTCCAGATTTGCAAAAATACTAGATTTGAGCTTATAGATGTTATGGATCCAACATCTATCAATCCAGATCACGTAATAACAATATATACAACATATCTTAACACTCAAACATAACTTTTAACAGAGGATCAAGGTTCAAAATTTTGATTAGGGTTTATACCTTTATGCTTCAATTCTTGATTCTGAGCTTCTAGATCTATTATGGTGATCGTGGGGCTTGTATATGGGACTGATCTACTATTGTTTTTCGTGGGTCTTGAGAGAGAGAGACTTTGTGGAGTGTAAGAGTATAAATAAGGCTTAAAAGTGAACTTTTCTCACTCTAATTCTATATATATAATGGTGAAATGTATATGGCTGATCTAATGTGCTGATATTGCTGCTCATTTTGTCACATGGGTTTGGTGTAGTAGGTTACCAACTCCCATCTTAGCAATTTTGACAAGTTAGCTTCAATTATACAATAAGGGCAAAATAGTCATTTGGCTTGAGATTTTAAGGGCAAGGTTGTAACATGGCAAATCCTTAGGGTTTGACCCTCAGGGTTTAACCCTAAGGTTTAGCACAAAAATCATAAAATTTCCAACTAGGGTTTGCAAAAAAAATTAAAATTAGTTTCTAAAAATTACAAATTAAGGTTTCATAATTATATTAGGGTTACTAATTACTTAAAACATGATAATTAGGTTTAGGTTTTACTAATCATCACGAAGTATGCCAAATTAGCAATTAGGGTTTACACATAGTAAATTAGGGTTAACAATTAGCTATTAATTTTTCTAACAATTAGGGTTTCTAAATAATAATAATTGATATCTGCATTAACATTAATCACAATTTCTTACCAATCATACACTCCGGTTTGAGTTTCAAATTAGGGTTACTAAATTAGAAATTAGGTTTACTAATTTAGAAATTAGGGTTTCTAGAAAATAGAATTTCTAAATATTAACTAGGGTTTCTAGATTTTAATTAGGGTTTACCTAATTAATTATTTAATACACAACATAAAACATGTAACACAGTTATATAACAGTCTTGAATTGCCTATTTGAATTTCACAATATGGTGAAACAAATTAATGTTAGGGTTTGGTCATGATACAACATAGTTGAACAACCATTATCAATGTCCACACATATACAGTACATATTTATAGCACTGAAAAATCAAAATATAATTAATATTATATTATTATCATCATTCCTTGTTCTAGAACCAGAATTAGGGTTTATTAGTAATATTAAAATTGTTCCCTACATTAAACTTACACACATAATACACATATTTATAACACCGATAAATAATAATATAATAATATTATTCTCATTCCTTGATCAAAAATCGAAAATTAGGGTTTAGATTCCATATCCCATTTATCATTATATATAACATTATTAATTAAGTTAAAATAATTAACTTAATTAATCTAGCATAAATTCATATAATAAAATAAATTAATTATTATAATAATTCTAATAACCTTTTCATATATTATTTAAATAATATATAATTATATTTTCGTGGAAAATAATTAATAAAAACTTTTCTACTATAAAATTAATTATTATAAGAATATAATTTATAATAATCAATCATTCTAAAATAAAATAATTTGTAAATATTCATGTAATAAATATATTTTTATTTACCACATAAATACATATACACATTATCTTGTACAAATCCTCATCCTTAAAATAAAAAAAAAAATTATACGCAAAATTTTTGATTTAATTATATAAAAAATATCGGGTTGTTATATTCACCATCCCTTATAAAGATTCCGTCCCCGGAATCACCGTTTTAAAACTCATACATACATGGGTACATAGCATACACAATCATTACGAGTAGATCTCGATCAAAATTGATCGAACTGATCTTTAACTATTCAACATAAAGCTTATCTATCTGCTTATACGGAAAATTGATTTCTAATAGAACTCAATTTCCTCCTTCAAAATAATTTATAAAATAATTTACTATATATAAGAAAATAATATATAAGAAATAAAATTGGTTTGAGTAATACACGAGTTGCATCCCCATTGCTATAGCTTGAATCATTAATGTTGAAGACGTTTGCGATTGATTTCGTTGGTTTGATTATTGATGTTGGTCCCGTCGTCGCCAATGTCCTGCTGCCTTTTCCTTGTTTGCGCATTCCTTGCCTCCCTTCTCCTTCTTGGACAGTCTTCCACCTTATACTCCATTGATTCACACTTAAAACACACAGACTTTCCCTTTATCTCCTTTCCTTTTATCGTATAGGTGACAAAACTATCTTTTGCCCCTTCGTTATCTTAGCTATCACAAATGCTTCCACAGGGTTAGTTGATCCTCTAAATCCTGGCGGTCTGATTTCCTTGAAGTCTTTGACGTTCTTCGATCGATTATCTGGCTGATCTTCCGGGGACTGGTATTCTGTTCTGCATAGCTTGATCGTCCATATTCGCAAAATTCTGTATCGGATCTGGTTGCCTTCTAGCTTTGTTGACAGGTTCTTCTGTCATGTATTTTGTTTTCATCTCCTTGGCGTGCGGCACTATCACAATTTATTCTTTATTATAAGCCTTATCATATACGTATAATCATATAACACGAAATTCTATATGTGACGCCCCCAAAACAAGTATACATCACCCATCTTGAGTCGCCAGATACAATGTACTAAATATAAATACAAATTATTTATACAACAGTAGTGTAAAATACAACAAAACATAGGCTGTGAGTTTTAATATAAATATTGTCATCTAGACAATATCCACACTCAATGGAGTCCTCATTACATTTATTATCACACTATTTCACAGAATAGTGAGGACTACTAATGCACCATCTAGGATCATCACTCTGTTCCCTGACTAGTCCCAACTACGTTCTCATTTCCTGAAGAAAACAGTGAAAGAAAGGGTGAGCTCAACTAGCCCAGTAAAAAATATTATGACTAAGATAATGCAGAATAAATTATCATTAGCCTTCAACGGTGTTAAACTGATAAAATATAATAAACATCAAGTTTAACTGCAGCGGAACAAGCAATCCATTAGAAGAGTCAAGTAGAGAATAAAATCTATTGTCTTCTATGATTTAAAAGGTTTTTCATCACTTTTATTGCTGAGACTCAGCTTAATAAATAAAATCGAATCATCCCTGCTCCACGGCCAAGGATATTCATGTAATCATCAATGGTCATGACTATACCGAATAATCCCTGGTCATATTCATACCAACAACTGTCCACCAATGAACTACAGGCCAATGAGGACTTTTACCACATCATTCGTTACATTACGGTCATGATTATACCGAATAATTCCTGGTCATAATCATACCAAGTCCATCTATGCACGTAAGTCAAAGATGACTTTCAACATAATATAAGCATAAGGATGATGACAATTACATAATAATTCAATAAAACAAGTTCAAGAATAAATTTTAAAGATTTATAAATTAATTTATTCATGAACCAATAACGTCCAAATTGTCAACATGATACTGCTTTGTAGAGTAAAATTCAAGAATGCTCAGAAGAATATTTCCATGAAAAGATACTGGATGAAGCGCAAATATCAAGGATATTCAACTAATTTCATGGAGTATAGAAGCCAAAGCTTTAACCAACTGAGTATAAGAGAATATATGAAACTGCTAACGGATTTTCGTCCGCCATGCGGTAATCCACGTATACAGATCATTTCCACAATTTAATAAGGAATGAACACAAAAGATCATTCACCATGCATGTGTTAATCCACATAGGCAAAGTTATTCCAATGTAATAATAAAGAATGGAATAATGTAAGGATTCACCATGCGTGCGATAGATCGCATGCATGTTATTCCCAAATGTAATAATAAATAATGGAACCCGTGTTCTACAGAACGCACGACGCATGTGATATTCCGATAGAATAATAAATAATGGAACTCCGTGTTCTACAGTAAACGCACGCATGTGATATTCCGGCGAATAATAAAGAATGGAATATTAGAAGAATTTCACCATGTATGCGGTACTTCGCATAAACAGGTTATTCCAACAGAATAATAAGAATGAAATAACAACAGAATTCACCAGGAATGCGATAGACCGCACAGACAGGTTATTCCAACAGAATAATAAAGAATGGAATAACAGAAGTTCTCTTCATGAATAAGAAAGAAAGAATACCTCTTACGAGTACAACAAATAATATCCCCTACGAGTACAACAATTAATATCCCATACCTTAGAAAAACTGAATACTGAAGTAGTTAAGTAGCAGAATACTTTTCTTCTTTCTCTCTATAGTTTCTCTCTCTAGAGTTTCAATGAATTCGTAAGAAATAATGAAGGAATGAACTTCTATTTATAGGAGAATGGACTGAATAGTAACCAATTCATGAACGGTCCAGATTGATTTACTTTTAAACGGACGGTCCATATTGGTTTATTAATAAAACTTAAAGCAACAGTCCATACTGGTTTACTATTAAAACTTTAAATCAGCGATCCATATTGATTTACTATTATAACTTTCCACCAGTGGTCCATATTGATTTACTATTATATCTTCAACCAACGGTCTGAAAAATTAGTACATCTCCTCATGGAATAATATTGTACCTAAAAAGGATTTGGATCGAAAAGAAATATATCTTATGGGTGAATAGTACCCCGTGAATAGTAACTCGTGAATAGTAACTCATGAATAGTAACTCGTGAATAGTAACTCGTGAATAGTAACTCATGAATAGTAACTCATGAATAGTAACTCGTGAATAATAACTCGTGAATAGTAACTCGTGAATAGTACTCCTACACGAAAAGTGTCCCAAATACCCGATTGAACAATATATAACCTCCAGACATTAATTATTATCGAAACAAATGTCAATTTCCACTAACACAAATAATTCCAACACAATGAAACTACAAAATTCATCTTTAATCAACACGAACTTATTCATCATTAATATTATAATTCACAATATTTAACAACCAGGTCGTTCACAGGAAAGAGAGGGCTTTCCGATAAGGATTTCTCCTTATTGACGCACAATTAGGTGACCAAACCTCTCCTTGACAGAACTTCTAGACATTGTCAATATTGCAAATGATAATATAAATAACTTTATCGTCTCAATTATTGATTTAATAATGTATCATATTATGCAGATGATACTGTAACAATAATTGAATCAATAATATGAGAGATATGATGCAACAATTACTATAGCAATAATTGAGTATAACTGAGTGATTTCTCACGTAAGCATCAATAATCAATACCGTAGCTACTACTACTTGTCACGCCAGATATTATTGTATTTTTACTACCGGGTAGTTCAACAGTTTTAACGGTAACACCTCCGCCGTTATTTTATAAAAAGATAATTTTGTCGTTTTCTAACTATGACAATACTTTCGTTGTGGGGTCCACCAATGATTGTGTCTTCGTACGAATATTCCCCGACAAAAAAAATATTCCCCGACCAAACGAATATTTTATAACAACTTGCATACTATGCAAAATTTATAAATATTACCCACAACTATAACATTATATCAAATTCATACCATAATATTTAAAAAAATATTTCGAGAAATTTAAATCATTAATCATAAAATTTGGGGTCTCACAATCTCCCGTCCTTATGAAATTTCGCCCTTAAAATTTACGTACGTACTTGGTATGCCGAAGAGATGAGGATACCTTGACTTCATTTCATATTCTAACTCTTGAGGTATAACCTTTGAGTGTCGAATATAATCCTTCTTATCCAAGATTTTAACACGTATCTCCTCATACGTTAAATCATCCGCTATCTCATCCGGTTCTAAATTAATAATGTAGTTCGGATCGTCCCCATATTTACGTAACGTCGATACGTTAAAAATGTTATGAACACGCGACATGCTTGGCGGTAAAACGAGTCTATAAGCCACAGTTCCTACTTAATCGAGGATTTCAAATGGGCCAATTAAATCGAGAGTTGAGATTTCCTCTCTTCGTCGATTCTTGCTTCTAGAATAATGCCCTCTTGAACCTTCTTAATTCTTCACATTCATCAGCTCCAGGTGTGTCGCTTAAGCGACTTTAACTTTATCGATTAAAGTCGATTCTACTCGTATATTCGTTATCTTCACGGGGGTTCGTATATTCGCACTTGTAAACGCATACGATCTTCTACTCAACCCGTCAGCTACCACGTTCGCTTTTTCCACGATGGTATTGAATGATATGATCGTAATCTTCAACAACTTCGAGCCAACGTCTTTGGCATGTTACGCTTCGCTTTTAGGTGAAGAAAATATTTGAGGGTTTAAGAAATGGGTTTTTATCTTTGGGTCAATACAAAATTCTATTTCACGCTCTAGGGGTAGGCTAAGAAGTCTTCAAGAATACGTCAGAAAATTTATTAATAATAGAAATATCATTCAAAACTGTGACCCTCATCTAAGACTTGGATGGTACGTCACATTGATACCTATCAACTTGCCATCGTCATTCACGACGTCGCCTACAGAAAGTCTGGCTTCGGTGCATTTTACACAAGAAAGTTAACAACGAAAGGACCGGGGCTCTTTACTTATGGCTTGATATGACAATGATTGACATTAGTGGTTTGGTTGCTTAGATTCGCATAACAGGTTGGTTAGGAATATGAAAGCTAACAACCTTATGAAAAGCATGATGACTAGTTAACCAATCGATTCCTAAAATCGCATCAAAGGCAAGTATTTTCAAATAGATAAGATCGACAGGTAACGTGAAAGTGTCGATTTGAATTAAACAAGATTTATAAATAGTAGATGTAACAAAGGTTTCTCCCAATTGAGTTTCAACAGATAAATCAAAATCTAACTTCTCCGGAGTTAAATTCAAACATTGAACACAATTAGGTGAAATAAAAGAGTGCGTAGATGTAACACCCCCTTTCCGAAATAGAAAGAGAGGTTACTCAAAACATAAAAAAACTGATGAATTTAATAGCAAGGCTCTAATCCACAAAAGAATAGTCTTAAACTAATTAAATGTCATAAGACAAACCATAATAAATGCCACACTGGCTCAAACCACAATCTGAAATAACTATTACAACTCCAAATAAATCAATGTATCATAGCCTAACGAAATATATCAAAACTATTGGATAGAAGGGAGATCTCGTCACACTTGCCCTTGATTCCCCTGATTACTTGCAGGAAGAAAAAAACACTGCATGAGCCAAATGCCCAGTACGGATATAGAATACAATTAATGAACCGAAATAACTAACTCAATTAAATGAAATAAAACGAAACTAACTGAAATGAAACGAACAAAACTTACACAACTAAATAATAGGCTGAATCCAATGGCTGGGTGTTATTTCATACCGAGCTCAGAACAAAATAGAAATATACCTTGCCACACAGGCAAGTCAAATAATGTCACACAGGCAAGTTACACACATTGGACCGCGAATCCAAATGTATTAAAATTGAAAGGCGTGTTTGGCACAAACATCACCAATCCGCAGAACAGAACAGAACAGAAAACTAGGGTCGACCCATACGCCTCCCACAACAAAACACCAAATGGCCAACTCCCAACGGAGCACAAAACGGAGACGCCGTGGACTGATCACACCACCACGGAAGGTGTCATGCCTCGGTGCCAAGAGGACATGCATGTGGTACCCCAACAGGTGGTTTTAGCTCAGGTATACCCTACGGTATATTCTAACAAGGATACCATGTCACAACACATGCGACACAATATCAACACAAAGGGGTTCTAACGTGTACATGTTAAATCGAACGAATCATCAACACAAGTCTCTAAAATAATAACATGTACATCACTATAAATATCAAAATAAAATTTAGACATGATGCACTAGTCTAAAGAGTACAAATATGAGTTCTAATATAACGCCAAAATAAATTTATCACAATAAATTGACATGGAACAATTATGAGAGGCAATACTAAATTTCGAAACGAACAAATCAAAAACAAAAGAGTCTCGCTGAAAGAGTACGGAATCCGTACCTGGATTAAGCAATGTAATACCCAAAATTATTATCCCAATATAGTTCGTTAAATTCCTTCCGTTCGAACTAATTAAACAAAAAAAAAAACTAAAAATCAATATAGTTACTTAATAACTATAATTTATAATAACATGAATTTATTTTCTAATTTACATTAGTTTTATGATACAAATCCAAATTATGTTAAAATTAATCTTTTAATCGTTATTCTATTATTATATTTTTTGACAAAACAAGAATTCTAGTATATATATATATATATATATATATATATATATATATATATATATATATACATGCTTATGAAACAAAGAGTTCTAAAAATCAATTTATTTAATTCTTTATATATATATATATATATATATATATATATATAATAAAGAGACCATGCATAGATTTGAGATAGCCTTGATTGAAACAAAAATAAAATCAAAATTATATATATATATAAACCTGATGATCATATACCCTTTTAAATATTTAATAGTAAACTAAAAGAAAAAAAAAAGAAACATGGAAACAATTGATACAAAGACGTAACCAAAATAAAAAAAATAAAAACAAACAAACCTGTGAACCTGAGTTCCCTTTTTATTCTAGTACGCACTTCTCTCTGAAATATACTAAGAGGCGACTTCCCCCTCTTTCTCTTCCTCCGGTTGTATAAGGAAAAATAGAATTAGGTTTAGTTATTTATTTACTTAAAAATAGATTTTATTAATTAATATATTTATTCACTCTCCAAGTTTTAATAGGATTCATTATTACCCACAAATATAATTTAAACCCAAATAATTTTTAAAGTCTAATTTAATCAAATTAATTTTATCTATCATTTATTAATCCACATAAATTAAATAACTAGTTTGACCCAAATAAATGACAAAGTCCAATTAGAAAAATTAAAATATGCATTTAAATGTTATTTATTTATTTATTATTTTACTGGGTATTACATCACCTACCCCTTAAAAGAATTCCGTCCCCGGAATCAAAAGAATGGAACGCACCTAATTTTCGAAGAGATGCGGATACTCCGCTCGAATAGACTCCTGAATCTCCCATATGGCTTCCCGCTCCGAATGATTCTTCCATAAAACTTTAACAAACGGAATTGTCTTCCTCCTCATAATCCGCTCTTGACAATCCAAAATCGCCTCAGCTTGCTTCTCACAAGTAAGATCCTTCCGAATCTTATCGAACGGATATTGCACCGCGTGCAACGGATGTTAATGATAACTCCTCAACGCCGACACATGGAATACATTGTACACATGAGCTAGCTGTGGAGGCAAAGCTAACCGATATACAACTTCACCAACCCTCTCCAGAATCTCAAATGGTCCAATATAACGCGGACTAAGTTTTCCTTTCAACCCAAATCGCCGAATGCCCTTCCAAGTAGAAACTTTTAGAAACACATGCTCACCAGGTTGAAATTCTAAAGTCCTCATATGCTTATCAGCATAACACTTCTGCCGTGATCGAGCCGACTTCAATTTCTCCTTAGCCAACGCTACCTTCTCCGTAGTGATTTGAACTAACTCAGGCCCTTCTATGGCCCTTTCGCCAACCTCGTCCCAACAAGTCGGTGCCCGACACTTCCTACCATACAATGTCTCAAAAGGAGCCATCCCAATACTTGCATGCCAGCTGTTATTGTAAACAAACTCAACTAGGCTCAAATAATCATCCCAATTACCTGACCACTCAAGTGCAAAAGACCTCAATATGTCCTCTAATGTCTGAATAGTCCTCTCGGATTGCCCATCAGTTTGCGGATGGAAAGTAGTACTGAAGTTGAGCCGAGTACCCCAAGTTCGTTGAAACCCTTTCCAGAACCGTGAAGTGAATCGTGGGTCCCGATTTGAAATAATAGACACCGGAGTACCATGAAGTCTAACAATCTCCTACTGAAAGATATGTGTCAACCTATCCACCGAGTAACCCTCATGGATAGCCAAAAAGTGTGCCGATTTGGTCAGTCGGTCCACCACTACCCAAATGGCATCATTCTTCCAGAAAGTCTTCGGCAACCCAGTCACAAAATCCATCGTTATATCCTCCCACTTCCACACTGGAATGTCTAACTGTTGCAGCAAACCACTAGCTCATTGATGTTCTATCTTCACTTGTTGACAAGTGAAACACTTCCCAACATATTCAGCCACATCTCGTTTCATCCCATTCCACCAAAAATTCCTCTTCAAATCCCTATACATCTTTGTAGAACCTGGATGAATAGAAAATGGCGAACTATGAGACTCAGCCAACACCGCCTCCCGAATGATTGGGTCCGACGGTACACACAACCGTTCACCCAACCAAATCACACCGTGGTCATCAATACGAAACTCGGGCTGCTTGCCCTCCTCTAAATTCTGAGTCATACTCCACAATTCCCCATCTTCTTTTTGAGCTTCTTTGACCCGCGAGATAAGAGAGGGCTCCACTCTCATACCCGCCAAATGCCCATCTGAACCGCGTACATACAACTCCAACTCGAGCCGATCCATATCCGAAATAAGCTGAGGTTGTGTAATAAGGGCTGCTATACTCCTTGAACTCTTCCGGCTAAGAGCAACTGCAACCACGTTTGCCTTCCCCGGGTGATACTGAATTCTAGCATCATAATCTTTTAGAAGCTCCAACCAACGCCTTTGCCTCATGTTGAGCTCTTTTTGAGTGAAGATGTATTTAAGACTTTTGTGATCAGTGAAGATATCCCAAGTCTCTTCATACAAATAATGCCTCCAAATCTTTAAGGCGAAGATCACCGCTGCCAACTCCAAATCATGTGTGGGGTAATTCACCTCGTAAGATTTAAGCTGCCTAGAAGCATAAGCAATCACCTTACCGTGTTGCATCAAAACACACCCCAAACCCTTCTTAGAAGCATCACTATAAATCTGGTAGTCGCCTGTCCCCGACGGCAATGTAAGTATAGAAGCTGTCACAAGTCGTTTCTTCAACTCCTCGAAACTCTTCTCACGCTCCTCATTCCACACACACTTCACGCCCTTTCTCATCAACTGAGTCAATGGTAAGGCAAACAAAGAGAATCCTTCCACAAATCGCCTATAGTACCCTGCCAAACCCAAGAAACTCCTAATCTCTGTCACCGTAGTAGGTCTTGGCCATTTAGTGATAGCCTCAACCTTCGCAAGATCCACCTTAATGCCTTCAGCAGAAACAACATGACCCAAAAATTCCACCTGTTCCAACCAAAACTCGCATTTAGAGAATTTAGCATACAACTTCTCTTTCTGCAAAATCCCCAACACTGTGCGAAGATGCTCCTCATGCTCTTCCTTAGACTTAGAGTAAACCAAAATGTCATCAATAAAGACAATGACAAATTTGTCCAAGTATTCTTTGAACACTCGATTCATCAAATCCATAAACACCGCTGGAGCGTTAGTCAACCCGAATGGCATCACCAAGAACTCAGAATGCCCATACGAAAAGCGAAAGGCCGTCTTAGGAATATCCTTATCCTCACCTCAATCGATGATAGCCCGACCTCAAGTCTATCTTTGAAAAATATTTTGCCCCTTGAAGTTGGTCAAACAAGTCATCAATCCTCGGCAATGGATACCGATTCCTGATGGTGATCTTGTTCAACTCCATGTAGTCTATACACGACCTCATGTACCTCCCCTTCTTCTTCACAAACAAGACCGAGCACCCCACAACAAAAACACTTTCCGAATCACACCACGATCTAACAATTCCTGCAACTGCTCCTTCAACTCCTGCAACTCCAATGGTGCCATCCGATACGGTGCCCTAAAGATAGGCTCTGCACCAGGACCAAGCTCAACAGAAAATTCTACTTCCCGCTGTGGTGGTAACCCTGACAACTCCTCAGGAAACACATCAGAAAAGTCACAAACAATTGGAACATCCTCAATACAAGACTCACCCTTAGATGTATCTTTCACAAACGCCAAATATCCCTCACAACCCTTTGCTACCAACTTTTCAACCTTCAAAGCTGAAATTAACTTCACCACTCTACTCGGCTGTGAACCCTAAAACACTAATTCTGGAGACTTCACATCTCCAAATATAACCTTCTTTGTCGGACAATCGATAGTGGCCTGGTGCTTATCCAACCAGTCCATCCCAAGAATGACATCAAAATCGTGCATACTCATCGGAAGAAGATTAGCCCTACGAATCTTATCCCCAAAACTTATCAAGCACCTTTGATACAAATCAGAAATGACAACAGAAGTCCCCATCGGGGTAGCAATAGACATAACAGAATCTAAAGACTGAGATGGCACACCCAGGTGCCGAACGAAAGACCGAGCAACAACGGAATGAGTAGAACCCGTATCAAACAAAATAGAAGCCTCGCGATTACCAACTAAAAGAGTGCCAGAAAGAGTACCTGGTGCACCTGCTGCCTGGTTATACGTCAAGGCAAACACTCGACCACCCTGACGCTGACCTCCATTACCACCATTATCTCCACCTCCACCATTACCACGTGGACCGGTACAATCCCTAGCAATATGACCCATCTGTCCACACAAGAAGCATGTACCTGTGAGTCTATGGCACTGCCTCCCCGGATGGATAGCCCCACAAGTAGCACAAGGAGTTATCGGGATAAGATTTGGGTTACCCCACCACCGTCCCGGGATAACGACCACGATTCTCGCCCTGGCCGACGATTACGCCATCATTGATGATTCTCGACCATTCCAAGGTAGTCAAGTTTACGATTCTACCCTTTGCCGAGGCATCTCACGATAACCCCTGCTTTTGATTCTCGACCACGCCATCGCCTTCGCCGCCACCACGATTCCTATTCAACTGACTACCCTGATTTCTCCCATGCTGAATTGAAGTTTGACCCTACTGGTCATCTCTGTCTCTCTTTCGACTCCCATCCGGTTTAGAAGACTGAAAGTCCTGTTGCTCCATCTCAATATTTTTGGTTGCATTTGCCACAGCCGACACATCTGCAAACTTGTTGTTAATGAGATGTTGTCGATAATTATAATGAATCCTCCACTTAAACTTCTCTCGCTTTTACATTGCCCCCTGCTGAGGTTCCCGCAAAGCCTGCCAACCTAGTAAACCTCGTCCTGAAGTCCGTGATGGACTCATCATCTTTCTGCCGAATCGACAGATACTCTCTAGAATAGGCCTCTTTATCAGTAGTTGGAAAGTACTGCTGATAAAAGACCTCACAAAACTCTGCCCAGCTAAGTGCCTCAACATAACCATCACCCTTTGTTACCTTCATTGCTTTCCACAACCTTTGCGCAATCCCTTCTAGCTTGTAAGCTGCAAGCAACACTTTCTGATTATCTTAGCACCCCAACACATCAAAGATATTCTCTAGGTGGGCAATCCAATTCTCTGCATCAATTGGAGTTGGAGCTGAACTAAATGCCTATGGTTTCTGATTTTGAAACCATTCCAACCACACATACATTGGAACCACCTACTGATCAAGACCATCTGCATTCCCTTCCTCCACATTTGCATGCTGACCATTATTTCCTGAATTCCCTGGTTCAGGAATTTCTGGTGGCGGCTATTGCATTGCCTGTACAACCTGTGCCACTAACTGAGGTAAAGCCTAATTCACCGCCTGATTCACCAAGGTAGCCAACTGAGCATTTATCTGATTATTAGGTTGCTCATTGAGCTGACCCTCACCTCTTCCCCTATTGTTGCCCGCCTCCCAGCAACTCTGGCGGATCTACGAGCCATCTAAGAAAGAGATAACGATTATAAACAAAGCAGATTAGGGATAAATTCAAATATAACTGATATAATAGCTGAATAGAAAATCAAACGAAAAAGAAACCTAACCCAGAAGTCTACCCATAACTCACAGGTCAAACCTAAATAAGTTTTCTACAAGAAAGAACCTAAGCTTTGATACTAATCAGAAACACCTTTCTTTCCGAAATAGAAAGAGAGGTTACTCAAAACATAACAAAAACTGATGAATTTAATAGCAAGGCTCTAATCCAAAAAAGAATAGTCTTAAACTAATTAAATGTCTTAAGACAAACCATAATAAATGCCACACTGGCTCAAACCAGAATCTGAAATAACTATTACAACTCCAAAGAAATCAATGTATCATAGCCTAACGAAATATATCAAAACTATTGGATAGAAGGGAGCTCTCGTCACACTTGCCCTTGATTCCCCTGATTACTTGCCGGAAGAAAAAAACACAGCATGAGCCAAATGCCCAGTACAGATATAGAATAAAATTAATGAACCGAAATAACTAACTCAATTAAATGAAATAAAACGAAACTAACTGAAATGAAACGAACAAAACTGACACAACTAAATAATAGGTCAATCCAATGGTCAAAAGTTATTTCATACCGAGCTCAGAACAAAATAGAAATATACCTTGCCACACAGGCAAGTCAAATAATGCCACACAGGCAAGTTACACACATTGGACCGCGAATCCAAATGTATGTAAAATTGAAAGGCGTGTTTGGCACAAACATCACCAATCCGTAGAACAGAACAGAACAGAAAACTAGGGTCGACCCATATGCCTCCCACAACCAAACACCAAATGGCCAATTCCCAACGGAGCACAAAACGGAGACGCCGTGGACTGATCACACCGCCACGGAAGGTGTCATGCCTCGGTGCCAAGAGGACATGCATGTGGTACCCCAACAGGTGGTTATAGCTCAGGTATACCCTACGGTATATTCTAACAAGGATACCATGTCACAACACATGCGACACAATATCAACACAAAGGGGTTCTAACGTGTACATGTTAAATCGAACGAATCATCAACACAAGTCTCTAAAATAATAACATGTACATCACTATAAATATCAAAATAAAATTTAGACATGATCCACTAGTCTAAAGAGTACAAATATGAGTTCTAATACAACGCCAAAATAAATTTATCACAATAAATTGACACAGAACAATTATGAGAGGCAATACTAAATTTCGAAACGAATAACGAAACGAACAAATCAAAAACAAAAGTGTCTCACTGAAAGAGTACGGAATCCGTACCTGGATTAAGAAATGTAATACCCAAAATTATTATCCCAATATAGTTCGTTAAATTCCTTCCGTTCGAACTAATTAAACAAAAAAAAAAAAAAAAAAACTAAAAATCAATATAGTTACTTAATAACTATAATTTATAATAGCATGAATTTATTTTCTAATTTACATTAGTTTTATAATACAAATCCAAATTAAGTTAAAATTAATCTTTTAATCGTTATTCTATTATTATATTTTTTTTGTTGACAAAACAAGAATTTCTAGTATATATATATATATACACGAGTTATGAAACAATAGTTCTAAAATCAATTTACGAATGTATATATATATATATATATATATATATATATATATATATATATATATATAATGAAAGACCATGCATAGATTTGAGATAGCCTTGATTAAAACAAAAATAAAATCAAAAAAATATATATATAAACCTGATGATCATATACCCTTTTAAATACTTAATAGTAAACTAAAAGAAAAAAAAAGAAACATGGCAACAATTGATACAAAGACATAACCAAAATAAAAAAAACAAAAACAAACAAACCTGTGAACCTGAGTTCCATTTTTATTCCAGTACGCACTTCTCTCTGAAATATACTAAGAGGCGGCTTCCCCCTCTTTCTCTTAAAATAGAATTAGATTTAGTTATTTATTTACTTAAAAATAGATTTTATTAATTAATATATTTATTCACTCTCCAAGTTTTAATAGGATTCATTATTACCCACAAATATAATTTAAACCCAAATAATTTTTAAAGTCTAATTTAATCAAATTAATTTTATCTATCATTTATTAATCCACATAAATTAAATAACTAGTTCGACCCAAATAAATGACAAAGTCCAATTAGAAAAATTAAAATATGCATTTAAATATTATTTATTTATTTATTATTTTACTGGGTATTACAGTAATACTGGTATCTAACACGGTATAGACTTCGCAAGAGTATATGATTAACTTACCCTGATAATTTTATTCAGGTTCCTCGTAAAAAAAAAAATGTTCTCTCTTAAACTACCGGCTTTGGCTTATGTCAGGACATCCTTTGGCATCACTATCCCAAATTGGACTTGACTTTGGTGCACAACAAAAAACGGGCTAGTGACCTTCTTTTCCATAATTGTAACATATTTTGAATCGCATCACGCAGCTTTGATCGATATGTCCTCCCTCTTGCATTTTGAAGCATACGACCGTGATTAGTTCTCCTCCTTCCTTAACAAAAGCTTGAAGTCGTTGTCTTTCCATCATTATTGAACCTTCTCTTCTTAAAATTTCCACTTTTATAATCTTGGCCATGATTACCACCGGCGGTTACCATTCTTGGCATGATAATTTCCCCGATGGTTATCATTGTTCATGGTCATTGCCATAGAATACGATTATTATCGTGTTGTTGGTCGTTACCTTTTGGTTGTGTTGAATCATTATCGCGCTCCAATAACTGAGCCCTATTTACAACATCTGAATATAAACAAAGTTTATGAGAAATGAGGTATTGACGTATATCGGGTTTCAAACCTCTTAGAAATATTCGCGTCATTTGCTCCTCATTATCGACCAAATGGGATGCAAATCGGGATAACTTGGCAAACTTAGCCTCGTACTGCGACACTGTCATATTGCTTTGTTCTAACTTGATAAACTCTACCTCCTTCATGTGACGAATACTTTCGGGAAACTACTTGTCGTTGAACAGCTCTTGAAACTTCTCCCAAGACATCTTGAGTGCGTTAGGCTGGGTACGTTTTACAGATTCCCACCAATAATCTGCTTCTTCACGCAACATAAAGGTGGCAAAGGGAACCTTTTGCTCCTCGGAGCATCCCAAGACATCAAATATCTTAGTGATCTAATTTAACCACGTCTCCGCCTTAAGTGGTTCTCGCTTTCCCAAAAACTCCCGTTGGTCCCAGCTCGAATCGCTTAGCGGTGACCGCCAGTGGTTGCCATTGTTTCCACCGCATTATGAACATGAGTCTCTCTCACTTTGATGTTGCATGAATTGCATAAAGCCTCCGAACATCCCATCGCTTCATCATTTCATCGGTGTTATTATTTACCTGAGGATTATTGTCTTCCTGTTGCACATTATCCTGGATATTAATCGTTAGTGACTCAACGGTCTCATGTGCTTCATTGCTTATCTCAACATTTTTGGATGCCATTTTCAAATATTGCCACAAAACAAGGGTTAATTAACATGTCACATATTATCCATATACTCTGACCGACCAATTAAATACCAAATAAACTTAGGTAGGTCATACTAGCGAAGAATTCCCTGCCTCTCCCTCCTAGTTTTTGTCTCACATCTCGGCCAGGATCATATCCCTAAGCTTTGATGCCAACCGTGACGCCCCAAAAGCAGTATATACATCACCCATCTTGAGTCGCCAGATACGAGTCTTGAATACAAATACAACTTAATTATACAACAAATCGTAAAATACGACAAAACATAAGTCGTGAGTTTTAATTCAAATATTGTCATCTAGACAATATCCACACTCAATGGAGTCCTCATTACATTTATTATCACACTATTTCACAGAATAGTGAGGACTACTAATGCACCATCTAGGATTATCACTCTGTTCCCCGAATAGTCCCAACTACGTTCTCATTACCTAAAGAGAACAATGAAAGAAAGGGTGAGCTCAACTAGCCCGGTAAGAAATATTATGACTAAGATAATGCAGAATAAATTATCATTAGCCTTCAATGGTGTTAAACTGATAAAATATAATAAACATCAAGTTTAATGCTTGAATGAACAAGCAATCCATTAGAAGAGTCAAGTAGAGAATAAAATCTACTATCTTCTATGATTTAAAAGGTTTTTCATCACTTTTATTGCTGAGACTCAGCTTAATAAATAAAATCGAATCATCCCTGCTCCACGGCCAAGGATATTCATGTAATCATCAATGGTCATGACTATACCGAATAATCCCTGATCATAATCATACCAACAATTGTCCACCAATGAACTACAGGCCAATGAGGACTTTTACCGCAACATTCGTCACATTACGGTCATGATTATACCGAATAAACCCTGGTCATAATCATAACAAGTCCATCTATGCACGTAAGCCAAAGATGACTTTCAACATAATATAAGCATATGGATGATGACATAATAATTCAATAAAACAAGTTCAAGAATAAATTTTAAAAATTTATAAATTAATTTATTCATGAACCAATAAAGTCCAAATTGTCAACATGATACTGCTTTGTAGAGTAAAATTCAAGAATGCTCAGAAGAATATTTTCCATGAAAAGATACTGGATGAAGCGCAAATATCAAGGATATTCCATTGAGTATAGAAGCCAAAGCTTTAACCAACTGAGTATAAGAGAATATATGAAACTACAAATGGATTTTCGTCTGCCATGCGGTAATCCACGTATACAGATCATTTCCATAATTTAATAAGGAATGAATACAGAGGATCATTCACCATACACGTGGTAATCCACATAGACAGGTTATTCCAATGGAATAATAAAGAATGGAATAAACGAAGGATTCACCATGCGTGCAATAGACTGCACAGACAGGTTATTCCCAACAGAATAATAAATAATGGAACCAAGTCCGGCGTAAACGCACGACAAAGATATTACGGCGGAATAAATAATGGAACCAGTCCGTTAAAGCATTGCATCGGATATTACGACAAAATAATAAATAATGGAACCCGGTCCCAAAGAACGTATTACGACGTAATATTCCGACAGAATAATAAAGAACGAAATATTAGAAGAATTTCACCATGTATGTGGTACTTCGCATAAACAGGTTATTCCAACAGAATAATAAGAATGGAATAACAACAGAATTCACCAGGCAAGTGATAGACCGTACAGACAGGTTATTCCAACAGAATAATAAATAATGGAATTACAGAAGTTCTCTTCATGAATAAGAAAGAAAGAATACCCCTTACGAGTATAACAAATAATATCCCCTACGAATACAACAAATAATATCCCCTACCTTACAAAAACTGAATACTGAAGTAGTGAAGTAGCAGAATACTTTTCTTCTTTCTCTTTATAGTTTCTCTCTCTAGAGTTTCAATGAATTCGTAAGAAATAATCAAGGAATGAGCTTCTATTTATAGGAGAATGGACTGAATAGTAACTAATTCATGAACGGTCCAGATTGATTTACTTTTAAACGGACGGTCCATATTGGTTTACTATTAAAACTTAAAGCAACGGTCCATACTGATTTACTATTCAAACTTAAACCAACGATCCATATTAATTTACTATTATAACTTTCCACCAGCGGTCCATATTGATTTACTATTATATCTTCAACCAACGGTCTGAAAACTTAGCACATCTCCTCATGGAATAATATTGTACCCAAAAAATGATTTGGACCGAAAAGAAATATATCTTACGGGTGAATAATACCCCGTGTATAGTAACTCGTGAATAGTAACTCCTGAATAGTAACTCATAAATAGTAACTCGTGAATAATAACTCATAAATAGTAACTCGTGAATAGTACTCCGACACGAAAAGTGTCCCGAATACCTGATTGAACAATATAACCTCCAGACATTAATTATTATCGAAACAAATATCAATTTCCACTAAAACAAATAATTTCAACACAATGGAACTATAAAATTCATCTTTAATCAACACGAACTTATTCATCATTAATATTATAATTCACAATATTTAACAAGCATGTCGTTTCCAGGAAAGAGGGGGCTTTCCGATAAGGATTTCTCCTTATTGGCGCGCAATTAGGTGACCAAACCTCTCATTGACAGAACTTTTAGACATTGTCAATATTGTAAATGATAATATGAATAACTTTACCGTCTCAATTTTTGGTTTAATAATGTATCATATTATGCAGATGATACTGTAACAATAATTGAATCAATAATATGAGAGATGTGATGCAGCAATTACTGTAGCAATAATTGAGTATAATCGAGTGACTTCTCACGTAAGCATCGATAATCAATACTGGTAATACTACTACGCAACCACGCCATTCATCGTATTTTTTACTATCGGGTAGCTCAACGGTTTTAACGGTAACACCTCTCATCGTCGTTATTTTATAAAAAGATAATTTTGTCGCTTTTTAACTACGACAATACTTCCTTTGTGGGGTCCACTAATGATTGTGTAATAAATCGTCTAGTATTCCCCACAAAAAAAGAATATTTCCCACCAAACGAATATTTTATAACAACTTACATACTATGTAAAATTTATAAATATTACCCACAACTATAACATTATATCAAATCCACACCATAATATTTAAAAAATATTTAGAGAATTTTATTCTTTATTCATAAAATTTGGGGTCCCACTAGGGGTGATCATTCGGTTATAACCGAACCGAATAAGCTATTCTTTATATAATCGAAAACCAAATAATGATAATTTTACTATCCAAAATAATAACCGAAATTTAAAAATACCCGAATTACCGAATACCGAATTGTAATTTCGGTAATTCGGGTAAAAACCGAATCAGCAACAATTACTCAAACCCAGATCATAGAAATTACTCTATTTTACCAAAATTCTTCCAACAGACTCTGTAAATGTTTCTCATCCTAAATAGACTCTTTAATCTTCTTCTTCAAACCCATAATTAGGCTTGGGTTATTTGGTTCCATCCTAAAGAGACTAAAGATCCATCTCATCCAAATAAACACAAACAAACCACAAATAAATTATTCAATACACACCAAACCCACATATCGTTGCAGCTCCACCAGCTTCCTAGGGCAAACCAGGATGGACCCGAATTCCAAAATGGAGAAGCCCTGGCCGGATCGGGTGGGAACGCTGCTCTCCACGTCAAAGAAAGCTATCTCCGAATGATCTCCTATTGAAACCATTCTTGAAAGCGGTGTGAGGGAATTTTGGACCATAAATGTTTTGCGATGAGATCCGAAACTTGGTTTATTGATCGGGAAATGGAAGAAGGGAGCAGAGAAGAGAGAGAGAATAAATGTCAGTAAATATTTTGTAGTAGCTCTGAAACTTGGTCTCATTGATCGAGAAATGGAAGGAAGGAAGCGGAGAAGGAGAGAGAATAAATGTTGTGAATGAAAAATGGCACCAAACTCGAGAGGTCATGATAAAATTATTATAAATTTGAAACATTTTGAAACTTAATTCTGGTTATTCGTATCCGAATAACCTATTTTTGAAACCGAATCAAAACCAAATAATGAGTAATAATTCTGATATAAGCTGAAATTCCAAAAAAAACCAAAAACTAAAATAATTCGGTTAAAAAAGTTTGGTCTTGGTTCGGTAGTTC
Source organism: Panax quinquefolius (assembly GCA_020205615.1). Taxonomy (NCBI): domain Eukaryota; kingdom Viridiplantae; phylum Streptophyta; class Magnoliopsida; order Apiales; family Araliaceae; genus Panax; species Panax quinquefolius. The sequence continues at coordinate 31,145,263 of CM035174.1, forward strand.
GATTTTATCCATTTTTTCTCACTCCTAGGTCTCACACTATATTTATCATGTACTCAAAATATTATATATCTTAAAATTTTGGTTTTCTGCATTAACGAAGACTCATATAATTAACTACTATCTTTATACCAACTTATTTCATTAATCCCATATAAATTCATACTCATATCACTTAACATACCATAGCACATATTGCTTTAATCATCCGTTATCCCTTTGTGACTCAAAAGTCAGAAATCGCTGCCACAACTTATACAAAATTTGAAAAATATTACCTTATACAAACATACTTATCATATACATAACATAGAATCATACCTATTCAAGTAATACTAGTACTACTTATTTCTTACGTGTGAGACCCCAGATTTTATGAATAAATATTTAATTTTCTCAAAATATTTTTTAATATTATGGTATGGATTTGATATAATGTTATACTTGTGGATAGTATTTATAAATTTTGCAAAGTAAACAAGTGGTTATATAATATTCGATTGGTCGGGGAATATTCATTTTAACAGGGAATATTCGTACGACGGCACAATCATTAGTGGACCCCACAACGGAAGTATTGTCGTAGTTAGAAAACGACAAAATTATTTTTTATAAAAATAACGGTGGAGGTGTTTCCGTTAAAACTGTTGAACTACCCGGGAGTAAAAGTACAGTAATACGCGTGGTTGCATAGTAGCACACGGTATTGATTATTGATGCTTACGTGAGAAGTCACTAAGTTATACTCAATTATTGCTACAGTAATTGCTGCATCATATCTTTAATATTATTGATTCAATTATTGTTATAGTATCATCTACATAATATGATATATTATTAAATCAATAATTGAGATGAAAAAGTTATTCATATTATTATTTGCAATATTGACAATGTCTAGAAGTTCTGTCAAGGAGAAGTTTGGTCACCTAATTACGCGCCAATAAGGAGAAATCCTTATTGGAAAGCCCCCTCTTTCCTGGGAACGACCTGGTTGTTAAATATTGTGAATTATAATATTAATGATGAATAAGTTCGTGTTGATTAAAGATGAATTTTATAGTTCCATTGTGTTGGACTTATTTGTGTAAGTATAATTGATGTCTAGAGGTTATATTATTCAATTGGGTATTCGGGACACTTTTTGTGTCGGAGTACTATTCACGAGTTACTATTCATGACTTACTATTCATGAGTTACTATTCACGAGTTACTATTCACGAGTTACTATTCACAGGGAACTATTCACCCGTAAGATATATTTCTTTTCGGTCCATATCATTTTTGGGTACAATATTATTCCATGAGGAGATGTGCTAATTTTTTAGACCGTTGGTTGAAGATATAATAGTAAATCAATATGGACCGCTGGTGGAAAGTATAAAAGTAAATCAATATGGATCGCTGGTTTAAAGTTTTAATAGTAAATCAGTATGGACCGTTGCTTTAAGTTTTAATAGTAAACTAATATGGACCATCCGTTTAAAAGTAAATCAATCTGGACCATTCATGAATTAGTTACTATTCAGTCCATTCTCTTATAAATAGAAGCTCATTCCTTCATTATTTCTTACGAATTCACTGAAACTCTAGAGAGAGAAACTATAGAGAGAAAGAAGAAAAGTATTCTGCTACTTAACTACTTTAGTATTCAGTTTTTCTAAGGTAGGGAATATTATTTGTTGTACTCATAAGGGATATTCTTTCTTTCTTATTCATGAAGAGAACTTCTGTTATTACATTCTATATTATTCATTGGAATAACTTTGTATCTTGATGCTGGATACCCTATACTTGGTGAAATTCTTCTGTTATTCCATTCTTATTATTCTGTTGGAATAACCTGTTTATGTGAAGTACCACATTCATGGTGAAATTCTTCTAATATTTCGTTCTTTATTATTCTCATTTGAATATATTGTTCGTAAGGCTTACGCCTTGACACTGTTCCATTATTTATTATTCGAATATATATCATGTCTGCGTATGCTTACGCCGACACAGGTTCCATTATTTATTATTATGTCGGAATATCCTGTCTGTGCGTTTACGCCGGACCTGGTTCCATTATTTATTATTCTATTGGGAATAACCTCGCTTGCGATCTATAAAGACATGTGTGAATCCTTCTGTTATTCCATTCTTTCTTATTCTATTGGAATAACCTGTCTATGTGGATTACCACATGCATGGTGAATGATCCTGTGTATTCATTCCTTATTAAATTATGGAAATGACCTGTATACGTGGATTACCGCATGGCGGGTGAAAATCCATTTGTAGTTTCATATATTATATTATACTCAGTTTGTTAAAGCTTTGGCTTCTATACTCCATGAAATTAGTGGAATATCCTTGATATTTGCGCTTCATCCAATATCTTTTCATAGAAATATTCTTCTGAGCATTCTTGAATTTTATTGCACAAAGCAGTATCATGTTGACAATTTAGACGTTATTGAGTTCAGGATAAATTAACGTATAAATATTTAAAATTTATTTTTGAACCTGTTTTATTGAATTGTCATCATTCTAATGCTTATATTATGTTGAAAGTCATCTTTGGCTTACGTGCATAGATGGACTTGGTATGATTATGACCAGGGATTATTCGGTATAATCATAACCGTAATGTGACGAATGATGTGGTAAAAGTCCTCATTGGCCTGTAGTTCATTGGTGGATAATTGTTGGTATGATTATGACCAGGGATTATTCAGTATAGTCATGACCATTGATGATTATATGAATATCCTTGGCCGCGGAGCAGGGATGATTCGATTTTTATTTATTGTCGAGTCTCAAATGATAAAGTTGATGAAAACTTTTTAAATCATAGAAGATAGAGATTTTATACTTTACTTGACTCTTCTAATGGATTGCTTATTCCACCGCAGCTTTTGATCTAAAACTTGTTGTCTATTATATTCTATTAGTTGTTTTACACCAAGGCTATTGATAATTTATTCTCGTATTATCTTAGTCATAATATTTCTTCTTGGGCTAGTTGAGCTCACCCTTTCTTTCACCGTTCTCTTCGTGAAATGAGAACGTGAATGAACTAGTCGAGAACAGTGATAGTCTTAGATGGTGCATTAGTAGTCCTCACTATTCTATGAAATAGTGTGATAATAAATGTAATGAGGACTCCATTGAGTGTGGATATTGTCTAGGTGACAATATTTGTATTAAAACTCACAGCCTATGTTTTGTCGTATTTCACACGACTGTTGTATAATTAAGTTGTATTTGTATTCAGTACCTTGTAACTGGCGACCCAAGATGGGTGATGTATACATGTTTTGGGGGCGTCACAGTTGGTATCAAAGCTTAAGGATATGATCCCTGGCTGAGATGTGAGATAAAAACTTGGAGGGAGAGACGGGAATTTCTTCACTAGTATGACCTACCTAAGTTTATTTGGTATTTAATCGGTTGGTCGAGTATAGGGATAATATGTGATATATTAATTAACCCTTGTTTTGTGGCGGTTTTTGAAAATGGCATCCAAAATGTTGAGATAAGCAATGAAGAACATGAGATCGTGGAGTCACCACAGATTAATACTCAGGATAATGTGCAACAGGAAGACAATAATCCTCAGGTGAACAACAACACAGACCAAATGGCGAACGACAAAATGTTTATGAGCTTTCTGCAATTCGTACAACATCAAGCAAGAGAAACTCCTGTCCAAAATGTAGGTGGAAACACTGAAAACTCTCGGACGGTCACCGCTAAACAGTTCAAGGAGCTGGGACCACCGGAGTTTATTAGAGAGCCAAAACCACTTAAGGCGGATGCATGGATAAAGCAGATCACCAAGATATTTGATGTCTTGGGATGCTCCGAGGAGCAAAAGGTTCCTTTTGCCACCTTTATGTTGCGATGGGAGGCAGATTACTAGTGGAAATCTGTAAAGCGTACCCAGCCTGACACACTCAAGATGTCTTGGGAGAAGTTCCAAGACCTGTTCAATGACAAATACTTTCCTGAAAGTATTCGTCACATGAAGGAGGTGGAGTTTATCAAGTTGGAGCAAAACAATATGACCGTGTCGCATTACGAGGCTAAATTTGAGGAGTTATCCCGGTTTGCATCCCATTTGGTTGATAATGAGGAGAGAATGACGCGAATGTTTTTAAGAGGTTTGAAATCGGAGATACGTTAATATCTTATTTCTCATAAACTGTGTTTGAATTCAGATGTTGTAAATAGGGCTCAGTTATTGGAGCGCGATAATGGGTCAATGCAACCAAGAGAAAACAGCCGGCAGAATGAAAATACCACTGGTAGTAGTCATCGAAGCGGTGACAACAAATGTGGAGGGAATCAACATGCCAGAAATGGTAACCACTTCGGTGGTAATCATGGCCAAGACAATAAAAGTGGGAGTTTTAAGAAGAGGAGATTTAGTAATGATGGAAGGACGTCAGCACCATCACCTGTTGTAAAGGAAGGAGAACGACCGCCGGTCGTATGTTACAAATGCAGAGGGGAGGGACACATCAGTCCAAACTGTACGCAGCAGTCCAAAGCATGTTACAATTATGGAAGAGAATGTCACTTAGCCCAATTTTGTCATGCACCGAAGTCAAGTCCAGCTAGGATGGAGGCATCAAAGTCTGTCCCAGATAAGACAAAACTGGTAGTTCAAGGGAGAGCGTTTGTTGTAACCTCCTAGAAAGCAAGGAACCCAAATGAGGTCATCACGAGTAAGCTTATCATAAACTCTAGTGAAGTATGTACCTTATTTGATACCGGTTCTACCCATTCTTTTATTTTTCCTACTTGCGCTCAACGTTTAAATTTGACTCTGAGGAAATTGGACTTTGACTTATCGGTTGAAACTTCGTTGGGAGAAACCTTCATTACATTCACGGTTTATAAGTCTTGTTTGATTCAAATCGGTAGCCGCACATTACCTGTCGATCTCATTTCTTTAAAAATACTTGCGTTTGACGTAATTCTAGGGACTGATTGGTTAAACTACTCATCATGCAAAAAATTGATTATTTTCGTAAGGTTGTTAGTTTTCATATTCCTAATCAACCTATTATGCGAATTCAAGCGACCAAACCATTAAAATCAATCACGGTCATTTCAAGCCATAAAGCTATTCGCTTATTGAAAAGCAGGATGTCAAGCTTTCTTAGCTTATGTCATGATTTAAACAAAAATATCCAAGTCTTTGAATGATATTTCTATTGTTAATAAATTTCTGACGTATTCTTGAAAACTTCTTAGCTTCACCCTAGAGCGTGAAATCGAATTTTGTATTGACCCCAAAGACAAAACCCATTTCTAAAACCCTCAAATATTTTCTTCACCTAAAACGAATGTAGCATGTGCCAAAAAGATGTTGACTCGAGTTGTTGAAGATTACGATCGTACCATTCAATACCATCATAGGAAAAACGAGCGTGGTAGGCGACGTTGAGTAGAAGATCGTATGCATTTACAAGTGTGAATATCTGAACCCACGTGAAGATAACGAATATACGATTTGAATCGACTTTAATCGATAAAGTTAAAATCGCTCAAGCTACACACAATCTTTGAATGATGAATGTGAAGAATTAAGAAGGTTCAAGAGGGCATTATTCTAGAAGTAAGAATCGATGAAGAGAGGAAATCTCAACCCTCGATTTAATTGGCCCATTTGAAATCCTCGATGAATTAGGAATTGTGGCCTATAGACTCATTTTACAGCCAAGTATGTCGCGTGTTCATAACATTTTTTTTAATGTATCGATATTACGTAAATATGTGGACGACCCGAACCACGTTATTAAATTAGAACTAGACGAGATAGCAGAAAGATTTAATGTATGAGGAGATACGTGTTAAAATCTTGGATAAGAAGGATCCTATTCAACACTCAAAGGTTATACCTTAAGAGTTAGAATCTGAAATGAAGTCAAGGTATCCTCATCTCTTCAGCATACCAGGTACGTACGTAAATTTCGAGGGCAAAATTTCATAAGGAAGGGAGATTGTGAGACCCCAGATTTTATGAATAAATATTTAATTTCTCAAAATATTTTTTTAATATTATGGTGTGGATTTGATATAATGTTATACTTGTGGATAGTATTTATAAATTTTGCAAAGTAAGCAAGTGGTTATATAATATTCGATTTGTCGGTGAATATTCGTTTTAACATAGAATATTAGTACGACGACACAATCATTGGTGGACCCCACAACGGAAGTATTATGTCGTAGTTAGAAAATGACAAAATTATTTTTATAAAAATAACTACGAGGTGTTACCATTAAAACCGTTGAACTACCCGGTAGTAAAAAATACGATGAATATGCGTGGTTGCGTAGTAGCACACACCAGTATTGATTATTGATGCTTACGTAAAAGTCATTCAGTTATACTCAATTATTGCTATAGTAATTGTTGCATCATATCTCTCATATTATTGATTTAATTATTGTTATAGTATCATCTACATAATATGATATATAATTAAATCAATAATTGAGATGACAAAGTTATTCATATTATTATTTGCAATATTGATAATGTCTAGAAGTTACATCGATGAGAGGTTTGGTCACCTAATTGCGGCTTGATAAGGAGAAATCCTTATCGGAAAGCCCCCTTTCTTTCCGGTTTTAAATATTGTGAATTATAATATTAATGATGAATAACTTCGTGTTGATTAAAGATGAATTTTATAGTTCCATTATGTTAGACTTATTTGTGTAAGTACAATTGATGTCCGGAGATTATATTGTTCAATTGGGTATTCGGGACACTTTTCATGTCGGAGTTCTATTCACGAATTACTATTCATGAGTTACTATTCACGAGTTATTATTCATGAGTTACTATTCACGAGTTACTATTCACGAGTTACTATTCATGAGTTACTATTCACGAGTTACTATTTATGAGTTACTATTCACCCGTAAGATATATTTCTTTTCGGTCCATATCATTTTTGGGTACAATATTATTCCATGAGGAGATGTGCTAATTTTTCAGACCGTTGGTTGAAGATATAATAGTAAATCAATATGGACCGCTGGTGGAAAGTATAATAGTAAATCAATATAGATCGTTGGTTTAAAGTTTTAATAATAAATTAGTATGGACCGTTGCTTTAAGTTTTATTAGAAAACCAATATGGACCGTTCGTTTAAAAGTAAATCAATCTGGACAGTTCATGAATTAGTTACTATTTAGTCCATTCTCCTATAAATAGAAGCTCATTCCTTCATTTTTTCTTACGAATTCACCAAATTCTAGAGAGAGAAAACTATAGAGAGAAAGAAGAAAAGTATTCTCGCTACTTCACTACTTGATATTCGATTTTTCTAAGGTAGGAATATTATTTGTTGTACTCATAAGGGGTATATTCTTTCTTTCTTATTCATGAAGAGAACTTCTGTTATTCCATTCTTTATTATTCTGTTAGAATAACCTGTATATGCGGGATACCCTATACTTGGTGAAATTCTTACATTATTCCATTCTTATTATTACATTGGAACAACTTTGTTTATGAAAAGTACCACATACATGGTAAATTCTTCTAATATTTCGTTCTTTATTATTACAGTCGAAATATCATGTTTTGTGCGTTCGCTGGACACAGTTCCATTATTTATTATTCTCATCAAAATATCGTATGCATGCGTTTACGCTTTGACTCGGTTCCATTATTTATTATTATGTCGGAATATCACATCGTGTGTTTACGCCAACACTGGTTCCATTATTTATTATTCTATTGGGAATAATCATGGCTTCTTGATCTATCGCATGCATGGTGAATCCTTCATTATTTCATTCTTTATTATTCTATTGGAATAACCTGTCTATATGGATTACCACATGCATGGTGAATGATCATGTGTATTCATTCCTTATTATATTGTGGAAATGACATGTATACATGGATTACCGCATGGCGGGTGAAAATCCATTTGTAGTTTTATATATTATATTATACTCAGTTGGTTAAAGGGCTTCTATACTCCATGAAATTAGTGGAATATCCTTGATATTTGCGCTTCATCCAGTATCTTTTCATGAAAATATTCTTCTGAGCATTCTTGAATTTTACTGCAATAAGCAATATCATGTTGACAATTTGGACGTTATTGAGTTCAGGATAAATTAACTTATAAATCTTTAAAATTTATTCTTGAACCTATTTTATTAAATTGTCATCATCCTCATGCTTATATTATGTTGAAAGTCATCTTTGGCTTACGTGCATAGATGGACTTGGTATGATTATGACCAGGGATTATTCGGTATAATCATGATCGTAATGTGACGAATGATGTGGTAAAAGTCCTCATTGGCCCGTAGTTCGTTAGTTGGACGGTTGTTGGTATGATTATGACCAGAATTATTTAGTATAGTCATGACCATTGATGATTATATGAATATCCTTGGCCGTGGAGCAGGGATGATTCGATTTTATTTATTAAGCTGAGTCTCAGTGATAAAGTTGATGAAAAACTTTTTAAATTATAGAAGATAATAGATTTTATACTGTACTTGACTCTTCTAATGGATTCCTTATTCTCTTTGCGTAGTTTTTGATCTAAAACTTGTTGTCTATTATATTCTATCGGTTGTTATCTTTGTTGAAGGCTATTGATAATTTATTACGCATTATCTTAGTCATAATATTTCTTCTTGGGCTAGTTGAGCTCACTCTTTCTTTCACTTTTTCTCTTGAAATGAGAACGTAGTGGGACTAGTCGGGAACAGTGATGGTCCTAGATGGTGCATTAGTAGTCCTCACTATTCTCGTGAAATAGTGTGATAATAAATGCAATGAGGACTCCATTGAGTGTGGATATTGTCTAGATGACAATATTTGTATTAAAACTCATAGCCTATGTTTTGTTGTATTTCACACGACTGTTGTGTAATTAAGTTGTATTTGTATTCAGTACCTTGTATCTGGCGACCCAAGATGGGTGATGTATACCTATTTTGGGGGCGTCACATTACGCCTCCACTGAGGATCAATTGCTTAGTATTCTATCTATTCCCATTATCCTCAATAATCCATTCACACCTAACTATACCTAGTTCATCCAACTTACCATATATTATGAGTTTAAGAACTCACCACAAACATATGAGTTTAAGAACTCGACATTGACCACATATTCTTTAACTATATTTTATCTATCATTTATTCTATCGTTTCTGGGTCCGGTACTACACTTTTCAAAATAACCACCTCTTTGAGGTAGCTTTCAATATGAGCCTCTATTTCAGCTATTGGCTTTGATATTGGCTCGGTTATGGAGGTTGACTCCTTCTTTACAATCTAAGGGTATCCTAATTCGTTTCTATCTGACACCTACACACCAGCTATCTTGAGTAGCACATAATGTATACACACAACAAATAATAATTTTATATAAGTTATCTTTTATTTCGTTAATTTAACGATGAATTTATTCAATTCATCTCCTTATAAACTCTATATGAGTTATTTATATTTTCAACATTTCCCTCTGTTCTAAGGTTATAGCCTAAGGTCTAGCCCACCTAAGGTTTTAACCTAAACTACGATACCAACTTGTAAAGCCCCCAAAC